>OZ025239.1:97181561-97261561 GCA_964019155.1 Osedax fenrisi
TCAAAATAATAAGAATTAATAGTTAAACATAATTTATATTAAATATTTTCTTTTATATTCTATAAAAAATTCAATTAATATAGATCTATCATTGTGTTAAATATTGTATTGGATAAATAAATAAAAAATAAGTTAATGCACTTTTAGTAGACCATTATTTTTACTATTAAATATTAAATGTAAAATTCTATTTATATAACAGACATTGCAACTACCATTAATATTAATATATATATATAAATATATATATATCACAATTTTGAACAAGAAATAATGTATATTGAATATGAGAAAGTGAAATTAATAGTAAAATAAATGATAATTAAATATTTGAACAAAATCTGGTTCAAAGATTTCTCAAAACACTTTACTTATTTTTATGAAAATTATATATCATAGTGACTCTGGTAGTAAATATTGTAAAGATATAATATAACAGAGTTGACAGGGGTGAATATAGTATCAGTATCAGTATACTGACTGACTTGCTAATATCACCAGCACCACTATGGAAGTGTACATAGTATACTTACAAACATGCGATACAGGCCTATACTAAATGCAACAATATATCATGTGTCACACTTATGTCATGTGATATACGTAAGTGCTAATATACGGTGCTATCTTTTAAATACACGAATGACTAACTTTACATTCTTTTCATTATTGCTTCATAACGAATCATTTATATGATAATAATTAATACTTTAATGATATACATGTAATATAGAGTCGTAGTAATGTATCCATATAGCTACTACTATATTATATGTAGGGTATAACAAATATGTACTAAAATAATTGTCTGAATATAGAATAATCTAATATTGTACAATGTTAGTATGCTTCATAGCTCTTGTTTCTATATTCAAACTATTTTATTATTATCTATATTTCATGCCTAGTATAATGTTATGGTATATATATATATATGTAATATATGTAATATTATATATATTTGAATATTATAGTATACAATGTGGTACAGAATTTGGTGATACAATAGATTTGAAGCCAGATGTTAATTTCTATATACTTGACCATTGTGTATATGTTTGTATATATACTCATTGAACACATCCCATGCTTATTTGTATGCATGATATTTCATATTTAGAGTGAATACAGACTTTTCTTTATTCACATTATTGTAATGTTAACTATATATATATATATATATAACTAATAATAAATAATGAATAATGATATATATAAAACACCTACAAATTTAATAATAAAATAATGAAAGTAATAATAGTAGTCATTTTGTTATTGTAAAATACTATCATTTCATTGGTTTATATTTAATTATTTGTAGTGTTGCCATTTTTAACATTTATTGATATTAACAAGTATATTAGTTAATTAGAAATTACATTTCATTTTGGTTTTTAAATAATGAAAATTACTAGAATAAAATATGCATGTTTTTAAACATAATAATTATCTAAATATTATTCTGCGGCTGGGTACTAACCCCTACCCCCCCCCACCCCACCATCACGCAGGACAAGATCACCACCATAACTAAGATGCTAGTGGCGGCTGGAGAGAACAACCTCAACCTGATCATCAAGGATCACCTGCAAGCTCTGAAGCATCCCAACGATCACCACGACGATATGTACGTGAACGCCTACATCAAACTCTCTTACATGATACTGGTGAGTCACTGGCGCAGAGAGAGTCCTCGTCACCTTATCCTTAACCCCCCGCCCTCCTCGCCCCGCCCCCGCAGGCTCTCGGTTCAGTAGAAGGGTATTACCCGGTAGATGAATGTAGCAGTGATATGACGTTCGCTTACTGGCATGAGATACAGGTGAGATTAATACCTTAACCCTCCCAGGTCTATCCTTCCTTATACTTACATACCTCCTCCTCCTACTCACATACAACTACCTTCTCCACCCATGCATCCCTTCTACTTCTTATTCATACAACTACTCGGGCCTCTGACCCTCAGCTACCTCCTCCTTATCATTATAACTCCTTTTCCACCTCCTCCTCATCTACTTCCTCTAGGATTATCTGACGATGCTCGAATCTAAAGACCTTGCATTAGTATTACCTTTATACATGAACCAATACGAGAAACTCATTCACTCGATGGTAAAGAAGCTGGAATATCCTACAGTTAACATGGAAAGTGAATGGTCTTCAGGTTTCAGTTTTTCATATACTTCTTATAAATAAATATATTATATCAATTGTTTACAACAATTTAAACATATATTTTAAATTATTGTATATTACAAGTTGTATAATTTTTAAAGTAAATTGTATGTTCTATAATAAAATAATTCAAATAATTCTTAATTTTTAAATAATACATTTTTATTTTAATTAATTAAATAACTAATTGAATAAATAATTGTGACCGTTTAATTCATTATTTTAACATAACTAATTTTATTTTTTTTTTAATAACATATATTTAATTAATTTACCATACTGATATAATAACTCTATAATTAGAAATGTTGTAATAAATATGAGGGATTAAATATACATAACACGACTATACATAACACGACTATACATGACATTGACGTTAGAGGTCAAAGAGTTAAATGAAAAATACTCTTTCTTTTAATTTATAAAATCCAAGGATATATATCGTTTTTTTAGAATAAAATAATTAAATACGATACACATATAGGCATGGCTTTATTAGGTATTACTATTACATTAGTGTAATGTACAATATCATTACTAATATCATTGTACACAGATGACAGGGAATCGTTCCGCTGCTATCGCCAGGACATAATCGACACCATGGTTTGTAGTAGTGGTGCAGTGACAGCAGACAACTATGTATCCATATCATTACTACGTCTATAGATGAATTGTTACTCCCTGCTGAAACATGTGCAAGTCGGATATTTTAAGACTATTTTCACGAGCTACGTGAGATCCAAGGCTTCGTGGCAGGTTACTACACCGTACTACGTCATCCGATCTATGCGAGCTATTCAATATCACAGTTATTTAAAATAGAAGCTCAATTTCAATAATTTTAGAAATTCATTTCATTCTAATATGAGTCATGGTATACCCTTAATACATCGAGAACTTCACATTATTGTATCCGCGCAATGTTCTAGTCGACCGAATATTAATATCATCTCAGATTTATGTTAGCCAGCGAATGTAGAATGTTTATTATTATTTTAATGATTACGAATTATTCGTAATATAAATAGTACCGCACACACATACATGGACGCGTGTGTATCGTGGTGGCTGTGTATGATTAACCTCCCCATCGTACAGAAATGTGAGGCTATCATCTACGCGATGAAGTCGATCATAGAGAACCTGGAGCCTACCGATCCCAGTTCAGTGGAGTTCATCACGTTTGTGTTTGACGGCTTACAGCTGCTACCCTGCGACAATAAGCTGCTCATCAATCAGATCATTGAATTCACAGGTATGGCGTACTGCTACAGCTTAGTCGAATATACATTATACACATAGCTACCTTCACACACGCACACACTGCACAGGAAGTTGTTACGGTTTCAACAGCGTATTGCCCGAGATTCTGAAGATGACCATGGGTCTAGTGCTGGAGAACCTGCTGAACAAGGACACGTGGATCTCTGCCACCTTTGCCCTCAAGGACATCGTCACCGAGACTCCCAAGGACGATATCGCAGAGTATAACGACAAGATCTTTCAGTACTGCATCGTAAGTACTCCATGAGGCTGAGGTAGCCACACTTCAGGGCTATAGCCCCCCCCCACTATTCACGAATACATCTAAGTTTAACTATCATATAATATAATCGCAGTTATTATAGATTATAGACATGTGAATACCGCTAATATTTACGCAGAAGTGAGGCCTCCTCTCCGCGGTTGAGCGATCACGATGCGTTACGCTCATCCGCTACGGTCATCATTAAACACATCCGTATCACATTAGTGATCGACCAGTAGTATTATATCTCTGAAAGCCGTACACTTCTATACATACAGATTGCAATGAATGTTGACTGTAAAATTAATGTATCAATTTTTAAGATTTAAATTTAGGATCAAACGGGGTCATGTCCTCCGTAACGCTATGTCCTTCGTGTTGTTGTTAACGTTAACATTAGGCTAATGTTACATGTAGTAATAGTATTCACTAATATTATTCCATTGCAACGATACCACACTACTACCATTACTACTATTATACACTGTTATACAATGTGATAGTAATGCACTGTTGACTTTACACAGGCTTTCATCAATCAGGAACAGATACCGGTTAGTACTAATATAACAAATTAGTCGTTAAAGTCATTATATGACAAATTAAAATAACTCATATATGTAAATAACGAAGACAATTATAAATATGACCAATTCAAAATGGGCGTGTCTTAATAAATCATTAGACCATGAATACAATGTATGACAGTTATTGCTTGACCGTATATCTTGGCATTTTGTATTACGATATTGACGAGCTGTCTTAACATAAGCGCACACACACCCATACATATGAGCATCACCTCCACTACTACTAGCGCCACCACTACTACTAGCGCCACCACTATACACACAGCACAGAGACAAGCGCAGGGTAATGCTCATACTCGGCATATCTATCACTAACCTACGCTGTATCAAGTCAGCCGAACAGAGGACTATTGATATCCTTCGTCAACTTACCGACCCCTTCACACAGATAGTAGGCAAGCGCGTTAGTTGTGTAGGCTGTCAGTGTATCGGTGCCTTTACGTTACTATCGTGTATGTTACTTTATTGACGAAATGATTAGAGACGATCACTTTTCTTTTTAATTCATAATTATTAATATTTAAATCTATATAAACTGGGTATGTAATTCCATTTAAATTTGTTACTTTTAATTAGTAAACAAAATTATATTTTTACATTTTTTACATTATTATTATGTAATATATTTATTATTTTTCTATAATTTCTGACATCAAGTATCAACATTTAGTTACAAATAAAAATGATATTTAAAAATATATATTTTACTAGATATATTTTATTTCAAAGATTTTACAAAGGAAAGATATCGCACTTGTGTCAATTTGTGTAACCTAATAATTTGATATGGTCATCTAGTGTTAATATTTATATAATAATAATTTGTTTTTATATAATAATATATATTGTTTTATAATATATATTGAAATTATTTTAAATTAATAATAGAGAATACATTTATATAAATAATTGCAAAGAACAATTTTATAAAAAATATTTCTAAAGTAATTCTAGATTCATTTTAAAATTAAAAAAAATGTTATATATGTATACAAATATATATGTAATATATTATATCTAGAAAATGTTATTTTTTGCAAAAATGCATTTATATAATTTGGACATGATACAAAAAAAATTGGATCAATACAATGAATAGTTCTATTGTAAACGGTATTTGAATAACCCTATATATTTCCTATCTACTACATGTAAAATAAACAAAATGTCGCTACACTGGGGCCATGCCTTAATCATCATATTAAAAAAAAACATGTATTGTATAATTTATATTATATTGTAATGAATTTAAACTTATATATATAATTAGATAAAAAATAACTTACCTAATTAGTAATTATGTAATTTAATGTAAAAAATAAATATATAATATAATATAAATTATTTATAAATCATAATATTAAAAAAAACTACATGTATTGTATTATAATTATTATTATATTGTAATGATTTCATAATAAAAATATCACATATATCATTCATATTTTATTATTATGTATATAATTCCTTACTTATTATATAAATAATTAATAATAGAAATTTTGTTATAAGATTTATTTACATAACTTTTTAAAAATTGTATTACTCCTAATAGAATATAAATTATATGTTCAATATTTATAAAATACTTTAGAATTTCGTTAGAGTTTCTTTATATAAATAAGAATTTGGACACAGTTTATAATGCAGAAGTATACATTTCATCATACAAATTTTGCTCATGATTTTCAAGATATCTTTATATAGTTCACACACATGCGCACGTTTTACAGAAAACCAAAGAAAATGCAACCAACATTATCTGTATCAATCATTTGCTGATGAACTTCGTGATAGGCTTGCAGTGCTTCGAGAACAATGTTCCAGATGAAACAGACTTCCACCCAGTTAGTTACGTCGTCATAGCAACGGGCTAAATAGAACATCATATCGCTTCTTTCAACTTAATAAACACATGTACCATATTTATGTACACGTGTTATAGTATATTTTATACTATTCTATGCTTGGTACCATTTTGTACTTTATACTATAGTACATAAAGTACATACATATAGTATAGATACTATTTATTTTTTATTATACTATAGTATAAAGTACATAAATATAGTATAGATATTATTCATATTTTTTTGTATAAACTTTATCATATTATATAAACTATAGTTTTCCGCCTACTTTCATAGTAGGTTCATCCTAAATACTCTCAACTGACCAGTATAATATGCCAGCAATATTTCCATGTAGTATACTATATAATATATTAACCTTGTTCTAATGCTGTTTACAGGTGAAGAATATAATGAACATAACTCTACCTATCTACAAGATACTAGCTCTAGATTATGGTGATGATACAGTTATCATTAAGGTTAGTTAGCATTAGTACTTTATGTATACTATTGAATATACTACATTTATATATATTATAATAATTAATATTAGTTAAATTATATTATTTGTAAACAAATTTTAATTAAAATTATCAAAAAATTCTGCCGAAACCCGGGATCGAACCGGGGACATTTAGATCTTCAGTCTAACGCTCTCCCAACTGAGCTATTTCGGCAGTTCTTATACCTGTAGATACAAAATAATTGCACATTTGAACAGGTGCAATTATTTTGTGATTATTAAATAAGGAAAAATTCATTAAAATAATATGGTATCCCAAAAAATGTTAGAATTCATCTATGTGATTCCCAATTATTGAATATATAATGAATATAGGGGAGAAATGGTATACTTGTTGCTGTAAAATGTACAATATATATGCCAGTTATCATTTATGGTATATTATAATATTAATAAAGTAAAAAATGACATAAATATTTCAACTTTTATTTTTTTTATTATTTAAATGACTAGTTTATTTGGCTATTTCTTTGATAAATAATTTTTCTAACAAAAATAAATTTACATCTAGTTTACCAAAAATAATTTGTTGTTATTAAAATGCCCAATAAAATTCAATTTTTGAATAAGTATATCCTTTTTTATATTTATATAATTATGATTATCATAATAATTTATTATGATTGACATATATAATAAACAATAAATTAATTAAATTATACTATTGATAATTTTCGATTTAGAAAAAATAAAAAAATTAATTATAATTTCCCTAGTATCAAATTATATTATATTATTTTTGAATTTTAAAAAAAAATTAAAGATTTTTTTATTTTAGAAATATTTTTAAATGTAAATTTTACTTGTGAACAATTTATTCTCGAATATTGAGTTACATTTTTTCGATATTTGTCAGTATTCTTATCTTTTTTTAATATTGTTATAGATTTCTGAATTTGTGTTGATTTTCATAAAAAAATGTGTATTATATCTGAAATAATAAAGAAGAGTTATTCTTAGTTATATGGCACTTTTCTAATAAGGGAACTACAAAAGTTATCAACACAGTCTATCCTACTGTACATATCCCCCACTTCAATTATTTTGGGAACATAATCATTCTAAGAATTTCTTTATACCCATATTATTATAATAATAATAATTATAATAATTATAGTAATAATTATAATAATAAATATTTGGTATTTATGTAGTAATATTGTTTACAGGAAGTGTTTTTTTAATAGTTATAAATTTAATATTATAATAAATTATTATAATTATATAAATATTATTTTTAGATCATTTTTGTAAATTAATTTTTTCACCCCAGATAGTAACATAATTGTACAAGTAATACCAGTAATTAAATATAAAATGTTCTTATAGATGAATAGTGAATGTTATGATAGCATGCACGCAATGTAAGCTTAAAGGTATGCAGTTAGTAACATGTGTGAACATTGATTTCAATATAGGTGTTGTTTAACCCTTTCAGCTCATTTAAGGCTATGTACGGGTTTCAAAATAAATAAATTTTTCATTTATTTTATAATGATTGAATTTGATTATTTAATATGTTATTTATTAGATGTGAAATTTTTGAACGTAATTATTGCATATAAGTGTTAAAAAAAGGCTTTTAAAATAGGTACTTTATAAAAATGTTGAGGAAAATATATTTTGTATCGAATAAAATATCAACTTTTAAAATACTACTCTGAATACCACATTGTACAAAATATATATATTATATTAATTGTTTACAACATTTTAAACATATATTTTTTAATTATTTTATATTACTAATTTTATTATTTTTAAAGTAAATTGTATGTTCTATAATAATTACTTAATTAAAAAAATTAATTTATATATTCATTAATTAAATAAATAATTTTAACCGTTTAATTTATTATTTAAACTTAACTAATTTTATATATTTTCTAATAACATTTATTCAATTAATTTACTATACTGATACATAATACCTCCATAATTCAAAATATTTTAATTAATATTAGATATATGTTATTACTTTAAATATTTATTAAATTAATACTTATATTATTTATTTGTTATCAAAATGAAAATATAAACATACCAAAATTAAGTAATAACATAAATATTCATTAATTGATAATATCAATTTGATATAACATATTAGTTATTTATATTTTTATAAATGCGTAAAGACGATATATTTAAAATGTAATATGACATATATCACCTTGATATATCAACCGCAACGTTAGAGGTCAAAGGGTGAACACCGCTCACTAAACTCGTGAATAACTCTACTTATTAATACTTTCTATTTTTATAAATACATTTTAACATTATTTATTTTTTAATAAGTTATAGTCCTAAATAGATTTAAACATCAATGCATTTTCTATGGCATATGTAATTATACTCATGAAGAGACGATCAAAAAGGACGAGTTGAGGGTTAAAGATTATATTTAAAATACGAGTTAATAGTATATATATATATATATATATATATATATATATATATATATTGTATAGATATTTGTGGGTTATTTGGTTTAATTGGTTTAGTTTTGTCCTACTTGGTTTTTTTTAGCTGCATTACATCCCAAAGTGAGCCTATACACATTTATTTTGCATTTAAAATTTAACCTTTAACCCTCAACTCGTCCTTTTTGATCGTAACCCTACCTATGCAGTGTTTTCAGTTAGGATTGCATACAATTAATGTGGACTATAGAATAAGTTCTAATTAAAGTATCGTCAAATAAACACTGATAAATACATTAGTACGTTCTCAACCGCGATTATTTCACACAATAATTGCATGCGTGAACATCTCTGATCAAGAATTATTGTGTTTGAAAATAATTATATTTTAGTATATTTTTACAATATTAAATTCCGAATATAAGTGAATTCTCTTTATTAAGCCTTTACATATCACAAATGCACTTCGTAATGTATCTATAATCTAATCATCTGTAAATACATATTATTATAATTATTAATTAGATTAATCATTACGTTATATTGTTATTATTGCACTATTCTATGACTATTTCTCTCTCTACACATATTCTACAGTCAATTGTTGATGTCATCAAGAAAGGAATTCGTGCTCTGATGAATAGTTTTGTACCCTACATCCCAATTACAGTAGAAATATGTTCATATCAACTTCCTCTTGATCAACATATGTATATTATTGAACTGGTGAAAAATGTTTGTATAATATATTTACGTCCGATTATATTAGCTTTATACATCATTATTAAACATTATAGTACTAATATCAATATTGTTTACGTTACTTCTAGATGGTATTGATGTTCTGTAAAGAATTCCCAGAAGTTGATGCTCTGTTTAAGGCTGTTAATAAATACACTCTAGCCTTCTTTATTGATGACGGTTAGTTAGCTTTGTAGGCAGCTATAATCAGCTTATTATAATCAGCTTATATTTGTGGCAGACTGCGTTTATCCCTAGACTTTACCTTCTGGTTAAATAGTAGTATCTTTGATAAACAACTCAATTATCTCTAAATTTAAAATGCGTTCTGAATTTATCCACTATTTAAAGATTTTTTTTAATTATTTTAAAAATTTCGTTTATCTCCTTGATAATTTGCCTATTAATTTATAAAATCTTTAAAATTTAATGGAAGTGGTAATCTTCCACGATATCACTCACATGTTTTAATCTATTATCACTCATCATAATAAATCTATTATCACTCATCATAATAAATCTATTATCACTCATCATAATAATAAACATATCATCAGTTATGCATTACTCATGCCCCCCCACTATAGAATACAAAGAAATGCCCGATGTACTAAAGGTATACTATATATATCTATTTAAAATCGCTAAGAAAACTCCAGAAGTATTCCATTGCGATCACGAAGATCTGTTCAACATGTTCCATTACGGTTAGCCCCCTAGTAGGTTATCTGTGTACTAACCAACACCCCCTAGTGACACATCTGCGTACTAACCATCACCCCCTAGTGAGTTATCTTTGTACTAACCAACACCCCCTAGTGAGTTATCTGTACACTAACCAAAACCCCCTAGTGAGTTATCTTTGTACTAACCAACACCCCCTAGTGAGTTATCTTTGTACTAACCAACACCCCCTAGTGAGTTATCTGCGTACTAACCATCACCCCCTAGTGAGTTATCTGTGTACTAACCAACACCCCCTAGTGAGTTATCTGTACACCAGGGTAAAGCTGACCACACACTTAGGGTGAATAGTCACTCCTAGTAGGCCTGTTTGCGGGGTATAATGCTTGTGTTGTGTTGATCAGTCAAAGCTTTAATTCTCTGTGACTTACATAGAATTGTGAGTGAATTGCATTGCAAGTGAAGTGAACATATTACTCCCACCATTGCTACCATAACTACTACCGCCACCACTACTACTACCACCACTACCTCCTCCACCTCTTCCCCTTGAACAGGTGTACTGGGCATATCTATGCAAGAGAGTATCGTTGTTGATGCCACCTGTAACTTCCTCGTTAGTAACTTAACCCTGTGGATAGGGTTAGAGAGGTGTTACTCCTTCTGACCCCACTTAACCCTACCTACAGGCTCATTTCATCCGCATCCCTGAAAATGATCTTGTTAGGAACTTAATAGAAGCCTATGGGGGAACAATGATAGAGAATATGTACAGGGTTGGTGTATGCATTGTTAACTAGAATACCTTACCCTAGTATTAGTAATCAATCAATCTATACACATAATTATACATATATAACTTGCATTTCATATACTTCTGATCGCTAAATATAGATAAACCTATATATATTATTATATTACTATATTTTACATCAGCTAAATCATTTATATAAATTTTATTCTACAAAATAAAACTCAAAAATAATATAGTTATTTGTGAATGATGAATATTCGATATTATTTAGATGTTCGAATCAAAATTCATTTGACTTGTAAATTATTGATATCGTAGTACTAATACATTAATTGTTATAATACTATTATCAATGTTATGTGATGTTCAGTCCTAGTAGAATAACTACATAGATTACTAGAGGTCACCTTGACTTACACTTGCACTTGTTTTCAGGCTTTATCCGGTGAATCCCCTAGGAACAACGTGTTCAAATTTGCATCCGTCATCAACGCCCTTTACATGTAAGTCACACGCGCGTCTACTATCTCCTACTCTAAGCCCCTCCCACTCATTACTGTAGCCACGCCTACTATATCATTGTTATACTCTAAGCCCCTCCCACTCATTACTGTAGCCACGCCTACTATATCATTGTTATACTCTAAGCCCCTCCCACTCATTACTGTAGCCACGCCTACTATATCATTGTCATAGTCTAAGCCCCTCCCACTCATTAATGTAGCCACGCCTACTATATCATTGTTATACTCTAAGCCCACCCACTCATTAATGTAGCCACGCCTACTATATCATTGTTGTACTCTAAGCCCCTCCCACTCATTACTGTAGCCAGCCTACTATATCATTGTCGTACTCTAAGCCACGCCCACTATATCATTGTTGTACTATAAGCCCCGCCCACTACTGCAGCCATTACTACGATCATTTGGCCACTTGGTTGAGGCTAGCTAGTCAGCAGGTGAACTTCCCCAATGCAAACATCACTCTCGAGGAGAAGAACTCATTCACCACCACAATTCTCAAGTAAGTACACCATGTGACATTGCACCTAACATGGTGTATTATTCACGTACCAGATATTAGCCTATAGATTATATCTTTATAACATACTTAATAATCTTATAATTAATATAATATCGAGTTTTATTAAGTATATAATATATTTATGAAGTATTTATGTAGTAACAATGTATTATTGCATAACACACAACTGTATTATACAACGAGGATATATTTGTGTTGATTTGTTATAAAATATTTTTAAATCTTTCAAAATATATATCGTCTAGAGATAATTGAAATATCCATAATTATTGATAATTAATTAATATATACATTAACTCAATTTTGGAAATAAATTCTACTTCGTTCCAACAAGATCTCTTCAATAATTCAACACGCTTTCTATACAAACTATTTAAATACTCTTCTCTGTCACGCGTCACGTTAATACACTTGTAACCTATGCTGCTAATGATAACTGACAAACAGTACATAGAATATCGACTGCGTTTCCTTATTAACTATGTAATCCTTGTGAATCCCCGGTGATGTACATAATGAATCATCGCCCCACCCCCCACAGAAACGGAGTATCCGTGAAGAAGATTCAACAGAGTCTGGAGCTGTTCACCCTGAAGTGGCGCAACATGGAGAACACGGACTACGCCCGACAGACCTCCCGTTTCCCCCCGCCCCTACTACCAACCCCGGTATCTCTTCAGTAACTCTCGTGATCTACCATGTGATCTATAGGCCTGCGCAGGAGCAGGACGACTTCATGCTTTTATCAACAACTTCATTGTATATATTCATATATATAAGTTTTTAAATAAATATTTTAATTAAAGATTTTAAATCACTCTCTCTCGTAACGCCATACTATGTATTGATATCATCGATATAAAGAAAGTGGATAAGTAATTGACGCACGCAATGCATGTAAAAGATATACACGTGAATGACACTTTTATCGATAAATTAACAAAATGGTATCAGTGATTTTGATTGGATATTAGTCATATTATATATGTCAAATATTGAAACAGTAGTCTTTTCGTCGAAATAGATTAAAGTGACTTCTATATCAATGGATTTAAATTATAAATATCAATAAAATAGTATTATAACTTCAATTTAAATACACAAAATTACGAGGAATATTGATATTATGTATATTAAATATATAATTTTATTTTTAGTATCGATAGTATATTAAAATTAGTAGTGATTATCAATATATATATGATAAATACATATTATTATAAATAAAAAGTAGTGGGCCAGATAGTGGGTTTCGACTGCAGCGCTCGTAGCGGAAAGTGCCATACACTACAGTCAATTGCTTATCCACTTTCTTTATATCGATGAGTGATATGTATGTGTTACTGGTGTTAGGTTACTTTAACATTAACAATCATACCTTACCAGTATATAGTCTACATTTAAATATCAGATTTTAATTATTTTTTACCGCTCTTTAATTTTTTAATTACTAAATTATAAAGAATTAAAATTTTAAAACATCAACATAGAGTTTTAAAATTGTAAGTCAAAATTAAAAATTAATACTAAATAAATAATATATATATATATATTGATTTACATAAAAAATATCATAAATAATAAATACATTGTTTGATAGCATAGAAAATGAGTTCTTTAAATAATTGAAATATGATTATTATCTTTGATGAACGGTATATATGGTAATTATTATTGAAGTTTAGGCTTATTTTTGTAAAACATTATTTATTCTGCATGAATCTGTGTGCTGAAAATAAACTTTAAGAATAAAAATAGTGATTTTATTTGAGAGATTAATAACCACTAGATATGTGGTTGTACAATGTACATCAGAAGTGAGATAAGGGGTTGTACAATGTACATCAGAAGTGAGATAAGGGGTTGTACAATGTACATCATAAGTGAGATATGTAGATTTATTTCTTACAAGATATTGTTACCTAAAATATAAGTTTCAGTGTTAAATTACCTTCTTTAGTCGATGAAAATTAGATTATTATATTCATGTATTTTAATATTGAGTATAATTTTTTAAAATGATTTTTCCTTACTACATTTTTGTAAATGTAATGATATTCAATAGTTCATTTATAGAAAAGGATCCTTTTAATAATTTATATATTTTTATAATGTAATGTAGTGTTATATGATTGAAATTCAATATTTGTGTTTAGGTTACAAATATCATCTGATGATAAACACTCATGATTATTAGAGAAACGTAACAGTAGTAAGTAATCAGCCCATCCGATTGTAGTTATATTTTAAGTATGGCAAAATCGGCTTAGATTGAAAATAGTAAAATAATGATTCAGTGTTAATATGTATTCTGTATAAATATTATTAAATAATTGGTTTTGTAGCATGTGCATCATTTATTTATACTGTATATAAAATATAATATATTAGCTTTATATTAGAAATGCCTTTATTAAAATATGTATACAACTACTATTATGATTAAGAGTAAAATTAAGTTTTACAATTTATTATGAAATGTGATTCAAAATTATGTATTTATTTTGAGTGAATTATACTTAAAAGGGATTATTACTTTAATAAGCATTTAGATTTAAATGCAATTTTGATATAATTAATTTAAGATTTTACGTATTTAAATAATTGTAGAATACAATATTAGTTAATTAATCTATACAAAATATTATGGGCTGGGTGTCTAGATATATGAATATAATATCTAGTTTTTGTAATAAATCATTGAAATAGAAAATTGCGTTCATACTATATATTCAATCTGGAGTATTTATAGCGGAACAAACGCACTATTACGATTGAGAGATACTTTCACCCAATTACAAATATGGTTTGCACATGAAACCGGCACTCTACGCATAGGATATATTGAATAGCATTCTAACAATCATTACAATGGAACCAACATCATCGACTTGGTACGGGAGAAAGTCTTCGGCTAGTTCCCGATGCAAAGTCGCCACTTAAAACCACTAATATATAGATTATAAGTATGGCTAATGTATGCGCGAGTGTGTATAAATACCGCAACATATAATCATACAGTGTACACTATGAGAGACTGTGATGGTAACGTGTGTAGTTCCTTCATAGAAAAGTGCGCGCTATCTCGGAATAACTCCTCTTGTTCATTCCAGATATATAAAAAAAAAAAAATTTTAAATTAAAAACCGACAACAATTCAGAAAGCAAATCAATATTTAAAAAATATTTAAATTACAGATATATGAAAGGAAAAATTTGTACACGTAAAAATTACTTTTTAACATATGTATTATATAAAAACATCCTTAACAAATATTACAAAATTTTTTTAAACAATTAAATCGATGCACCGAAATTTTAATTTAATTTTTACATTTTTTCTAAATCGAATACAAAATTATCAATGGTATAATAAAAAAAATAATTTTTTATTATATAACTCTATCATTATTATATGAATATAAAAGTATAAGTATTAATATAAAAATAACATATTATTGAGCATTTTAACAAAAAATAAATTTTGGGGTAAACTGTCGTAAAAATTTTTTTTTATTATACCTCGTAGATATCCATTATAGGCTCACAAGTTTTATCCTTAATTAAAATAATTTATCAAAGAAATAATCGAATAAATTATATTAATTAGAAATTGTTACGTAATTTTTTACTTTACTTACTTACTTTTACTTTTTTTGGTTTTAGGACTACGCTGTGCGTGAGCAATCGGCCGTCCGTGGGAGATATTATTGTGTTGGGGGGGAAAGCATGGGATAAATAGTATGTCTTTAGATGACCATTGATGGGGGAGGTTTATTTCATTGTTCGAGGAGGAGTAGAGGTTGTGTAGGTGGGGTGTAGTAAGTAGAAAGGTGTTGGAGGATCGTATGTGGATTGGAGTAGTGGGTGTGTGTAGATGGAGAAGGGAGGCAAGGTAGTCAGGTGAGTTGTGGTATATGTCTTTGTCGATTGTCAGGGAAATTTTATATTTAATACGGTAGGAGACTGGAAGCCAGTGTAGTTATTTGAGGAGAGGTGTAATGGAATCAGAGGAACGACGGGGAAGTACATGGATGCAACGTACTACAGCGTTTTGAAGACGTTGCAGTTTAATAAGTTTGTAGGCGGGGAGATTGAATAGTAGGTTGTTGCAATAGTCGAATAGGGGGAATATATAGGAGGAGGCGATGGTAACAGCAATGGGGAAGGGAATGTAGCGTTGAATGTAGGCGGAAGTACTGTAGGTAGTAGTGGATGGATTTGTGCATGTGGGCAATGTGAGTATCAAGGGAAAGAGTGGAGTCGATGTGTAGGCCAAGGTTACGGACATGTTTAGAATAGGGAGGGTAGTTTAGTAAGATGGGGGTGGTTCAGGGAGGGTGGAGGAACGTAGGGGTAAGTGGAGAAAGATTGCTTCGGTTTTGGTGGGGTTAAGTTTAAGGGAGTTGGAAGTAAGCTATTGGTGTATGGAGTTGATGCAGGAGGAGAGTCGGTTGGGGGCATGAGTGGGGGAGTCGGTGCAGTTGAGGTAGAGTTGAAGGTCATCGGCGTAGGTTTGAAAGGACATTTCTGGGTAGTCTGTAAAGATTTGGAACATAGGGAGGAGGTAAATGTTAAAAAGGAGAGGACCAAGAACGGAACACCATGGGTGATAGAGCGGGGGGATGAGTGTGAGTTGATCCTAACAGTGGAACAACGATTGGAAATGTAAGAGGTGAACCAATTGAGGGCGATGCCAGTAATGTCAATGGTTGAAAGTCGATGGATGAGGACGTTATGGTCAAGGGTGTCAAAGGCGGAAGACATGTCAAGGAGGACGAGTATGGAGCCACGGTTATTGTTTAGACCGGAGATTAAGTCAGAGGTGATGAGTTTTAGCGAGGATTCGGTGGATTTGTGGGGAAGGTAGGCACTCTGAAAGATGTTGGGGATGTTGTGGTTGTAAGGTATGTGATAAGTTGGGAGGAGATTACGCGTTAGAGGATCTTAGAGTAGATTGAGAGGTTAGAGATGGGTCCGTAGTTGGAGGGAGACAGAAAATTAAGGTGGGTTTTTTTTAAGGATAGGATGATGACTGCTTTTTTGAAATCGGGAGGGATGGAGCCAGATGAAAGTAAACCGCAAATGATTTGATGAAAGGGAGTTGCAACAGTGTTAATTATCTGCTTTTTTTGAGGGGAAGAGGGTTAAGGAATAAGGTTGAGGAGGTAGATTTGAGAATGTAGATGATTTGATCCAGTGGGGAGATTTACATTTTTTAAGGGAGACGGGAGTGGTGGGAAGGTAAAGGTAATGGGAGTGATGGGAAGGGTGGAAAGGGTGGTAGAAAGTTTTTCATTGAAAGATTTGTCGAAGAGGAGTGGTAGTTCTTCAAGGGTGAAAGTGGGGAGAGGGGCTTTAAATGAACGACCAAGCAGTTGGGCAGAAAGTCTGTGTATAGACTTACTGTCATTAGCGAGTTTGTCAAATTTGTGGGTTATGTGAGAGGCTTTGGCGGTAGAAATAGTTTTTCAGTGGAGATTTATTAAGTGGAGATTTATTGTAGTAGGCAAGTCAAAGATTTTCCGAAGGAAAGATGGTTCACTCGACCGATTTATTGAAATAAAAACAACACTAGAGCAAATGCGACGGGTGAAAGAACTAAAATCTATTTTTGGATTCGTATCTGTTTACATGTAAATTCGAAAAATAATACCCTAATATAATCTTACATTAAGATATGTATAAAAATTCGATATATATCGAAAAGTAAGTGTTCCACTAAAATATTATTTGGAGATATCAAAAGTGAATTCATAAATATGTTACCGAATTTATATAGGTCAAAAGTAGATCGATTCAGTCATTGTTATTTACATGTAAACTTTCAATGCTGTGAAAATGTCATAATTTTAAAATATATTTTTTTAAATATAATTCACATATATATTATAATATTAAAAGTATATTAGTCTGATAATTAGATTAATTACCTTATGAATTAATAATATTAAATTTAACTTAAATTAATACATGTGTATCCATCTAGTGGTTGGTATGAGAACTATATTAAAATAATTACATAGCTTAGATAGGGAGTGAACCATCTTTGCTTCGCAAAATCTTTGGGCAAGTGAAGTAGGGGTGGGATGTTTAAGATAGGATTTTTCGGCTTTGCGAAGGATTCGCTTTTTTTCAGTAGGGATATAGTATAACAGGATGAGGCAGGGCGTGTGATGGAGGATTTAGTGAATTAGGGGGCGTATTTATAGAGGGTGGAGTAGAGAGGTGTATGGAGTTCAGCAGATGTTGAGGTTGAAAGTGAAGAAAGATCAGTGATAAAATCAGGATGGGGAGATTGTGGAGTTTGCGTGATATTCTTGTAGTGAGGGGTCTGGTGGGTTTGGGGTGACTAAGGGTAAGGAATATGAGAAAGTGGTCGGATAAGAGTGGTCCGATGGAATGGTCAGTGACAATTTTATTAGTTTTGGGGGAAATTATTAGGTCTAAAGTGTTACCATGGACGTGGGTGGGGGAGGTGATGTGTTGTACAAGGATGAATGAGGTGATCAGTTTGTTTAAGGACAGGATCATAGGTGGGTTGGAAATTTTGAAGTCACCTAGTATAATTGTGTTAGAGGTGATAGTGGGTAGAAATACGCTAAATTCATCAAGGAATGAATTGATGGTGGGAGAGGTAGGACGGTAGAAAAGGGAAATATTGAATGTACGAGAGAAAGGTGAGCTGATGGCGCAGCTAAGGGCTTCAGAGTGGAATAACGAGTGATAGGAAATATCGGAGATAATTAGAGAAGATTTGTAAAGTATTCCAGTGCCTCCACCGGGATGGGAGAGTCGCGAGGGTTGTGAATGAAACTGTAGGGGGGGAGTGTTAAGAGCAGAAATGTGAGGAGAATCCAGAGGTGATAGCCAGGTTTCTGTGATGAAGAGGATGTCGAGGTCATGGTCGGTCATAACGGAAATTACAGAAGGGATTTTATTGCGAAGAGAGCGTGCGTTGAGGGAAGTAAGGTGGGGTGGGGGGTGGTTAATTGTGGGGAGGGGAGGGGGGAATATTATGAGTGAAGGGAAGTGAGGGAAAGGGGGGAGAGGGATATGTTGGGTGAGGGGTAATTAAGGGGAGAGGTATTAGTAGGGGGGTTTAAAGTATAGCAATATCGGGTGGGACATAAGAAATTAAGGCGATGTGAAAATTGTATTACTTTATTAATATTATATTATATTTATACACGTATTTGCCAAATATGTTATTTTTATGACAACGTGCAATGGCATAAATACATAAAATACATAAGTAAAATGGAAATTTACATTGAATCATAAATGCAAGTATGTCTACATTAAAGTGCTTTTGCTTTAATAAATATTAAACATAATTTTTTTATAAATAATTAAATCGAATTTTAATTTAATTTTTAAATTTGTTCTAAATCGAAAACAAATTACAAATGGAATAATAAAAATAAAATGTTATATTATATATGTTTATCATCATTATATACATATAAAATTATAAGATTAATATAAAAGTAGCATATGCTTATTCAAATAATGAATTTTAGTGAGAATTTTAACAATAAATAAATTTGTTGCTAGTAATATTTTTGTTTAGAAAAATAAATATTTGTATTATTAATATGTCTAATAAATATCTATTATTGGCGCCAAACAAAGTTTGATGTTTACTTAAAATAATTTATCAAAAAAATAATCCAATAATAGATAATAATCCTATAGTAATTCAAAAAATTAAAATTAATTTGAAATGTTAAACATTATGTTTATGTCATTTTTTACTTTATTAATATTATACATTGACTTATATTGGATATATATTATAAAAAATACAAGTCAATGATATTATAATACAATATTTATAAACTAATATGATAAATATTTAATTTGTATGAACACGTCGTGCGTGCACAGAATCTGTGACAGATACATATAAAAAACCCAGTAAAAACAAGTACAATTATTTTACTTTTAAAAATAGGAATTTACATTAAATCATAAATGCAACTATTTCTTCATTTAAAGTGATTATTGCTTTATCAATATTAAATTGTTGTGGTGAAACTTCACAAATATATTTATTATACTTTAGTAGTTGGCTTAAAATTAAAAATAATATAATTACAAAATTATAATCTAATTATCATAATTATTATGAATATATTTTTTTTATGATAATATTTTTAACAAAAATGTACTGATACGTGTACTTCCATTGACTCCTTTAGCTTATTTAGCTAAAAGAGGCCATGGTACTTCTCTCTAATGTTTATATAGTGTTCATGTATTTATAATTTGATGGATTTGAATATATTCTATGAATAATTTACGTGTGATATATAAACCCGACCAATCAAGTTATAATAATACTTACGCGTCCTATACGACGACTCTAGCGATTTATTCAGAATTTATTTGTGTACACTATTTAAAATAAACTTTGTACAATTTTAATTAATATGGATGGTTCGGGTGATCATGAACACATTAAAAGTAATGTGTTCTTCTCGATTAATTGCCCAAACGATAAAGGTATATGTAAATTATATTATATTTGTATAATTATTATAACGATAATGACGATATATTCAATATTATTATTATAATTTACAATAAATATTAAATTTTATAAATATCATATTACATTTATTATATTATATAATATAATATATTATATATAGGTTAATAATATTAATTAAATATAGTATTTTTAATATAATATAATATAATATTATCATTTATGATAATCATAATAAATTATTATGGTTACGGGTCATAACCGGATCGTAGGATCGTATATGAGGCGTGCGTCGAAAGAACGCAGCGTGTTTATTCATATCAGTGACAAATTAAAGCTATATCTAATAATAGATATACATAGATATATCTAATATTACTATACTTTGATATTATCTATATATAAAATTAAATACATACATACGATGTACTGTTATTATTGGGGGGATGGATCGAAACGGAGCAAGTTTTAAATAAAAATGTGTGGCGTGAGTCGCTGACCTACATTCAATACAAGTGAATAACAAAGTAATCCACGAGTAAATCCATAGTAAATGCTATATGTATAGTGTAATATAAATATAGTTGAATTATATAAAGTTGTATATTACAGATAAATTAAAAGGGTAATAATGATAATATGTAATATTATATATAATAATATTTAGTGTTAATAATCATATTATATATAATAACCTATATATATATAATAATCATATTAGTTTATATAATATATATATATATATATATATATATATATATATATATATATATGTACTCATATATGTACTCAATATACACTGAATTTTCATTTGTTATTTACTCATGGATTGCTATGTTATTCACTTGTGTGTATGAATGATCTATTATTATAATAATTATAGATATTATAGATCATCTATACGACCAATTGAATTTGTATAATGCAGGTCAGCGACGCACGCCACAAAAAATTATATATATTTCGTTTTTGCGCTCCGTTTCGATCCACTATCCTTATTATTGCGTATACGGTTACCGTATTACGGTATACTTACCATACGTATATAGTATATACTATATATATATATATATATATATATATTATATATATATATATATATATATATATATATATTATATATATATAATATAGTATATAATATAGTATATAACATATATAATATATAATATAGTATATAACATATATAATATATAATATAGTATATAAGTTATATAATATAACACATATATATATATATATATATATATAATACTATATTATATATATATACTATATTATATATTATATATGTTATATACTATATTATATATGTTATATACTATATATATATATATATATATATATATATATATATATATATATATATATATATATATATATATATATATAAATATAATATAATATAAATATAACACATATATATATATATATAAACATATACATACATATATACTGTATTATATATTATATATGTTATATACTATATTATATTTATATATATATATGTTATTCATTTTAATTTTATTGATAACTAATATATATATATAATTATATTATATATATATATACTATTTATATAAATATATATTTATTATTTCATTTGAATTGATTTTAATTAGTTTGAATTGTTTTTTATTAATTCATTTGAAATTAATTCTTTCATTATATAATTAAATCTAGTATGATTCTTCACTGATATGAATATAGGCGCAGTGTACTTTACACACACGCCTCATATTTAGATCCTGCGATCCGGTTATGACCCTCCCCCATTATTATGATAATAATTATATATAGTTTAAAATAAATATATTAGTTTATAATAACTTTATGATAAAGTTTATGATTATCATAAGTATTATATAATACTTATGATAATCATAAACTTTATCATAAAGTTATTATAAACTTTATAATAAAGTTTAGTAATTAGGATAATTATTATCATACATTTAATGTAACATTATAATAATGATAAATGATGAACAATAATTATTATTGATTACATAATGTAATACATTTAATCATTAAATTAATTATTAATTTAATGATTTAATGTAACATTATTGAAATCTATTAAATTAATACAATAATGTATTGAATAAATAAATTAGTTTAATAGGTTAAGTTTAAATGTTATACCCGGAGGAACATACATTTGAATTATTCTATAATTATACATATACGCTTATTGGTGGTATAAAATTCAAAAAAAAAATATTAAAATAAAATAATAATAATATTAACGGTTATTCTATTATAATATTATAGTTATTTTAAATATTATAAATTTGCAAATATTATATTAAATAAAATGCAATACATATTTAGGATCAACAGAACCTTACGATCAACGAACAAATACTAACGACATCGATGTCCGTAGAATATGTCCGTCGGACAATTGTAAGGATCGATCGTACATTTGCTCGTTAAACGTAAAATTACTATACTATACTATGGAAATATGTATGTCAATCGTCAAATTCACTTGATTATATTGTATTATATTTACAGATGATGTCAGTCGATCGTAAAGTTACTCTTATATACTATGTATAATATACATTGTATATACATTGTCCGTATATCGTAAAGTTAATCTTATATACTATACTATGTATATATATATTGTGGATGGGAATATTGGTGGAGGGGATGTGTATTGGGATATTATCGATGGTGAAACGGACATTATTAACGGACACCGTAGGACAATATATATATATATACATAGTATAGTATATAAGATTAACTTTACGATCGACTGAAATCATCTGTAAATACAATATAATCAAGTGAATGTAACGATTGTCTCACATATATTTCCATAGTATAGTATAGTATTTTAATTTTACGATCAATGAACAAATGTACGGACATCGATGTTCGTACAATTTGTCCATTGATCGTAAGGTTCTGTTGATCGTAAGGTTATATTGATCCCATATTTAATATAAATTTATAAAATAAAATTTATCTAAACATATAATAAGATATGAAAATTGATAAAAGACCATGATCTCGAGTTAGGATCTTTAGTTAGGATCTTGAGTTAGGATCTTGAGTTAGGATCTTGAGTTAGAATCTTGAGTTAGGATCTTGAGTTAGGATCTTGAGTTAGGATCTTGAGTTAGGATCTTGAGTTAGGATCTTGAGTTAGGATCTTGAGTTAGGATCTTGAGTTAGGATCTTGAGTTAGGATCTTGAGTTAGGATCTTGAGTTAGGATCTTGAGTTAGGATCTTGAGTTAGGATCTTGAGTTAGGATCTTGAGCTAGGATCCTAACGAAATACAATTGTTCATAAGGCTCATAATAAGATTTGTGGAGGTTATAACTTACGTCAAGATATGATTCATCTTTATATTTGAGTGACTAATAATGTTTACCAACATAATACGTATGATTCCAATACATGTGTGAAATAGGAGATTATTTCAGGATACCTAATAAGGGTAGTCTCTTATACTTTTACAAATAATGTAATGCTGGTACGCATATTAATTTACGATTTAGTCAATACCGATACCGATAATACATTTTACAATTACAATAATACTCGTTATTCGGTTACGCATTTTATATTTTCTTATAAAATTTATTTAATTTTAATTTATTTAATATAGTAATAATGAAATGTGATAAATAATATTATGTTTTAAATAGATGTATTAGGAATATTAATTATGTATGTACTACTTACTATGTAGAGTTGCGCATATAAGCGCAGATACAATCGATAAAAAAGCTCCTCTGAAATATTCACTCGTTTCTATCCATCCTAACTGCTCCTGGTTTAATATTTATTTAGTTTACTTTTAAAGCTCCCTCCACAAATTTGAACGGACCTATCGCCTATGCTAGTCACTTTAAAACTTACGTATATTTATATCTAAAGCTAAGTCTAACTATTATATTTATGTATTTATTTATAAATAAAATCAACAACCGGTCATCAAACATTCAATTTTATGATAATCGTCACGACAATATCGTGGCACTTGCACAGCTAAACTCGTATAGATAAACTCGTACAAAGAGACCTGAATTTAATCTCAACCTAATAAAACGTATAAATAACCTTAAATTAATAATATTATTAATAATATATTATAATATAAATATTGTATTTAAACACGATATCACATATATATATATATATATTTGTGTATCGGTGAGATAAGAAATTACTTTATTTTAATCCATCCAGAATATATATTTTATTTTATAATATCTTCGCTCGATTCGTAAATATCGCTTAACATTACTAAAACATGTAGAACATGTTGCTATACTCGTATCCATTTCGTAACCTAACGTCATCATTTAAATACATTATTCGCAAGCAGATGGCATCGCTTATGTTTACCAAAATGAACTGGAAGCGTTGCAAAAATTAAAGAAATGCGACAAGGCGTCACGACTGAAGAAGTTTGAAAGTTACGAAGAAGCTCGCGATTATATAGACGAACATTTAGAGATCAATGATAATAAAATGAAAAAAAGCGATAATAATTCCTCGGAAAAGGTGATTTAGAATGTGTTCAATTATATGTTAAATTTTTTCGTTACTAAATAAAATGCTTACATTTCAATAGTTTTTTACATGTATTAAAGACATATTTTCTATATAGAAATTGCACATATTTATTATTTAAATAAAATATAGCTAATTTAGCATTACATATGATAGAATATTTTCAAATATCATAATCGGTTACACGCTATCTTATAAGACATAGATACCATCATCGAGCGCTAATTAAGCTTATCAAATGATTTACATTGTATTTTAGTGACCCACATTGGGTATTAGAGGACACAATTAGGTATTTTTATTATTAGAGGTCACGCATAATTATTATTTGTCAGATGATTATATTAAGAATTTGGGATAATATCTGATGTCAGATTTTATATTAAGATGAAAATGAAAATTCAGATTTTATATTTATGAATTTATCATTTTATCTGCTTTTAATTGATAATGAATTTAGACGAATCTATTAAATGCTAATATGTTATAAGTAATACGGAAGTATCTAATTGGCGAGATTATCTAAAATATTAATAGTTTACGTTATTAGGAATTTGCATTTCTACTAAATGTAATCATATCATAACAGTAAATATGCTACGTAATTAAGAAATATTACGATATGTAGTATGCGATTGTAGACAATCTGATCATAACTATTGATGTTAGTTGTATTCTGTAATCTTTAATGTGTGTCTGTTTAATCATAATGCAAGTTTATATTTGACATCATTCTTTGGTTGAAGAATTTTACATCTCTAATTATTTTTATGTTTATAATTATTATTTTTACGATTATTATCATTGTTTGTTAAATATACTTTTTGTAAAATATTAAAATTATAAATATTAATATAAGAAATATTTTAAAGCTTGTAAACAATGTTGAAATAAATGATATAGTGAACTAAATCGATCATGCGAAATGTTAATAATACAACGGTTACACAATAGGTGGAGCAACTGAAACCGGGCCGAATGCTGGTCGCAGTGAAAACAGAGAATCTGACTGCGATACGGGAACTAGTCGCCGAGAATAAACGCTACCTCGTCACAGCAGGGGGAGCTCCCACTATTCTTCAGGTGCGCTAATAGTACCGTATATAGTACTTAATATAGTATCTGATATAGTACCTGATATAGTACCTGATATAGTAACTGATATAGTATCTGATATAGTATCTGATATAGTAACTGATATAGTACCTGATATAGTAACTGATATAGTATCTGATATAGTACCTGATATAGTTCCTGATATAGTACCTAATATAGTAACAAATATAGTAACTGATATAGTACCTGATATAGTACCTGATATAGTAACTGATATAGTACCTGATATAGTACCTGATATAGTACCTGATATAGTAACTGATATAGTAACTGATATAGTAACTGATATAGTACCTGATATAGTAACTGATATAGTAACTGATATAGTACCTGATATAGTAACTAGTATAGTACCTGATATAGTAACTGATATAGTAACTGATATAGTAACTGATATAGTACCTGATATAGTAACTGATATAGTACCTGATATAGTACCTGATATAGTATCTGATATAGTAACTGATATATTACCTGATATAGTAACTGATATAGTACCTGATATAGTATCTGATATAGTATCTGATATAGTAACTGATATAGTACCTGATATAGTAACTGATATAGTATCTGATATAGTACCTGATATAGTATCTGATATAGTAACTGATATAGTATCTGATATAGTACCTGATATAGTTCCTGATATAGTACCTAATATAGTAACAGATATAGTAACTGATATAGTACCTGATATAGTAACTGATATAGTAACTGATATAGTAACTGATATAGTACCTGATATTGTAACTAGTATAGTACCTGATATAGTAACTGATATAGTAACTGATATAGTAACTGATATAGTACCTGATATAGTAACTGATATAGTACCTGATATAGTACCTGATATAGTATCTGATATAGTAACTGATATATTACCTGATATAGTAACTGATATAGTACCTGATATAGTATCTGATATAGTAACTGATATAGTAACTGATATAGTACCTGAAATAGTAACTGATATAGTATCTGATATAGTAACTGATATATTACCTGATATAGTAACTGATATAGTACCTGATATAGTATCTGATATAGTATCTGATATAGTACCTGATATAGTAACTGATATAGTACCTGATATATTACCTGATATAGTAACTGATATATTACCTGATATAGTAACTGATATAGTACCTGATATAGTATCTGATATAGTATCTGATATAGTAACTGATATAGTACCTGAAATAGTAACTGATATAGTATCTGATATAGTAACTGATATATTACCTGATATAGTAACTGATATAGTACCTGATATAGTATCTGATATAGTATCTGATATAGTACCTGATATAGTAACTGATATAGTACCTGATATATTACCTGATATAGTACCTGATATAGTATCTGATATAGTATCTGATATAGTAACTGATATAGTACCTGATATAGTAACTGATATAGTATCTGATATAGTAACTGATATAGTTCCTGATATAGTAACTGATATAGTATCTGATATAGTATCTGATATAGTAACTGATATAGTACCTGATATAGTACCTGATATAGTAACTGATATAGTAACTGATATAGTACCTGATATAGTAACTGATATAGTATCTGATATAGTAACTGATATATTACCTGATATAGTAACTGATATAGTACCTGATATAGTACCTGATATATTACCTGATATAGTAACTGATATATTACCTGATATAGTAACTGATATAGTACCTGATATAGTATCTGATATAGTATCTGATATAGTACCTGATATAGTAACTGATATAGTACCTGATATAGTACCTGATATAGTATCTGATATAGTACCTGATATAGTAACTAGTATAGTAACTAGTATAGTAACTAGTATAGTAACTAGTATAGTAACTAGTATAGTAACTAGTATAGTAACTAGTATAGTAACTAGTATAGTAACTAGTATAGTACCTACATGTATTAATTATCATGTTAAGGGTGCTCTCGTTAATAACTCTAATTCTTCATGTATATTGTAGTTAATGTTATTGTTATTGTTATTTAGTGGAGTTCTTTCATCCCATCCAGGAACCTAGATGAAGTTTTCACTTATAACCATATATGGCTCTAATGTCCCTTCGAAGCCGCTCTCATGTTAAGTCATCCATGGTTTTAACAAGAGCCGATCATTTATTTATACACAATTATATAAGATCACTTCTAAATAATATTTTAAGACCCATTTTAATGGTCCGAGGCTCGAACCCGTGTCCTACTGCTTGCGTGTCTTACGCCTTAACCAACTGGGCCACACAGGCAGTTCAATAGATTAATTTACTGGTATGGATTTTATACATTTATCAATTGGGATATATCAATAAACTCACAAAAGCTGTACAATAATTTGCTAATTAAGATAGCTTGCATATATTTTAATGATTTTATATCAATTAATAAAATTTAATTTCTTAAAATTAATTAATATATATGTTATAATTAGTATCATCATTAACAAAATACAACTGAAGTTATCACATGTTATATATATATATATTAAGAAAGCTAAGCTATTTACTAATATATATTTTAAATCTACTTTACAACTCCTTATTTTTGCCTCATATCATGTTTTATAGAAATTTTTTTGGAAATAATTTTAATAATAAACTTCAATGTATTTCAACTCTACAAAAAAAGGTATTCGAATTGTAAATGAAAATATCTTTAAAATTTTCAATAATATTTTTATTTTGACTAATACTAAAAATTTATTTTGATGTTCTAATATATTAAAATTGAAATATTTAATTACTTATAACAATATTTTATTCATAATGTACACATAATGAACTTTATTGTAATGTACATTTAAAGAAATGCCTAAGCAGAATATCATTATTATTTCCTAGATATAACAATTTATACCAAACTACTTTTCATAATTTTAAATTACCTTATATAAAATAAAGCCCTCATCATAAATCATTATCATTTAAAGGCCCTAAATCTTGGAATAATTTATGTCTAAATAAATTATTATTTACAAAAATTTATATAAAAAACTTTAAAAAAATAATAAAAAAATATCTTTTATTAAAATATGAAAATCAATTAAACACTTGATTATCTATTTTTATTCTTTTTAACGGGTATTATTTATTATACCTTCAGTTTGTTTTAGTTTTTATTTTTTATTTTTGTTTGTTTATCTATTCTATTCTATTTATAGTTGGTATTCAAAATTAAACTCGTTTCTGTGATTTTTTATATAACTTTACATATTTTATTCTTAACTTGACTTATTGATATATATTTTTACTCATGAGAATCAACTTATCTAGAATATGATGATTGGGGAAGTTCTCTAAAAAAAAAACAAATACATTTGTTTATTAACTTCTCAATTATGTCATGCTTTATAACATGAAATAATAATCCTGATTTATTTATTTATTTATACAATCTCATATTTTATGTTAATGAGTATTGGAGATATATAGAAATACAATAAATAGGTCAAGAAAAAATTAATATTAATATTACATATTTTAATTTTAAAACTTTTAAAAAAGAGCCTATTCCCTATATTTTACATATAATACGCTGAATACTGAATACCCATGCCCCTTAAGGGTGAGGTGAGGTGAGGTGAGGCGCGAGTTATAATATGATTAATATTTTTATTTTAACAAAAAAATGTTATTATATATTATCCATGTTAAATATCTTATTTATAAATTTGTAAAATTTCATTAATTATGTTTGAGTATTTATATCAATATAAAGTGATTTTATAAGCGTAATCGATATAATAATTATTTGAAATTGACAGGATTTTTTGTAAATAATTGTCACATTTAATTGTATATTTCGATATCGTATAACAATATTTTACAAAACAAATTTATATTTTTACATTAAGCATAGATTTTAGATACATTCCATATATTTAATAAACAAATCATGTATGTATATAACAAAATATCATTGGTTGAAAAGAGACACTTCCAAACAGACAATTTAGACATTTTCTTTCTATATTTAGCTCTGTCTTTTAAGACGTTATATTCTTGTAATTATTTTATATTATTCATTATTTATTTATATAATACTTTAAAACTATTATTAAACTATTACTATAAAAATAAATTTATATTTTTCTATTTTATAACTTCTATTCATATATTTATTTGTATATCTCATTATAATATAATATATTTAATATATATTTGAGTACTACTCTATATTAGTACTAATTATTATTGTTTCAGTGTTGTTTATATACCATTATATTTTAATTGTAATTTATATATATATATATATAAATGTAATACACATATATATATATATTATAATATTTTGTGATTATTTGTTTAAAAAAACTTTGAATGTCATTTTCTCAAGTTTCTACTTTTTCATCTAGTAACCACATGTAAATGCCTACTACTTTTTTAATTTGTATTATTTTTATCTGAAATGTTTACTATAAATATAAAACATTTACATCTATAGGAATCCTGTTGGATTTATTATTATATTTTATATTAAATAAATGATGTAAACTTGCATTTTAATGAAAAAGATTAAAAATAAATATTTAATTAATTGAGACTATTTTTTTATAATATTTTAAATTAAGTACATTTATATAAAGACAGATCCTATATGATGGAGGAAAGTATCTGTTGAATACAAACAAAATTATGTAATTATCTCCATTAGTTATTTTTGTACACAATAGAGAACGTGTAACGTTATTTTTTAATTAAATAATATGCATTCATTCATTTATTCATTCATTTATTCATTCATAACATATCATATCATATCATATCATAACATATCATACCATAGCTTGTGATGGAAACGGGTCGAGTATTTTTCGAGCGTATCTTTGTACCTTTATTGCGAGCTGGTTTATTAAGTAATTTTTGATTCCGAGTTCCCTACCCTTGGTAGTATTTTTCATTTGATTCTGGGTATTTAAATACTCTATGAAATACTCGAAATATCAATAATGCTTAATTCATTTAAATAATAATAATTATAGTTTTAATTATATTATATTAATATTGTTAATATTTGTAAATTAAATTTCACCCTGAATTTCACTTTTACCCTGAATTTCACTTTTACATGATTTATTGAAACCTATTAGTAAACCAATGTTTCATTATATAATATAATATATAAATTTAAAAATATTACCAAAAAACTTGATTAAATATTAATATAGAAAAAAAATTATTCCATATATAATTTAATGATATAATTTAATATTTTTTAAATTTCAAATTAATATATAACTTGTAATACTTATAATTCGTAACTAATACTACTAGTGGATTTTAGTGAATTTCCACTTTACTTATATTCAAAAGTTAAATACATTGTTTATTTATAACAAATTATTATTGCAATTTTGTATATATAAATATTATTTAATGAAGCTGTCTGGAAAGCTCCTCTTTATTAATTTTTTATAAATTATGCTCTGGTTGAATGAACTACTCTATTAAATTGAAAAGGTCTCGAAACGTTTCGAAAGGGTAGGTACCCTAATCTACTGAAACCATTATTGTTTCGAAACTCGATCGAATGAAACTGAAACCTTCTTGAAACATTACTATTGGGTTTCATTCTTATCACTATTCATTACATATCGTATCCTATCATAGTATAGCATAGTACCCTATCATATCATAGTCAATATTATTCGAGTGATAACTTGTACATCGATATAGACGAAACACGTTAAGCTAACGTCACCACTACGACAGGTCGGATTCCGATACAACGCGATGCACGTCGCTGCTTTCAACGGTAAGCTCGCCAGCGCTGAGCTGATCATGGAGTTACTGGAGAACACGCCGCTGTTTGAAGAGTCGGGGGGAGGGGATGGAGACGGGGGCCAATTATCCACTGAAACCATTCGACAATCGTTGAATATATTGATCGATTTATACATTAATTCGCCGGAGAAAGGGGTTAGTGAAAACAACGACTCACAGTTAGTATTCATATTAATCATTGTTTCCTTTAAATATTTTTTCCTTTCAAAAAATTCGGTATCCATATTCTTCAAATCGGAATGTTTTGATAACAAGTGTATTAAATGTCTTAAATAACTTAATGTCTTGAAAGTTTTAAGACTTCCTGCTTCAATACTATATAACAAATAACACACTGTGATTTTTCAACATCTTTATCTATTAATTTTGTGAAACCAAAGGCTAACAAATTATCATCGTACTTTATTTTATAGTTTTAATGGACATTTTAAAAATTCTAATATACAATATTATTTTTAAATTATTTTTAATAAATTTATAATTTAACGAATACAAATTTATTTTATACAAATATTCATTATTACATTGTCCTCAGATTAGTACGATATGTCATGTATTTAATTGTTTAAATAAACTATTACAATTTCACACATACACACTCACACACACACACACTCACACACATAGAAATGTGAGGTCCCCCTTCACTTCGCCTGTAAGTTTGGTCACGTAGACTTGGTGCGCTTCTTCCTGAACCACGCCCAGATCAAGGTGGACGTTGTGAATGCGGACAATGAGTCACCCACGGACGTGGTCTGCTCGAGACGGGGCGATAATCACACTAAGGTGGAGATACTTCGCTTGTTTCAAGGTACTTCACCTCGTTGATATCCATTCTAGTGATTCTAATGATTCTTTGAATTAATCTTTTAATACATTAACTTGTTATATTATTATCGAATATACATTAACGTTATAGATAGGGTTGTTAGTGTTGTTTATGTATTGTATTTCTATTGTTTGTGAGGGTCTACACTGATTAATATAATAATCATCATTATTATAATACTATTTAATGCTAAAATTAAATGATATAAATAAACAGTTTTAATTAAAATAATTAAATATATATAATAATATCATTATATCAAACATTTTCTGTAGTATATGTTTCATAATAATGTAGGATCATACTACTATTATAACAATAGTATTATATCAATAATGAACTTAGCAAACAAAATAAGATAACAAGTAAATATTAAAATATTCTTTGATCGTTTATTTTAGATTAATATCACCACCATCACCACAACCATCACAACCACCACCACTACCACAACCACCATCACTACCACCACTACCACCACCACAATCACCACAACCACAACCATCACAACCGCAACCACCACCACTACCACCACCACTACCACCACCTTCACCTTGACCACCCCACCCCACCCCCAGAACGTTACTACGTGCCGTTGATACGTACCCTGGACGACAGCGAGATCCCCCAAGTGGGCGTGGCCTCTAAGAACGTGCAGACCGCGAACTGCATCGAAGCGCTAACAACGCACGTACTGCCTCGATACGACGGCGGGGGCGGCGGGGGGGACGACGTCTTCCATCTGAAGAACTCCATGCAGTCGCTGGCCATCAGTAGTCCTCGCGGTGTTCGGGCCTACGCGGGGCCCATGGATCTCGCCTCGGTTAGTCACCCCCCCCCCCCGCACCCCGTCTCGGTATAGTACTGCCCACCTGCGCTCGTTTCATTGTTAGGCGGTATATCTCATTCAGAAGTGCGCCGTATCGAAGCGATGCATTGATTGATAATTTATTTAAGCAAATACATAGTCGAAAATATAATCGAAAGTATAAAGTATAAATATTTTCATTACCTGATTAAGTACGGCATAGTAACCTTTGCCAGGCTCACATATTTAACGTGAACAGTATGTAATGTATCCTCTGTCGTCATGGTAAACACCAGTATACCGCTTGAGACTACTATAGGGGAGAATATACACGCTGCACATGTATTCAGTATTGCCCTGGTTTCAGCGTTGTTTTATTGTTGACCTTGTACTGTTGACCTTGTACTATTACTTACGGAGGCTACTAAAATGGGTGCAAGTATGCAAATTACAATTTTTAAATCTGGTTTCATACACGTTAAATAAATTATTGAAATTCATTGTAATATATCATTATATCGTTATATTATTATTTAATTTATTATATTATATATTTATACATTCATTTTTTATCATTATAAATATATTTTTATTATCGTGTATTTATTTATGATTTTCTCCGAATTACTTTACACTAAAGTTTTGTTGAAATTATTTAAACAGATTATTTGTAATTATAATGATTCCAGGCAGATAAATTTAGAATTTATTGGAAAAGTTTAAGAGAGCCGAATGTAAAGTTACCAAACATGAATTTCCAAAGCATCAAGAGATCTGATTTTAATAAAGGATTGGAACGCATTGGAAGGTTTACTTCTATTTTCTGTGTATTTAGTGCAATAGGATTCTATTACAGTTATCATCGTCATATAATTATTTCTCAATAACTTAAAATATATATGGATTTAAATGTAATTAATAAGACTTAACAAAATGTAGACATTCTCTCAGAAGTTATCGTGCTTTTGTAAAAAATAAAATCTCCTATCTTCACCATTCCTATGTTTCTCTCTGGCCCTTAAGTGTACTGTATTACAGCAGTTTTAAATATATTTATGATATAAGTGGTACATTAGTTATTTATTTAATAAATGAATGTTTTCGAATAATAAAATAATATTTAATAGTTAAATACAATATTTATTTAGACTCTAAATTTTAGAGTATCATTAATTTTTAATCAGTATTTATTAATTATATCAGTTAAATAATAATAATAAAAATAGAGTTTTTTTATATTCATATATTCAATAATTATGTAAAATTAGCAAATATCTAATTTTTAATAATTTATAATTATAAATACTCATAATGCATCATAATATAACCCACATATAACCTTCCATCATCATATTGAACATATTCGCTGATTTCTAATATTCTACGTAATTAACGCCACAGAGAAATAGCCCATGGTAAAGGTATTCAGTGGACTGAATACTGGGATTTCATCAATATATTTGCTGATTTCGGTACAGAACAAGGCTTGCTTAACCTTGAATCGCATCTTGAAAGTCGAACAATAGAAGAAATCAAGGTCTTATTTGAAAAAAATTCATTGTATTCTAATTGTACTTCCTAAATGTGCGATACTTTATAAGGATTCACGTCAATATTTTCATTATTGTTTTATTACAAAATACTTAATTTCCTTGGATATATTTTATATAAAATTTAATTATATTGTTAACGTAAATAATTAATTAATATATTATAATCAATGATTAGAATGAAAAAATGGTAAAAGATAAAGATAAAGAGAATATCGTTGAGCTCGCAAAAATTAACAGCAGCTTCAACAGCAACAACAGCAGCAACAACAGCAACAGCAATAAAGGCAACAACAGCAGTAACAGCATTGATACTATGGATGACTTAGACATTCGATTCTCTATGATTAGATTAGGAAATAACACAATTGAAGTTAGTATTACTATTTAATAACTAGTAATAAAACATTTATAGCACACACACACACACACACACACACATACACACACACACACACACACATACACACACACACACACACACACATACACACACACACACACACACACACACACACATACACACACATACACACACACACACACACACACACACACACACACACACACACACACACACATGTGTATTAAGCTTCAACTATATACAACACAACTATCACTTTGCATTCATTATTTGCTTATTTATCACAATAGATGTTATGATATCATTATGAATAACATGTTTTATTTAATCTGCTATTGAATAGTTAATAGTACAAGTATAATACAAGTTTTTATACACTGTATAAATACTGTTATTCTATACAAAACCAGGTACTTAGTTCTGCATTATGTTTATGTGTATAATATAGAAATAATATATTTTACGATTAGGAAGAAAGGTGTTGTATAATTTGCATTAGCTAATTAACTTATTAACAGCGTTCAAGTTATATTTATGTTATATTTAAATTAATAGGTAACCACCATTTGTTGATTAAAATAAGATAAACAATTTTACAATATTATTAATAATGTGTTATTGCATTATTATTAAAATTATTAGAATGACATTTTTTTATAATATATATTTCATTATATATAAAATTTGATTCTAATAAAATAGTTCTATAATTTTATTAAATATAATTATAATAAAGAAACTATTTAATCTAATATTTTATATTATAAATATATATGATTAGAACCCTATTATTTGATTAATATTAAATGTGTACATAAATTACATAGTATATAATAGTATACATATGCCCTTTAGTCTAATAATTATTCCTAATATAATAATACTGTATATTTTTGTATGCGTATATATTTCAAATACGTATTAATATACTAAATATCAGTATATCAGTAGTACGTGACATTAGTATATCTGTAGTACATGTGAAATATAACATTTAAATTGATCCCCTTTATAGTATCTAAATTATTATGCATAAAATTTAATAAACTATAAACAATTAGTATTATAATTATTTTATAAAATATTCGTCATGAATTGTGAAACTTTTAAATTTGTATCCATTTAAATCCGTATATTTATCACTTACACTCTATTTACTTACTCCATTCATTATACATTATAATATAGTAATGTTATTATACCAAACTAACGTAAACTCACGCATCAGTATTTCATAGAACTCTAAACACTAGTAGTCACCACTATTGATAGCGAGTGCGTGCGCGCCTAGTTAACGCACCCCCCCACTCATCCTAGTTACCCCGTTAACGCGCGCCCCCACACGTCCTAGTTACCCCGTTAACGCCCCCCCCACGCGTCCTAGTTACCCCATTAACGCCCCCCCACACTCGTCCTAGTTATCCCATTAACGCGCCCCACACGTGCGTCCTAGTTACCCCGTTAACGCCCCCCCCCCCACGTCCTAACACAAGTACGAAGACGAAGACAGCGACGCCTACCTGAGCGCCTGTTCCTCTCAGTCGTCCTACTACGAGACGGCCTCTGACCTCTCCGACGATATCGACGTCGACGTATCCATTCATCTCCCCGAAACACCCGTTTTCATTATGGGGTTGTTATATACGGCTATCATTATCGCGGCTGTTATTTAGACGCGCTACATATATTATATATAAACGAAACGAGATCTATAGAATTAATTGATTTGTAGAATAACTCTATTTCGTGTATTTATATTAGTATATATATATATCTTTACTGCTACATACTTCTTAACTTATCTAAAGGATAGTTCTATATATATATATTCAGCTTGAATATAGCTATTATGATAGAGATTTATGATTATTATATATTATTATAAAGTGTGAATCGATAATAGATATATATATATATATAAATAATAATAATTAAGAATGACAGTGTCTCGCTATAGGTAATAATCATTATCATTGATTGAGTTCACGATTAATACGATGAGATTTAGATAGAGATCAGAGTTAACTAGCACACACACACACATATAGTGCACATGTAGTAGCGTAAAGATATACTTGTTTATATCGAAACGAAATATATTTACGACTGAATCGATATAAACGTGCACTTTGTTAGTATACAATATTCGAGCACACATTCAACTATTAACAATCATCGTACGCGGTATTCTGTCATAGAGCTAGAGAGAAATAGAGTAGTAAACAAGGTATCTGACATGCGGAAAGCTAGATTAAATTCATTATCGCTTTTTATTTTATAGCTAGAATAAAATTATGAATACCGTCGTAAAGAGGATAAAAAGTAATATAAGTTTCATATTTTATTTTTTTTATATAATTAATAATAAAAAGTTACGATCAAAAGAATATTATATTTTAATATTTGGTCATCGCAAGATGGCTGATTATTTATTTCCGCATCGTCTTACGCCACCAGGCATGGAGTATTACCGCTCTATTTCTCTCTAGCTCTACGTATTACGTATACGAGATCATATCGCCCCCGCCCCGCCGCCCACAGAAACACCCCGTCCAAGAAGGATATCGACGTGCTGCGCGCCGTCAACACGTCGCTGATCACGCCTGATGTCTACCCTATGATAAACAGATGGCATAACCTGATCACGTCGTACACCAGCGAAGCCAGGAATACGTTAGCCGTCACCACCGGGGGGGGGGGGGGGCTTTAAACACCTCTCCCTCTCTCGCGCGTGTGTATTCGCACCGATTTATCGCTTTAAATTAATTTAAATTTGCGGATAATATATAATTACATATATACTATATAATATAATTATATAATTTTTGTTTTTTTTTAATTTGATAATTAGTCAAATTTAAAATATTCGTAATTTTATTTTTTATTTTCGAAATAATAATAAATAAGCGCCGTTTTTCGGATCAAATTAGATATTTGTTAAACTTCGAACGCTCTCAACGCGGAAAGAGCTCGAGATTCTCGCTTTAAAACACCCGTACCAATACCAGTAATATAATCACCGCGATACCGTACCCCTTGCACTAACCCGCGTCACTCTCTATCGCAGGTGGAAAACTCCGAAAGCGCTGTCTGAGCGTGTGTCCCACTCTCAGCGTCGGTACGGAGACGACCGGCCGCACATCGCTCGTAAGCTCAGCCTTACGGACGACGACATCCAGTACGACGCTTCGACCTTCAGCGATGTCAAGGACATCGAGAGCACTCGCGTTCACCTCAACTTTTAACCGACACTCTTGGCATTTATTGTTATTATTGTGATCATGAAATATGCATTCAATAAATTTATTAATAATTGCCCGATTGTATAATTGCCGCCGCCTCCGCGACAGTATGATAGATTCTATAGGCATGTCTACTAGTTGCAACTAGTTACTAGTAGATTGCAGATATGAAAACATTTATCTAGTGAAATTAAAATATAAATTATATATTAAATTGTAATATATGTTTATTCGATTAATAACAAGAGATATATAAATTAATGTAATAGTAAGTAGTTACATAATTATAACAATTTATATATATATGTTGGAATCCATTAAAGCTAAGAAGTTGAAAGAAATTATTAAAATATATGAAGTATTCTATTACAAAATATTTTATTTAAATAGAAGTTTAAAAATAGGGACTATTTTACAAATAAAAGTAATTTTAAAATATATTGATTGATTGATTGATTGAAAGTTTATTTAAATAATTAAATAAATCATAAATGATTTCTCAAAATTGTATATATAGAATTCAAATAATAGATTAGGTAAAACAATAAATACCATTAATAATAATAAAATAAAATAGAATAAACCGTACGTAAATTAATAAATAAAATAATAATGACAAACAATATTATTATTACAGGTTGCCACCTGATATAAATTGTATATATTTCATGAATATTTTATGCGATTTTTATGGATAAAATATAGGGTAGGAGTGAATTCCATATTTTTGGACCAATATAACTCAGTGTCCGAGTATTCATTTTTGAGGGATGTAGAATTGGAGTAGATAGAAGATGAGATTCATGGTTTCTAAGAGATGGAAGGGATGATCTTTGTACTAGATAAGCAGAAATATAGGAGGGGCAATTCGAAGAGTATATTGAGGAATGAACAATAGATAGTATGCGATAAGCAGAGCGTTTGTTAAATGGGAATCATGGAGGTAAGTGTTGGTATGAGGAAGTAGAGGAATGATCTCGAATACGTAGGTTATATGTTGTACGGATTGATGAACGAATAACTATATTTAGGGGAGAGAGAGAGAGGATAAGGGAAGATTGATAAGGATTGAGGAACAGTAATCTATACGTGAGAGGACAAGGGAATTAACTAGATTTTTAGTAAGAGATACAGTAATTGATTTTCGTATTTTTCTAATTCGAAATAGATGATAATTTGCAGATTTTGTGATGGCAGTAATATGAGGAATGAAGGAAAGAGTAGATTCAAATAAGTACACATAAGTTGGATGCAGTAGGTCCAGTGATGGGCACGATCACGACTTTTCACGATCGCCGATCGTCGATCTTTTTACTCGATCATTTTTTAACGATCGTCGATCGTGTAATTATTTTGATTGTTGATCGCGATCTCGATCATCGATCGCCAATCGTGGATCTCGATTGTATTGTTATATAAGCGTATGCATTCCGGGCTGCTGCATGAACCACTAATGATCCACGCAGTACTCGCAAGTACTCACCCATTCAAGCCGTCATATCAATATATTTATATATATATATATATATATATATATATACCAATGTATCTTTTTTACTAATGTAATCGTAATATTTGTTATGTTATTGATGATAATGGACCATCCACTTCTAAATCAACGGTAGAAATAGAAATACTTAATTATATAAATAGTAAAAATACTAATTTAGATATGCTAAATAATTATCCTAATATAACCATGTTATTCATAAAATACAATTCTATACTCCCATCATCCGCGCCGTGGAAAGAATGTTTAGTATTGCTATCAATATAAATAAACCGAAACGCAATAAACTAAATGATACTAACTTTGAATTGTTAGTTCTATTGAAAGCAAATTCATTATATTAATATTATTTTATTATTAATTTGATCGTATTTCAACATTTTCATAAATAAAAGTTATTATTATATCAACTATTTTGTTATTTCTTGATTATATATAAATTATGTTTAATTTTTTTTCACAATCGTCGATCGCGATCAGTTGTTGACGATCGTCGATCATTTTACTCGATCATTTTCTAATGATCGTCGATCGTCGATCATTTTACTCGATCATTTTCAAACGATCGTGCCCATCACTGAGTAGGTCAAAATAGTATCGTAATTAAACCATTTGTTTTTAGAACTTTTAATAATCTTAAATTTGGTTGGTGCAAATTTATTTAACATATCTATTAGATAGTTATTTAATTCCTTAATTTTAGTCTCATTAGATATTAATGAAGATAAATTAGAAGTGAATAAAGAAATTGGTATCTTTGAAATATTTCTGTAGTTGATTCAATTGATTTAAAATTTTTCTATTGGAGTATTAATTGTAAATGTAATGGCATAATGATCAGTAATTAAAAAGTTAGTATTTGTAATATTAATCATAAGTTGAGGGCTATTTATTGTAAAAACTACTACTACTACTACTACTACTACTACTACTACTACTACTACTACTACTACTACTACTACTACTACTACTACTACTACTACTACTACTACTACTACTACTACTACTACTACTACTACTACTACTACTACTACTACTACTACTGCTACTGCTACTGCTACTGCTACTGCTACTGCTACTGCTACTACTACTACTACTACTACTACTACTACTACTACTACTACTACTACTACTACTACTACTACTACTACTACTACTGCTACTGCTACTGCTACTGCTACTGCTACTGCTACTGCTACTGCTACTGCTACTGCTACTGCTACTGCTACTACTACTACTACTACTACTACTACTACTACTACTACTACTACTACTACTACTACTACTACTACTACTACTACTACTACTACTACTACTACTACTACTACTACTACTACTACTACTACTACTACTACTACTACTACTACTACTACTACTACTACTACTGCTACTGCTACTGCTACTGCTACTGCTACTGCTACTGCTACTGCTACTGCTACTGCTACTACTACTACTACTACTACTACTACTGCTACTGCTACTGCTACTGCTACTGCTACTGCTACTGCTACTGCTACTGCTACTGCTACTGCTACTGCTACTGCTACTGCTACTGCTACTGCTACTGCTACTGCTACTGCTACTTCTACTGCTACTGCTACTGCTACTGCTACTGCTACTGCTACTACTACTACTACTACTACTACTACTACTACTACTACTACTACTACTACTACTACTACTACTACTGCTACTGCTACTGCTACTGCTACTGCTACTACTACTACTACTACTACTACTGCTACTGCTACTATCTATTAGATAGTTATTTAATTCCTTAATTTTAGTCTCATTAGATATTAATGAAGATAAATTAGAAGTGAATAAAGAAATTGGTATCTTTGAAATATTTCTGTAGTTGATTCAATTGATTTAAAATTTTTCTATTGGAGTATTAATTGTAAATGTAATGGCATAATGATCAGTAATTAAAAAGTTAGTATTTTGAGGGCTATTTATTGTAAAAACTACTACTACTACTACTACTACTACTACTACTACTGCTACTGCTACTGCTACTGCTACTGCTACTACTACTACTACTACTACTACTACTACTACTACTACTACTACTACTACTACTACTACTACTACTACTACTACTACTACTACTACTACTACTACTACTACTACTACTACTACTACTACTACTACTACTACTACTGCTACTGCTACTGCTACTGCTACTGCTACTGCTACTGCTACTGCTACTGCTACTGCTACTGCTACTGCTACTGCTACTGCTACTGCTACTGCTACTGCTACTGCTACTGCTACTGCTACTGCTACTGCTACTGCTACTGCTACTGCTACTGCTACTGCTACTGCTACTGCTACTGCTACTGCTACTGCTACTGCTACTGCTACTGCTACTGCTACTGCTACTGCTACTGCTACTGCTACTGCTACTGCTACTGCTACTGCTACTGCTACTGCTACTGCTACTGCTACTGCTACTGCTACTGCTACTGCTACTGCTACTGCTACTGCTACTGCTACTGCTACTGCTACTGCTACTGCTACTGCTACTGCTACTGCTACTGCTACTGCTACTGCTACTGCTACTGCTACTGCTACTGCTACTGCTACTGCTACTGCTACTGCTACTGCTACTGCTACTGCTACTGCTACTGCTACTGCTACTGCTACTGCTACTGCTACTGCTACTGCTACTGCTACTGCTACTGCTACTGCTACTGCTACTGCTACTGCTACTGCTACTGCTACTGCTACTGCTACTGCTACTGCTACTGCTACTGCTACTGCTACTGCTACTGCTACTGCTACTGCTACTGCTACTGCTACTGCTACTGCTACTGCTACTGCTACTGCTACTGCTACTGCTACTGCTACTGCTACTGCTACTGCTACTGCTACTGCTACTGCTACTGCTACTGCTACTGCTACTGCTACTGCTACTGCTACTGCTACTGCTACTTCTACTTCTACTACTACTACTACTACTACTACTACTACTACTACTACTACTACTACTACTACTACTACTACTACTACTACTACTACTACTACTACTACTACTACTACTACTACTACTACTACTACTACTACTACTACTACTACTACTACTACTACTACTACTACTACTACTACTACTACTACTACTACTACTACTACTACTACTACTACTACTACTACTACTACTACTACTACTACTACTACTACTACTACTACTACTACTACTACTACTACTACTACTACTACTACTACTACTACTACTACTACTACTACTACTACTACTACTACTACTACTACTACTACTACTACTACTACTACTACTACTACTACTACTACTACTACTAATGTCCGCGTATAAAGGAACCAGAAGCATCTCGCTACTTATTATCCTCAGCTGCATCGCGATCACAATACGAGTGCAGTCAAGCGTGACGGCAATTCTACCACTGTCGACGGTCAAGCGAGCCCTATTTTCGCACGCACGCACGCACACACACACACTACCACAAGCGCCCCGCTTACATGCGTACACACATATCTAGTTACGTTAATTACGAGATCGAGTACCCTTATAAGGCGATGTTGTAATTGCAGTGAATTCCAATTAGCGGTGAACGATGTGATTACGATTAAGAAGTCGTCACTCCCGGATGTAACTAATCCAGTTATTGCGTAATCGTATCGATTGCGTAATAGTGTTACATAACCTCCGACTAAGATGAGCTATTACCGACCTACGGGTTCTAGCGGTAACTACCAACAATCTCCGGCCGCCCACTCGTCCGCCGGGTCAGGGTTCAGAGGTCACGGTGGCGGCCCCCTATCGGAGGGCACAGGGTTCTCGTCTGACCCCAATGCGCTGCACTTCTCTAAGCACGAGGACTTTGCGAGCGGCTTGTACAGACCAGAATACGGCTCTACCCTCAACGACCAGGTTGTGTGTATTGGTGTGTGGGTGTGTGCAAGGTATATGTGTGGGGGTGTGTAGGTGTGTGGGACCCACACTGTGGGGGTAAGTAGGGGCTCATGTATGATACTATTAAATTATAATTACGTGCGTGGTTATGATCATGCTTAGCACATTATAATGTTATAACATGCTTTATTTAATCTATAATGCTCTTATAGATTATAAACTATCAGAAGAACCTCTTAATGACCAGCTTTATGACCAGCTTAGTTGATAAGAATAACAATAACTAGTTATAATGGAATATAACACATTGAATTCATATTTTATTTCATAATTATAAGTAGGGGAGAGCGGGGCAGGTTGAGCCAGTTTTTATAAAAACACATGTATCTTATAATGTTATGAATATATTTTAATAAAATAAAGTGCATAAGATAAATATAGTTTATGATCAATTAAAAACATTCATAAATCAGTGTAATGATAAATAATTAATTATATAATTACATTTTAATTTTTTTTAAATTTGGCTCAACCTGACCCGTATAATGGGGCAGGTTGAGCCAGGTAGAAAAAATGCAAAATTAAAGATATATTTAACAAATAAACATAGTTAAAGTTATATATTTATATTTATTAGTTATTTAATAAGTATATGCACCAATATTAATATCAAAAATAATGAACATTTTAAGGCGAGAGGTTATATTAGGAGAGAGGTTAGATTCTCTATCCAGCATATAAACCAATTATTTCATTATTTAAAATAATTACTCAATTATATATTTAATTAATTAGATTATTATTATTATTTAAATAAGTCATTAATTAATTAAATAAATTAATACATAAATATGTTTAAAGATAAACAGGGCAGATTTACCCTATGGTCAACCTTCCCCGTTTTACTATGGTTAACCTGCCCCATATCACTAGTATATATAAAAGTAATATAATTAATTTGTGAGTGATCATTTGTTAATTATTTATTTTATAATATATAGTAGTTATATATTAAATATACTTTATTTATATACCATTAATACTGCTATGTTATTACAAAATATATAATAATATCAAAGTTAAACTTACTGTCCCACTAACGAGATTTTCATAAAATATTAATAATTAAATAATATTTCAATTAGTTAAAATAAATAATGTTTGAGTTGTTATACTAATGCTAAATATAATTATGTATACATGTATTAAAAATTGCATTAAGATATTTATTAATAGCATAAATAATAGAGATGGCCCAACCTGCCCCTATGGTCAACCTGCCCCGCTCTCCCCTATTCTCAAAAGTATAAAAGTAAAAGTATATTTTCTTGGTTGACACACATATAAACCTGTATATGGACATACTATAGAAAATATATGTTTTTGTAGAGTCAAACTACTCAGCTAACAGTAATAGCAGCATAATAGCATAAATAATAGCCTCAAATGTTTATATTTTGCTATTATTCTATTATTATATTGTCATTAAAAGTATATTATGCTGCTATTATGCTGCTATTAATTTTAATTGCTATAATGCTTCTATTAATATAATAGCAACATAATAGCATTACAAATTATAATAGCAGTATAATATACTTTTAATGCAACATAATAGCAGCATAATAGCACAATGTAAACATTTGAGGCTATTATGTATGCTATTATGCTGCTATTACTGTTAGCTGGGTAGTTTGACTCTACAAGAACATATATTTTCTACATTATATCCATATACAGGTTTATAGGCCTATATTTGTGTGTCAACCAAGAAAAGATATTTTTAAATATTATTGTAGCTTTTTTGAGAAGAATTATAATATATCAAAATGTACCTATGTGTACCTAATGTACTTATGTGTACCTAATGTACCTATGATGTACCTATATGATGTTATAGTACTAATCAGCATACATATGTGTTCACTTTATTCTTGTAGTTCAATAATATGTTAGTATTCACTGAACACTACCAGGGACACTACTAAGTAACCTAGTAGGTTACTAGTAGGTAGTACCTACTAGGTAGTACCTACTATAGTAGTACCTATAGGTACCACCTATAGTAGTACCTATAGGTACCACCTATAGGTAGTACCTATAGTATGTACCCTACCTGGGTTACTTAGTATACTTAGTATACCTAGGTTACCTACATATTTATTTAAAATTAAATAACGTTGCTTATAATGTAATACATATAAAGAGTAGGACATTTGCCAATATTGAAAGAGGACCTAAACACGATATACTAAATTTGATTATTCAGTGTTAATAATATAATTGTATATCACAAATTATGTAGAATACAAATATATTGTATACCCTATACTTTATTACTATATGAATCACTATTATTGTCTTTAATTATTTTCTCTAAATAATGAATTGACATGTACGTAAGTATACTTACCTATCTATACGCTTATACAATATGCTGTATCCACATCTAATGTGTAGCCCATGTATATAGTCATATTTATTTAAGTATTTATTCTATATATACATTGTGTGTATTTAATACTATATACCTACTATATTATATAGTAATCGTACTAATACTATATATCATATACCACATATAGGTGTATACCTGCCTATATATACATCAACAAGGTAAACAAACCTGTCCTTACCTAGAGAGATAATTGACGATGTTTACCAGATGTCTGCGCATGCACCTACTAAGTATTCATGGCGATAACATTATAATCGTTGCGAATAGATCAACTTCCGGAGATACAAGCACAAAGATAGCGATGCAGGAAGTGATCCAAATGATCCAGCTGGATTCTCTAAAATCGTTAACAATTTCGCGGATAAAACATCGATACAAGGAATCCTGTACATAAAGGTAGGTATGTGTAGGTTGTGTTATGTTGTGTTGTGTTGTGTTGTGTTGTGTTGATAGGTGTGTGTATACGTACTTATACGCGTACCTGTATGGGTGTGTAATACTTCCGCTAATACCTAAACTGTTTATACATAAGTGTAGCATATTCACAAGTGTAGGTAGTTTAAGTAATATATATATATATATATATAACAATATAATAATATAACAATATAATAATATAATAATATAATAATATAATAATATATAATATATATATATATATATATATATAGAAATGCTATTCAAAAGTAACAACATAATTCATATGCACAACAATAACAACGTAGTGGTAGTATTGCATAACTATACCACGTGACAGGAGTCCGGCAACTGGATAACGCGTTCCATGTGGATATTCCTGTTCATGTGCGGAACGGCCGCGGTTATCTGGCAACTGTTGGAGATCATCAACAAATACCTGTCGCACCCTATCGGCACCACCATCAACATCGGATACTCCACTCTCGAGTTCCCCACGGTGACCGTCTGTAACATGAACCCGATCCGCAACTCCATGTTGTACAAGGACGAAAAACTGGAAACCTATCTCACTACGCTGTCGGCGTCTTGGCAAAGTTCGAATTTCGCGGGAAAACCTCCGCCGACCAGAAAAGCGGCCGGGGGAGGAGATGGAGGCGATGGCGGAGGAGATGGAGGCGGTGGGGGAGGAGATGGAGGCGGAGGAGGGGGAGATGGAGGTGGAGGAGGGGGAGGGGGAGGGGGTGGAGATGATGGGGGAGGAGCTCCGGGTCCCGCTCCCCCTCCCGCGTCAGCTCGTAAGGTTAGCTAACTCGTTACGTAACTAGTGAGTGTGTTTACTATGCGGTAACCATAGTAACCAAGCATGCACGATGCAGAGCACATCTATATAGTAATAGGCTATATCTGTTACTAAATAAAATAAGTATATAGGTAGAGATGTATCTATAGGTACCTACATCTCTAGTATACTAGAGATGTAAATGATGCCGAGCCTAGACTTATATTTTTGTTAAAAAACGATCCTGAGTCGATTCGATACTATTACATCTACAATTCCGAGATTATTTCCATATTCGATATGTAATATATTCTATTATATTATATGTAGGCTATAAAGAAGCCTGTGTGTTTAAAGTACACCTGTATTATATTTGAAATTAATCTTTACACGGTAACATCCTATCGTATCAATTAAACTTGGGCCAAATATGTTTTTAATTACATTTAATCAAATCGAAATAAATACAAATAAATTACCAACATTGTATCGACAAGTGTATGTATTTATTAGAAAACTCATTTATTAGCGTATAATTATATTTAATATAAATCTTATCTACATATCCTAGCGGTGATCTATGATACTAAATTACGTAACAACACCTCCGATAACAGAAAAGGAACACGGGTTCGGGTTCGGGTTCGGGTTCGGGTGGGGGCACGGGTGGGGGTACGGGTGGAGCTACGGACTACTACAGCTACGACTACTACTTCGACAACAAACACAACGCGGATAACTACGGAGGGGGTAGCATTGATGACGGCTACAAACAGACCCTTAAGTTCACAGAGATTATGGGCAATATCAATAGGTTAGTACGACCCCATTAGTGGGGGGGGGGGATGTAAGGTCTACAGTATCAATAGGTTAGTTACAACCCCATAAGGGGGGGGGGTGTAAGGTTTACAATATCAATAGGTTAGTTATTATCTCATTAGTGGGGGGGGTGTAAGGTCTACAATATCAATAGGTTAGTTATTACCCCATTAGTGGAGGGGGGTGTAAGGTCTACAATATCAATAGGTTAGTTATAACCTCATTAGGGGGGGTGTAAGGTCTACAATATCAATAGGTTACTTACAACCTCATTAGTGGGGGGGTGTAAGGTCTACAGTATCAATAGGTTAGTTATAACCTCATTAGGGGGGGTGTAAGGTCTACAATATCAATAGGTTAGTTATGACCCCATTAGTGGGGGGTGTAAGGTCTACAGTATCAATAGGTTGGTTATGACCCCATTAGGGGGAGGGGCAAGACATCAACTCTCTCCAGAGAAACGCATACTATTCGTCGCATATATAGTATACCGTTTACACTATAGGTAACTTCTATCCTATACGGTATAGGCTATACCTATCATTATCTTATGTGTGTGTGTGTGTGTGTGTGTGTGTGTGTGTGTGTGTGTGTGTGTTAGTATTAATGTACAAATATAAAATAGTATTGTATAGTTTGTATGAATTTTCAAAATGACCAAATATATTCACATATATGTTTCGAAATACATACAATTTTAATATAAATAATAATTATGTAATTGTTAATTAACATCAATGTATACATGAATACACTTTTAATATATGACAAGTGTATTCATGCTTCCTCACATGTAATTATGCTTGATTATTAGCGACCTTAGTCATGTAAACATGGTACACATGGTACAGCATGACGCAATAACACACGTGACGTAATCTTTAAATATTACGTCACTTTATAATCAGATCTGTGCGACTCGAGATGGGACATCTGAAAGAAGAAACCATATTGTATTGTTCTTTCAACGGTAGAAGTTGCTCCTATAGGTTATTGTTGCAATATTAGGAAGTTATTGTTATCCGTATAAATACTATTTTGTAATACAAACTATATTTGTTATCATGTATATTGTACAATATATATACAACATATATATTTAAGTGTGTAAACATTAATATTAGGTGAGGTACTGATGCTAGATCAAGTGATAAGTTTTATATTTAATACATTAGTTTAATTACAGGCATATGTTATATAAATAGAATAACATATGTGTGATAGGTGTATAATACACGACAACCAATAAGAGAGATGTATACTACTGTTAGGGTTGTGAGAGAGAATATGCACACGTGTTATCACACGTGATGTTTTCACATGAAGTATGATGTGAGTGAAAGTCAACAGGTGTGATATTAATGTTCACCCTATGTGTATTGTATCACCTCATATGTAGTTGTTTAACCACGATATCACGTGTTACTTATATTTAATTATAGATAGACTATAGACTAAATAGTTATAACTATTTATATATATTCTGTATATCATATTTATTGGGCAACATATTTAAGACGAATAATTTCGAAAAATGTACTTAATAACTAGTTTATTTTTACTTTCGAAGTTTTGCTATTATAATGTTATATCATTATATACCCATTTTATAATATATTATCGTTACTACTTCATGTCACCACGTGACTTACCTCGTGTCCATCACGTGACTTACATCGTGACAACCACGTGACTTACCGCGTGACCACCACGTGACCAGTAACTTCAGCATGTTCCTGGACCGCGACTACGGAAACTGCTTCCAGTTCAACGCCGCCGACACAGAGAAATCGCTGATGCAGCAGTCAGTTCTCAAGGTCAGGGATGCCGGAATACTGCACGGTTAGACGCGCGACCTTCACCTCTATAACCTTGACCACTCTGTCAGGGTCACACCACCTCGCCCTATGGTAATAGGTCTATTCATTATTTACTATATAAATTATACATATAAATATGTTTGTAAAATATATAGATATTAAATATTCTGATGTTATTACATATATAAATATGAATACAATTACACACATATACAGTGTATATAAATATAAATATATATATATATATATATATATATATATATATATATATATATATATATGTATATACATATAATTGTATTACATTAACCACAAGATCTATGAGTCAGTTCAAAGTATACTTAGGCCATGATAACAATGGGATGACAATGACAGACTAAACTGTGCTATATGTTGTGTGTTGCACACTGTGTGTCGCACAGTAGTGTGTATTGTTAGTAAGATGACAATAGCGAACATTCCACTCCACTACAACACCCTATGGGAGTATCGCATGCATACCTGCATTCCATGTACTACACTTGAGATAGAATACTTACATTTACTATCTGTGAAAGTAGCGCGTACAAACTCGTTATCCTAGCGAGTAAATCGTCAACTAGGCATACACAACGACTATAGTTCGTACTAATACCAAAGCCCTGTACCCCTTAGGGCTTTGCTAATACTTAGTAATAATCACATATTGTTTATTAATAAAGTAACAACTTGTTACTAACAACTAACATGTCGCTATGCCGGTTATAATACACTACAACTAGCAACCAGAGTGCGCTATCTTATATGACTGTGACATATACAGGTCTGAATACATGATGATTACGTCATACAGAATACATGTAGGATATACCGCATTGCATTGTTAAGGATTTGAAAGTGGGGACGCGGGAATTACAATAATATGAAATATACTAGTTTTCATTGAGTTGATACACTATATTCATCACCTCACCTCACCTCACCTTACCTCACCTCAGACCACCCATTATGAACAGATACATCCCATATGGGACTGACCAACTCTACACCCTATTCGCTCTGTACTATATCTACTGGCGTTGTTGTATCTAATGCTTAACTAATCACTTTGTGTTTATTTTAATTTATCGGTATGTGTAAATCACAATCGTATTACGCATTCTTTTTCTGTTGGTCAATTATAGGAAAATGATATAATTTATTATAAAAAAAATCTGATTTTTTGTTATCAACAATTCAAAAGTTGGATCAACTAATAATAGGGCGGGAAGTTAACCACAAAATGCCCTTAAAAGGCACTAGTATAACCGTATCATTCATATATCAGATAGAAGGATGCAATCCCCTATTAAGAATGCACACACACACACACACATACAGCCTAATATTGACCGCACATTCGCATGCTAAATCTCATTAAGGCTGACATTCTCGGATAGACAAATTCAGCCGAGCTGAGAGTTAGCATTTCTTGTAGTAGTTGTAGGAGGTATTATAAGGTCGATGTGATTCAAGATTTGCAAGTGGCATATCTATAAGTCAGTCTTCTAGATAGATATGAAACGTGGAAGTATTGTATCAGATAGACTATACAATACCTACAGTATTGGAATGCACTCATATTTAGTATTTATCGGTGAATGAGTATTACTTGTTATAATAAGGACACTGTGGAGAGTATTAATGAAGGGTGGAGGGTATCGATGAAGGGTTAAAGGTGTAATATATATAAATAAATCGTAGAGAAAATTACAATAATAAAATTAGAAAGGTTTTAAGTATATATACTATGGTATACCCAGCGATTAGTCACTCGCTTAGTCACTATGTGAGTCACGTGCGATCTGCTGGCTTATCGTCCCCTCGCACCGCACACACACCGCACACACACCGCACACTGATCAGGTCTGAATCTGGTGTTACTGAAACAGGACCGCGAATACTTGACCGGATACACGGAGAAGTCCGGCTTCAACATCATCCTGTCCGAGTTCGGCTCCATGGTTTTCCCCCTAGAACAGGGCTTCAGTATCCCTACCGGCATGGAGACCAATATCGGCTTTAAAATGGCTAGTAGATGTCACTAATATCACTAATTTAGACGTATAAATATATATATATATATATATATATTTATATATAAATATATATTTATATTCTATGTATATACATACTATATTATTAAATAGTTCACGATATCTTTACATATCTATAAATATCGCTATAATTATCTATCAGTATTTATCTATCCATGCGCATCCACGCATGCGTTGTGTGTATGTACTTATCAGCACTATACTTGCAGATAAACATGTCACGCCTGGGGAAACCGTTCTGGAATTGTGAAGGAAATAAAAACTATCTCAATTTGTACGATAAAAAGTATGGAATAGCTGTTAGTCAATAGGCTCCAGCATTGTTTTAATATAGTATTTAAATATATATATATATATATATATATACCTATTAGCATCGGCATAGTATCGTATATCATATGATAATTATTAACTTAATTGATTGATATTTTATTTAAGAAAATAGTCGAAAGTATAAAGCTGCATAACACACGTAACATTGAAATAAACAAAGAATAGGTTTAATAATACAATTAAAAATAAATATTGTAAAACTTTACTGTGAATATAATCGATAATAGACATTATTGGTGAAATACATATACATTAATGGTGAAATAGAACATAGTAATATTCAGTTTTTAGATATAATTTATCATTGTGGTACTCAAGATTTTATTATAGAATTACTTGAAAAATAATTATTAATTCGGTAATATGAGATTTATTTGATACCACATTAATGTTATTGCCTTATTAGATATATAGTTTTCTTGTTAGATATATATTATTATTTATATACCTAATTATTTTAGTTTATATAAAAGTTTATTATAAAACATTTATATTTTACCTATTATTAAAACAATATCAAATACTTCTGCAAAATCAATATAAATTATAATGACGAATTTGTTATTATTCAATTCATTATAAAACATATTAACTAATAAAACATTTAACTAATTGAATAATTATTATTATTAAGACATTATTTTGCGAATATATATATTAACAAATATTAAAAATATTTGTTAAATTAAATAAACATTATATTATTTATGGTTATAATGGAATAAATTACATAGCAAATATTTGAATATTTGCATGCACATGCCTATGTTATTATACACATCGTATGTTATCACATGCCCCTCCTTATACACACGTTAATCATTCACATATAACTTATACGTTGTCTTAGACCTGCGTTAACACATGCGAAGAGAGAAACATCATAGACAAATGTAAATGTATCCGTTACGAATACTACAATAAGATACCCCTCGCCCACTTAAAGATGAGACACTGTTCCACCGTTGGCTAGTTTGTGTGATATCGTGTAGTTTATGTGTGTGTATGTGTGTGTATGTGTGTATGTGTGTGTCTTTATATATATGATGAAAGGTACCAATATGTACCACAGGTATTAACAAGTTTAAATATATAAAACACACCTATATTACGTAACATCATTGACTTCAATAAGCTTGTTGCGTTATAAATGTTGCATAACTACAGATCGCAAGTGTGTGTCCGGAGTAATTGTTACAATGGCGGCTTCTGATATCTGCCAGTGCAGACAGGCTTGTCTGTAAGTTTACCTTAGTTATTATAACTCATTATAAATAACATCATCTATATACCTATCATCACCTTCCTAACTATCTATCATAACCCTCCTATATATCTATCATAACACTCCTATATATCTAATCACCCACACTATTAAGATAGTATTTGTATCATATTATAACTCGACATATTTAAAAATAACTATATGTATATATATAGGAATATGCATACATAATATATTTAAAGGAAATACCTAAATATAAAGTTATACTAAATAGTAAATTATGAAAAATAATTTAAAATTAGAGACTTTACAATGTAAAGTTTATATATTTTAATATTTATGTATATTTAATAATAAATAATATATATATATATATATATTACATATTTAATAATATATTACGTAGGGAATACTAAAATGTATGATACATTAAGATTATAATTACTATGAAATATGACATACATATTGTTATACAATTATAATCACACTAATCCGTTGACCTTGACACATTCTTAGAGAGAAGGATTACGAGAGACGCATGTCATCTGCACTTTGGCCTAATATCGGAATATGGGTTAGACATGCGCACAAATACACATAGGCATGTAGGCATGACCGTAAACATGCGTACACATACATTTTTGCACATGGTTTTACTATATATATATAATAACTGTTTAATTTATATTTAGTATGACATATATATATATATATTCCTATATTCCCTATAGGGGAAACTATCCGAAATTCGTGGCTTTTTTGTAATGGGTAGAATAAGTTGAATACATATAAACATATTGATTATTTTTAATATTTGTTATATATTTATATATATACATTTATAAGATTGCTATCTTCGTTTATAAATAAAATCAAATTTCATATTAGAATATTTGTTTATAAAAAGAATAAGGCTATTTATCCGTGAATTTCCAAGTTTCGTGTTTTTTCCAAGGACATCGTTCGATATATGTCTATATGTTAGTTATTTAACCCCAGTGTGGTAGTCTAAGTATACAATATATGATTAGGTAATATATACAAATTCGTTATTCAATATTAATTTATAGTAATTATAATTAAATATTTTCCATTCATGTTAACCATAGAACATAGAACATATTTATCCTATAGGATAACGTAATAAATTCGACTACCCTATAAATCAATCAAGAATACATAATTATTGATTATTGATTTATTAAAATTAAATATATCAATAGTTTTTAATTATCTATAATTTTATAGCAGATTTTTAATGGTGGATCAATATCTATCGAGATAACAAACCTATGAAGTTAGGATAGTTTCCCTATTCTTGAATAGTATTTAATATCATCATTTGTAGTATTATTAATATTATACATTTCTCACGTAATATATATATAACATAAAGTATATGGAATATATTACAAAATATCTAGCACATATGATAACAGATTTTTCAAAGTAAATAGCATATGAATTAATATTTTAGTTACATTATACATAATATAATTACTAATTATATAATATACGCGATATTGAGATACGAGTAGATTACTTATAGTGTAAGTTAAAGTATTCACCGGTTCATTGCTACTGCGTAAGCGATAATGCACAGCCTCGTGGAGAAGCTTCACTATTGTATGTATAACACCGCGAACACGCCGCATAACAGATTATATTACATTTTATTTAAAGTTTGTACATTATTTTATAACTCATTATAAATAATAATAACATAATATATCTATTACCACCCTCCTATCTAGCTATCATCACCTTCCTATAAATCATACTATACATTACATATACGGTATCAACATAGGATACATTACGTCGTGTGTTTTATTACTCCTATGCTGCAGTATGTATATAAGTACAGCTGTCTAAAGTACGCACTAACGGCGCGCTAACTACACCTTACCTTCACGACCTTGACCTCTCAGAAGAACATGCTGGACATGGTGTGCAACTCGAACCAGTACGGGGAAGACTGCAGCAAGATGTTGACAGCTACGGAAGACAATAACATGGACACCATTAAAGCATATCTCAGGTAGTGATACGGCTCTGTTTTACGTATTGGCTTTATATGACATTATAATGTGAACAAACTTGATATCAATTACAACATATATTATAAAAATGAAAATTATACAATAAAAGTATAGAGTTAAGAATTAAGTTAAGTTATAATATTTATGTATTTATGTATTATAATGTAATACGGAATACATTTTTTAATAAGTAAATAATTATTTAATTTCTCTATATAACTTCGATTGTATTTAATCAGAAAATAAGTTGAAAATAATTGTCAAAATGCAAATACAAAAAGTTATGAATACATTAATAATTAAGTAGGGGAAAGTCCCCGATTACCGACCCCCTCTCGTATCTCAGTAACTATAAGAGATATCAAAGTATAATATATACACGAACTGTTAGTAACTTAATGATAAATATGAATAAGTATTTCATTTAAAAATATATTTAATCCTATAATTCTCATTTAATAAAATGTAATATTCTGTTTTTACTTTTTAAATATTTGAATAATAACTTTTTTTAAATCATTGTTAATACTTTATTATTTAAAAGAAAACTTAATACTGCGCATAATAATGTAGATCAATAAAATGTTTATAACTATTATAAAAATAATTTAATTTGAATAACTATTAACCAATATATCTTAATTATAGCAACCCATATGATTTGCCTATTACCGACCCCATGTGATTTATAATATCCAATCAAAATAGATTCGTATTTTACTTTAAAATATGGCGTAAGTTGTTTGTGTATCATTTATATATATTTAGGATTCATGATTCCAGTTGATTATATACATACTGATTAATAAATAAATATTAAATAATAATATACACTATTTTAATATAATTACTATAAAGTTTACATTTAAATTTAATATTATTATTAAAACATAAATTCAATACAAAATAAATTGCGTGAATGTTATAATTAATTATATTTATGTATCTACTATTTTTATTGGATATTATAATACTACAATTATTTATACCACGATTATTTTAGGGGGGTCGGTGATAGGAGAAGGGGGTCGGTATTAGGTACATGTATCCGATTACTGACCCCCTGTTTATTCTTGTAAATAAAATTATATCAAACATTTAAAATAGCCGCATTATTCATTGACATAATATTACCCTGATTACAAAATTTCAAATAAATATATTTAATATTGAATAAGTAATTACAAATAATCATTTAGGGATCGGTAATCGGAGACTTCCCCCTAATAACTTTACGTTTATACATATGTAGGTTATACCTATTTATACCCGTTTATACCTATAGTATACTGTATAAACGTATATATATATATATACAGCGCATAATAATAATACTATATTATAAATATTGAAGCGGGTTGTTTAACTATACGATATCGTCGTAGAGAATATTTATAAACATGTTCTATTTGTAATCAACTGAATGTATTATTATAGCACCATATGTACTATATCAGTATATGTATGTATTGTATACCATATACTATAGAAGTAGGTACATATCAAACACTATGTAGTACACACATATCAAATAACACTAAACATCTCGCAGCACGAATTTCGCCAGCATAAAGATCTACTACACACAACTTAACTATGAGAACATTGAAGAGGTGGAAGATTACGGAGTTAGTATACAATGTATACTATACGGCGTAGACAATATTCTTATTGTAAGCCAATTTGAAGTATTTAGTGCATGTAATTTATCGATACCCATTAATGATGGATCAAAAGTTTGCAGTCAAAACCCATGACTATATTCATCTAGGTATCCTATATAGGAGAAAGTCCCCTATTACCGCTCCCAAAATGACTATTTGTAATGACTTATTGACTATGTTAAATATACATATTTGACTGGTTAAAAAGATACAAACACAAATTAAAACAATATAAAAGTAAAAAAGTATCTATTTTGATTGGATATTATAAATCACATGGGGTATGTATTAGGGTAATTTAGGGGGTCGGTAATAAGAAAATTGTATGGGTTACTATAATTAAAATATATTGTTTAATACTTATTCATATTATAATATATTAATAATATTTATAAACATTTTATTGATCTACAATATTATGCACAGTATTACGTTTTCTTTTAATTAATACATTATTTACAATGATTTAAAAAACCAGAAAATTACATTTTATCAAATAACAATTGTAGGATTGAATATTTTTTTAAACAAAATACTTATTCATATTTACCATTAAATTACTAACAATATAATTTGTTGATATCTCTTATAATTACTGAGAAATGATAGGGGGTCGGAATTAGGAAGGGATCGTTAATCGGGGACTTTCCCCTATAGTATACTATGGGTTGTTGGTAGTATAGATTATAGTTTGTTTGTATAGTGTAGCTCTATATCAATCCTATATATTCTATGTAAACTGGCCATCTATCTCGCGTAGATAACGACATTGGCAGCCGACGTGGGAGGTACTGTGGGACTGTGGCTCGGTTTCTCTATCTTCACTATCTGCGAGGTGGTATACCTAGTTCTACAGGTGATTCACTTCGTGTTCGTGAAGAGGCAGCGATTGGCCAGAGAACGAACGCGGAAGGATATCCTCACGTCGGGCGGTAATGCGGCTAAACTTACGCGACGCGACGGAGTTCTAGGCAATAGATACGCCCCCTCCACCGGTGACGCCCCGCCTCCTAACACGCCCCGCCCGTCTCGACCCGACGAGAATAGGCGGTATCAGTTCCCGGCGCTGAGAACGCAGTACAGCGCTAAATATACTTGACATATGCATGTAATTATATATATATATATATATTAATAATATGAGCCGATATATAATTTAAATTATAATTTAGGTTTTACGTTTGATTCGCATCAGATAATCTATTTCATTTAAATATATAAAGTTATGATATTATACTATGTTATTATTGTATACTGTATATTACTGTATGCACATTTATGCTTTATACCCAATAACCAAGTTCAAAATAAATCTATACTATACTATACATGTATACATACAATTGTATTTATTGATAACCGGCATAACTTCAGACCTTACCACACATAAGTGATGTATGATGTAGACCTATGACTGTATGCGTGAATACTTTAATTATGTTCTCCTTGTATGTAATAATAATAATAATAATAGTTTATTTAGATACTTAAATAACAATAGTAGAAATAAGCATCGTATAATTATATAATCGTGTAAACAAATTAAATGGTAAACAAAATATAATAAAGTATGTTTCTTTTGTATTTTGCGGAATATTGAAATGTAAGGAGAACTTCTTATCACCAGATGGCGCTTATTCCATATCGAGGCTGTAGACATCCTGACATAGGCTGACATCCTATCTCTGTGATTCGCAGTCGACAAAGACCATCTTCGAGTATTATTGGATAACGCCTCGAATAGATAGTAATTTTCTTTGATTGTAGCAGAGAAAAGAATGTAGATAACAATATGTATACAATATAATACTATTTTATTATTGTATACTTTTTTTGGAATGTTTTTTAATATTAAGGGATCATCTCAAAAAGTAATAATTCATCATAAAAATTACATTACATTACATTACGTAATGAGAATTCTAACATTTATTCTCAACCTCAAATTATCATAAATTATGACTTGTTAATAGATTCGTATTATGAATATATAACAGACTTTATATTTTATTTTCTAATTGTGTAAAAGTAGATTACCCTAAATATACTATAGGTATACCTACAGGTATTATACTATAGGTAGTATACCTAGTTATACAGTGTAGTGTATACACAATAGTGTAACATGTGTAATGATTAGCATGCGTATAGTGTATATTGTACATTGTATAGTGTACATTGTACAGTGTACAATGTAAAATAAATATGTTTATATTGTGCAGGCTTATCTAGGACTCCAGAGAAATAATGCAGAATGTATACAAATTATGACGTATTCTCAATAAAGATCACGTACCCTCTTGGCTGTATCAGATATATCTACCTCATATCACATATATTACATATGATATATACACAAGGTATGAACATATCTCTGACACGCTTATCACTATAGTGGACGTAGGGGTGTCACGGGGTGATTAAAGTAGGGGGGTATCTCAGACTCATAAATTATTACCATATACTTTTCTAAGAATATTAATCTATAATATCACTTGTTCTCTATATATATATATATATATATATATATATATAATATCATATTATATTAAAATATAGTAAAAACTTATGAGTAAATATATTTTATTAAATGAATTAAATAAATGTTTTTAATTCACGTAAAAGTAGATTTATGCCAAGAAGATCTCAAGATAAACTTGTTTATTATTTCATCATCATCTATCTTTTCCATTATTTATTTGTGTACAATGTAAAGCTTAATACTATTTAACCGTTCATTCGTTTAATAATATAATATACCCAATATGTATAGTAATATATATATATATATATATATATATATATAAAGTGAATGATAGCATTCGAAACATTAACCAATTATATTTCCAGTAATAATTTTCTATTTTCTATCCATAATCTGTAATAAAATTTCCCCGAAGTAAGTGTTGTTTAGTAAAAGTCGTGTATCGTTATAATAACGGAGTTGGTTGGGTTTTAGGTTGGGTTTGGGTTTAGCTATACAGTTCGTAGACCCCGACGTTGTTATGGTTATGTTATCCTCGCCTATCGAATATGTCAGCTCTCGTGTCCTCGATGCAAACACACGACCTGCCTATTGTTACCCCTATAACGACGCGAAAACACGTCTAAAAGTGATACACAGTAATCTATCCTAGATAATACAAGAGAATTAATTAGTTTTCTATATATATATATATATATATATATATATATATATACAATAGATATTATATATATATTATATACAATGGTTGTAGTAGATATTATTTTTATATATATATTATCCATAAATATTGTAATATTAACTTGAAATAGTATATTTCTATACTTTTCCTAATTTACCAGATATAGGGGAAAGTATCCGAATACGGACACTCTCGGTATCTCATAAATCATAAATCATACAAAAAAAATTAATGAATAAAATATTCATAATTATATGAAGAGTCTAAACAAATATTTTTTATTTTTTAATTATCCAAAATATTGATGATATATTCAATAAACTGATTTTTGTATTACGTCTTTATATTTATGAAAACAAATTTCAACTTAAACTTCTCAATAATATAAAAATGTATCGATATGTATTAACTGCCTGTGTGGCTGAGTGCACTTAGCCATGGCTAAGGCGTCAGACACACAAGCAGTAGTACACGAGTTCGACCCTCATCCGGACCATTAATTAATTTTATAAAATGGGTCTTAAAATATTATTTAGAAGTGATCTTATATAATTGTGTATAAATAAATGATCGGCTCTCGTTAAAACCATGGATGCCTTAACATGAGAGCGGCTTCGAAGGGACATTAGAGCCATATATGGTTATAAGTGAAAACTTCATCTAAGTTCCTGGATGGGATGAAAGGACTCCACCAAATAAAAATAACAATAAAAATAACAATATAAAATATAACACTATATTATTAAAAAATAAAGCATTCTAAAAATTATATATATAATTTCTATATTTTTTATCAAATATTTATTAAGTTATACACATATATCTAGAGGTCATATAAGTCTCTATTACGGAAACTCTAGATGTATTAATACGGACACCCTATAACCAACCAGCACGCAGCGTATGAACTATTCTGATTTTCATAAAAATCGTATTCGGACATTATTACCGAATACGGACATCCCCGTTATCTATGGAATTAAAAGATTAAATAAAATTTTAAAAGCACAATACAATCTATAATCATATAATATTAATATATTGTAATTTTTGAATAAAAATAATGAGTCATAAAATGTTAAGACCATTTATTGCTAAAGTGTCCGTATTAGGTTAACCTAACGAAATTAATTACTTTCCCCTATACTCGTGATAAATACCAATTTAGTTTTATACTTATCACTTACTAGTGTATAATATACACTGTTACAGTGACTGTATATATAAATTTAATTATTTATTTATTTTAATTTAGTTTCTTTGTTATAATAGAAATCCTAAATCCTAAATAGGTAAATAATCATACGTGTTTTTGATTGGTCCAATAATAAGTTGTATATGAGGTAACGAAACTAAATATTTAGCATTCTATTATTAAATAATCATTAATATAATTATCTACTTTTTTGAAGTAAGTGTTTTTTAAAATATATATATATATATATATATATATATATTTATATATATATCTATATTTATATATATATATCTATATTTATATATTTATTTGATATTTAGGATATATGTTACACAATTAATTAAATTAATATAAATTAATGAAATTATATAAACAATATTTGTATATAATATATATATATATATATATATATATATATATATATATATATATATATATATACTATATATTTAATATATATTTAATATAATTATAATACATATAATATATAATATAATATTAATATATACATATAATAAATGCATTTAATATAATATGTAATGATGTTATTTTATTATTATCGTAGAATGGTGGGAATAACACAAACCAATACAACTAATTCCAGCAGCAGCATTTTAAACAGTTAGAATTTATATTGTTGAATTTATAATATTTAATATACTATATATTTTCACATAACATATATTCTGGTAAACACATACTTATATATACCTACAAAATATAAACAATCTAATATATAGAATATATTTTATATATATACATTATGTTTTTTTATCACCCATTTCTTATATTACAGTTATATATATACCTATAATAATTATATATATATATATATATATATATATATATTAAAATTATTTATTATATTATACAAATAATATAATTATATTAATATTATATATTTTGATAGTTTTTAAGAAGAGAAAATATGGTAATATTACTGGGCTACGATCAATAGCCGAGAGATACACAGAGGAGGAAAGTAAGTCTGAATATATCATATGATTATACGTTTAATTTTGTATACTATAGTATATATATATATATATATATTATATATATATATATATATAATATAGAATATATAGAATATATATCCGAAATATTTAATATAATAATTCATACGAACAATAAAAATAGTACAGATATTTATAATATAAATATGAGCTTAATAAAACAACTTAATACAGAATTAAGTCCTATATTATGTTCTCTATTTAATAAATCATTCAATGAAGGAGTATTTCCTGATTGTTTTAAAATTGCTAAGGTTATACCTTTACATAAAAAGGGTAATAAAAATATATTAGATAATTTCAGGCCAATATCTCTTCTCCCTCAATTCTCAAAAATTTATGAAAAATTATTTAAAAAAAGACTTCTTTGTTTCATTAATAAATATAAAATTTTGAATGACAATCAATTTGGGTTCAGACAAAATTATTCAACAGAAGATGCATTACATCACCTATCAGAAACAGTATGTGCTGAGTTAGAAAATACTAATAATTGTGCAGTTTTATCTATTGATCTAAAAAAGGCCTTTGACACTTTAGATCATAATATATTGATAAATAAATTAGATAATATTGGTATCAGAGGTTTACCTAAAGTTCTATTATCTAGTTATTTATCAAACAGATCACAATATGTAAAATTAAATGGGGCTATTTCAAATATGGAACGCATATCATTTGGTGTTCCGCAAGGTTCAGTTTTAGGGCCATTACTTTTTCTAATATATATTAATGATATGCCTAATATATTGAAATATTCTACACCTATAATTTTTGCAGATGATACCAATTTAATTTTCAGTAGTAAATCTTTTGATATTCTGCAAACTAATATACAAGATGACCTTTATAATTTAACTCACTGGCTATTTAGTAATAAATTAACATTAAATGTAAAAAAAACCAAAGTTATGCTCTATAATATTCGAAATTCTAAATCAAAAAAGAAACTAGAATTAAAAGTTTATAATGAAATTATAGAGCAGGTGAATCATTTATCGTTCCTTGGTATAATAATTGATGATAAATGTAACTGGAATTATCATATAAATTATATCAGATCAAAACTAAGTAGATCCATTGCTATTATAAATAAAATAAAACATAAACTACCTTTACAAAATCGTATACAAATATATCATAGTATTTTTGAAAGTCATCTAAATTATTGTTCATCTATTTGGGGTAGTACATTTTTGTCTAATATTCAACCAATTATTATATTGCAAAATAGGGTAATAAAAAATTTGTTTTTTTCTTTTAATGTAGATATAGATACAATTTATAAAAAATTCAATCTTTTAAAATTTCAAGATATTATAAAGATTAATATCTTAAAATATATAAATAGATATATGACTAAATCTTTGCCTATAATTTTACAATATCTTTTTACACAAAATTCAAATATTTATAAGCCTTTATCTAAAAAATTGGTTTTACCCAAAATTAGAACACATAGAAAATCGTTTTGCCTTACTAACAAAGCTCCTGAGATATGGAATGCATTACCAGCTTCTTTTCACAAATTAATGAATAAAAAAACTTTTAAAACAAATATTAAATTATTTATTACCTCTTCGTATTAGTTAACTTTTTATATTTTTTATTATGTTTAGTTTCTTTATCTTTTTCTCTTTCATTATTATATTTTTTACATATTTTATGCATTTATTTCATTTGTTTTATATATTTTTCTTCTTTTAATATACATTTATTTTATTTATATATACTTTTATTATTTATTATATTTTATTTTGTATTTAACTGAAAATGATGACCTCTCCTTGATAACAATATTCAAGTATATTCTTACTTATTTATTCAGCACGATTTTCATTTACACGAATCACATTTACAAATCAAATAAGTTTAATAATATATACAATAGTATATATATATATACAAAATTATAGTTCTAATGATATACAAAATTGAAATTTAAAAATAAGTTATTGTCATTTTATAATTTACTAATATTTTTTTTATTTTTTATTCTTGTAATGCTGTTATCAAGTTGAGTGGGAAAATACCTAGTCAAGCTTTGCTTTTGTATTTTCCTGAGTGTTTACACTCTATCTGATTCACATATGTAATATTAATAATAATAATAATTATATAGGTATAATAATAATAAGTATATATATATAATATTAATAATAATAATTATATAGGTATATGATATTAATAATAATAATTATATTTATATAATAATAATAATAATTATATATTTATAATATTAATAATAATAATTATATATATAATAATAATAATTATATAGGTACATAATATTAATAATAATAATTATATTTATATAATATTAATAATAATAATTATATATATAATATTAATAATAATAATTATATATATATATATATATATAATATTAATAATAATAATAATAATAATAATTATAGGACAAAATAAAGCTAGAACAGACACTCCTAACCTAAATATAACAGGTATACCTATCATATATGATATATAATTTCATTATTTAGCATGCATACTAAAACATGCATACATGTATACATGTATTAGTAGTTGAATAGTTATAACATTAGTAGGATAATGTCGATAAGATTACTTAAACTCCTGTAAAACATTATCAGTTATCAATATAATACATAGGTTATGACATATCGCGAAAGTGAAATATTCATATTAAAATTGTGCTAGTTATTATGTCATCCATAGTGTACGATAACAATAGATTATTACATAACATAATGTTACAGATCACGTGGTCAGCTTACGTTAAGTTGTCTCCATGGAGTTGCTTTCTTAGAATATGTTTTATCATAATTATTACATTTATTGATAACTAATATATTTATTTTTTATAAATTAACTATATATAGTTAATATATATATACTATATATATTATATAGTATACTTTTATATATTAATTATATATAGTTAATTAACTATATTATAATAGTAGCTAACGGATTATAAATAAATCAGCTTAGTCCTATAATTAGGATATTTAATAAATTAATTATAAAATTCGCGCATAAGTAAATATATTGACTTATGCGTGAATGTTATATAATGATATCACACCTATGTCACGTATGTAATGCAATGATACATATATACTAATTTATTAATATTATACTTTTTATGGAAGAATTATTTAGAATATATAGATACATATGCGATATGTGATATAATTTCAAAATATTAGTTATCATTTACTATTTAATATTAATATAATATAATATTAATTAATTGATATTTTATCGCACCTATTAGTACATAAAAAGACATGGACATTCTTCAAACGTAAGGAACAGTACTGCAAAATAAAAAGTAAGTTAATAATTTAAAAAATGTATTATATTATAATAAATATATATGAGAAATTTATATAGAAATACAATATTGTTATATAACGTAAAATGTATATTAAGGATATTCTCTGTATACAGAATAATATATTATTATATATTCTGTTATATATTTAACAATATATACAAGACATTGATGAAAACAAGGACATATATAATAATCATGAAATGTAATTAATAATCTATATTATTGTTAAGTTGATTGCACCTAATAGAGGTTATGCAACAATGAATATATACATACCTTAGTAATAAGGGAAATTAATTAAATTACTTAAAGGCAATTGCTTAATAGCGTAATTAGTTATTAACCTTCTGCATCTAACAGTCATTAATCGCACATCACTATTATATTAAACATATTAATATAGTTTGTGGAATCTGTCAATAATGTATTATATTAGTAATATATATATATATATATATATATATATATATATATATATATATATAATATTACGCATATAAGACATACTTTAATATATATATATATAAACTATATTAAACATATTAATATAGTTTGTGGAATCTGTCAATAATGTATTATATTAGTAATATATATATATATATATATATATATATATATATATATATATATATATATATATATATATATATATATAATATTACGCATATAAGACATACTTTAATATATATATATATATATATATATATATATATATATAACTTGTATCACAGTTATTAGTTATAGTTTATATTATGCTTTCTTATAATTCTAAAACGGTCACCTTTATCAATACATATAATAACAATACATTATGAATACTAACAAGTGACACTACAACGTAGATATAGCAGTGACTACATACCTATCTAGCATTAGTGGCACATGTCAGCACCCGCTTACAGTGGCAGCACCCACTTACCGCAACACTTATATTTAAATAGGCACTATAATATAATATTATTTTTATTAATTTAATAATTTATATATTCATTATTTCAGAACAAAAAAATAAAACGAAAAGCTATCTGCAAGACGAACTCCGCTGTAAGTATTCGCAGTACCTGTAGTTATATTAGTCGTCGCTTGTTAATGTATTACTTTAATTATATTACATAGATACTTACATTCTATAGTCTATTAATACTAATTAGTAAATTAACATAACTCTACTTATAAATTATAAGTTATAATTCATGTAATTATAGATTCATTATATATATATATATATATATATATATATATGTGTAATCAGTAAATAAGAATCGATATTACCGTTTAGATATACAATGTGTGCATATAACATGTACTTTCATAACTTAATAACATGTTTTATTACCGACCATCAGACATTACCGACAACCAACACATAAGAAGAATGTTCGAGTATCCACACATAGATAATCTTCACCAGATGTTAGACGCGGTGAATATCAGCAAACAAATATTTCGATATTTTTAAGTCGTTATCTATTTGTAATATATATTACATAATTTTATATTACATATATTGCATATGCATATAAAACTGCCGCCGATGTTCAAGGCTATAGCCTATATGTGTCATATTGTTATATAATACATATACATAAATGATGTATCTAATATGTATATATATAATAATGTGTGTTCATGTTATATATATATATATATATATAAATATATAACATATTATTAATAAATTAACTATACAAAATTTCTAATTAGTAACTTATATATATGGTAGTACTAGTAGTATAAGTACAAGTTGAGTTACAAGTAATATTAGCAGTAGAGGTACTAGTAGTAATAGTAATATACTACTAGAGTACTATAGTAGTAATGATATCAATATTAGTAATATTTATATAGTAGTAGTAGTAGTAGTAGTAGTAATAGAAGTAATATTACTACTAGTGTTGGTATTAATGCTAGTAATATAAGTAGTATTATTAGTAAGCTTATTATAATTATTAATAGTGGTGGTGGTAATAAAAGGATCTCAGAAAGTATACTCTCGTTATCTCAGAAACCATAAATCCTACAAAAAAAACTGTTATGAATAAAATATTCATAATTATATAAATAGTCTAAATAGGTATTTATTATTTTTTAATTATTCAAAATAGTTCTGATATATCCAATAAACTGATTTTTTTATTACGTTTTTAAATTTATGAATACAAATGTCAACTTAAAAACTTTTCAAGAATATACAAATGTATCGATATAAAACATGGCAATATATTATTAAAAACTAAATCATTCTAAACATTATATACATAATTTCTATATTTGTTTATCAAATATTAATTATTAAGTTATAAGCATATATCTAGAGGTCATATACAACCCTAATACGGACACCCTATAGGGTATATATAATCAATCTTCGCTCAGCGTGTGAATTATTCTGATTGTCTAAAAATCGAGTGAGTTTTAATATTAATACCACAAATGAAACTAAATCTAAAAATGTTATTATTTATATACTTAACGTGTATAATTAATTAATAAAATTAATTACTAATTAAATTATATTAAATTATTCATACACTTAATTATAAATACTGTAATTGTAATTTGTCTGATTGATTCATCAATAATATATAGTTTATCTAGTGGTTTATAGGATGTCCGTATTGTAACACAGTGTGCCCGTATTCGGTCATGGGTACCGAATACGGACACCCCCGATATCTATTGAATAAAAATATTAAATACAATTTAAAAATCACAATAATATCTATAGATTATATATAATCATATAATTAGGACCATTTATTGTTAAAGTGTCCGTATTAGGTTACTTTCCTCTAGGTGTGTTAATATTGGTAGTTGTAGTATACTGGACCGGCTTAAGGGGGGGGGGGCAAACCGGGCAATTGCCCGTGGCCTCACATTTTGGGGGGCCCATGAAATATTTGAGAAACATTTAATTTACTATTTTATTACAAAATATTCTTAATTGTATTTTTCTTATATATTATTAATTCTAATTAAATAAATTAAAATAATATAATAAATTAATTAAATATGAGTCATTTAGGCCGATTTGAAAAGTTAATTTTACAAAAATTTCTAAATGTACACGAAGATATTGTGAAAACAGATATATGAAGATGTTGCAGCATATGCTAATATTAATCACCATATATAGCTTATATACAGCTATATACAGCTATAGCTCATATCACACATCTCTACTTGTCAGATAAAATAGTATGAAATGGATTGATAAATAATTGTTTGTTAAACTAGAAAATTATAAATGATAAACGTATTAATGGGATATTTACCATAGTTGAATATTAACAATTTATAATTCTAAAATTAGTTTACGAAAAAAAGTATACTTCTTTATATTAAAATTAAATATGAAATATAAATTAAGATATATTTTAACTATTATTTCTGATATTTGTAAAGGATTATATTGATTATAAATTACGAAATAAATGATATTCTATATAGATTTATAATTTTTATAGTAGTTATAACTAATTAGATATTTTCACAATAATTTTCTCAAAAGATATTGATGTACGTTAAGATTCATTATCACATTGTTCAATACTTAGATTACGATTTATTAGAATTTTTTCAAATAATAATATAATTATAATAGATTATAGAGCTCAAAGTTATGAAAAATCCAGCAATATGTCTGGAAGATTCAATAAAATAAAATATATCATAATATAAAATAGTCCATTGTCAATATGGATCCCCATATCTGCCCTGTGAATTCCTTAAATCTGGTTTGGCAAAATGTCGTTGAATCTTCGAAAATTGTATCAATATTATTTGCTTTCATCCCAAATATATATAATTTATTTAGCCAAACTAAATAAAGAATATATTAACATCTAGGAATCAAAGAAGAATATAATATATTAACATAAATTAATGCAATTTTATTAAAAGCATATCGAATATAATATGGCCATCACAAGCAGATTTTATTAGATCTGTATCTTGTGGATTTCCCAAAATTACATAAGATATATCTGATATTATATATGTTAAAATATTACGTAAATTACATTACTAGAGTCAATGTATTTATTCAATACAATGCAAGAATTTGTGAATTAAATATTATGAAAACTGTGGAGCTAATTACTTTGTAGACTAAAGTCGATCAGAAAAGTATTGCACTTAGGTTAAATTGAGATAAAAGTGGTAATAAAAAATATTGATGCACTCTCTAAATATATAGGCGATAAAATAAATGATTATGAGAAGTTGATTAGAATATAAAAACAAATTACAAAATAATTAGTATAATGATAACATATGATAACATTAATGAATTTACATCATATAATAAGTTAAAAATGACTATTTTCTAACAATATTTGACAATTTAATTGATATATACTTATAAATATATAGGAAATACTAAAAAAGATAATCATTTAGTTATTACTAATAATATAAATAATATGTATTATACATATTGTATATATATATATATCATCTGACATCAGCAATTAGGATGATTAGTATATAAGATAATGCAGTATTAAACATATTGATATACTACACCTCAAAGGAATGGACTATACAAATATTAATATATATATATATATATATATATATATATATATATAATGGGATATATATCTAATTGTAGACATTTTCATTTTAATATATTTAATGGTAAATAATTACACTTGAGAGAGAAGCTTCTCTAAACTTAAACTTATAAATACTTTTCTATTACATTAACTGACACAATAAATACTTTCAAATATGTAATATTATATTTAGAATCAAAGTTAATTAATTAAATTGATAATGAATAAATAATACTGATTTAGAAAAGGAAATCGAGTAAAATAAATATGTAATAATATAATTTTAACTAATTATATCATTTAACCTATACTTATATCATTTGTATTAATTAATTTGTAAATTATAAAATATTACATGGCAATGATTTTAAGTGGGTATCGTAATATCTATGTACACCCATAGCGTGAAGGAGACCCCCTATATAGTAGACTCATTAAAGTGGGTCTCCTTCACACGATACATGTAAATATATATGATTTTTTTTTTTAAAGATTATAAATATTTTTACATAATTTGATCACGCATAATAGAATAATAATACATCATTTATATATATATATATATATATATATAATATATAAATACATGAAAGAGTTATGGATATTAGTTATTTCTAAAATGGCCCATTTAATATGTTATGAAATTCGTATGGGGCCCATACGTTTTTTTTGCCCGGGGCCCATAATATGCTTAAGCCGGCCCTGGTAGTATAGTACTAATAATAATTATAGTAGCCGTAATAGTGCCAGTAGTAGTAGTGGAAGTGGTATTTGACCAAAAGAAATAAATCACCAGTTTTCTATAAGGGAGTAGATTTATGTGGAAGATTATTGAGGGGTATCGTTTACATACTACATAGAAATCGACGTTCGGGTGATTGATTTATAAAATGTGTTAAGTGATATGTTAAGCGATATATGTCATGTTATGTAGTGTAATTGAAAACCAGATTAGTAAGGTATTTGAAGTAAACGTAGCTGTAGTCTGTAGACAAGTAAGTCTATAGACCTAGACCTATAAGGCAATGGTGTTAACAGCTGAATAGAGGTCGAGAAGCGATACTTGTGTATGGAAGACGTTATTAGTGGGTACACGAGTCCTCGCATAGAACTGTAGGAGACTCCTTCCTCCCTTCCTTCCCTACTATGGAGTTTACTGAAAGCGCTTTGCTGACGGAGTAGTATGTCGCAAGTAGGAGATCGGTTATTTGTAAATGATTTTCTCGAGTTGTTTATTAGAAGAGGAAGTTTCGAATAGGTCGGTAGTTAGAGAGAGTATTAGCTAATACAATAACTGAAAATTATACGTTTTAGGTCTGAAGGGATGGCACCAGATATAAGAGAGTATGAATGAAATGATTATAGATTAGTGCTATGGTCGAGCGAGTAGGCTCATAGGTTCGGATGGTGAAGACAATTTGTAGGAAACCATAATATGTCAGGTCGCAGTACTGATGGGAAGAGAGAATAAAGTAAATGTATTGTTAGAAGGGAAACCTTATTTTATTGAATTGTTTGTAATCAAATTTATAACAGTTAAGTTTATCGTTATAATTGATAGATCGGAATTGTTAAGAAGTTCGCAGTAAATGTTACATTTAGTAAGTATACTACTTAGTACTACTTATAGTTACTATACTATATATATACTATAGTCCTATACGAGAGGGTTGAATTCATTAGAATATATTGAATTAGGTAACATAAATGTCAATCTGTCAATTTGTATTTGGGAAGATTATTAATATATATATTAAATATAATATATATATATATATATATATATATATATATATATATATATATTAAATCACTGTAAACAATGATAAGGAATATATGTGAATAGCTCAACTTATTTTGTATTATTGAAATGCTTTATATATCTCTTATTGATTATTCTAACTTAGATTTTCTATATTTGGTTCATATCCGTATCGTGTAATACAAGCGAGTTTGGTAATGGTATCGTATATAAAGGACTATTATTAAAAGAAAGCGTTAATTGTTTATATTTAATATATTAATATTTAACAACATTAATTATCATCGTAGGGTCGCCTATAGGTGGAATTACCTAAACTGGAATCACTGGATTATATTATATTAGACATGTAATTAGATAGGAGTATACTAATCGTGAGTATCGTAATAGCCCAGCAAACAGTAAGAGCAGCATAATAGAAGCATAACAGCATATGCTAGAGCCTCAAATGTTTACATTGTGCTATTATGCTGCTATTAAATGTCTATTATGCTGCTATTAATTTGTCATGCTATTATGCTGTTGTTATGCTGCTATTATGCTGCCATTATGCTAATATTATGCTGCTATTAATTTTAAAAGTATATTATGCTGCTATTATGCTGCTATTATTAGAAGAGCAGCATAATAGCAGCATAATATACTTTTAAAATTAATAGCAGCATAATATTAGCATAATGACAGCTTAATAGCAGCATAACAGCAGCATAATAGCATGACAAATTAATAGCAGCATAATAGCAGCATAATAGATATTTAATAGCAGCATAATAGCACAATGTAAACATTTGAGGCTCTAGCATATGCTGTTATGCTGTTATTGTGATGCTCTTACTGTTTGCTGGGAGTGATCCTAATGGGTAATATCCTATAACATAATTGATGAGTTGATGATTGAGACCTGGTGGTAAGACCTTAGTGGGGAGAAACATATGTAGCCGTATATCGTCTGCTCAGAGATGATACTAGATATTAGGATAGTCTGACACGAGGGAAAGTAGTAGGGTATAAATAGATTGACGAAAGTAAAGAACCAAATACTGATCCCTGGGGGTCCAATATTTCATGGGAGAAGCGGAAGATAAAGTATTATATATTTTTAATAAGTCAATCAAAGCTAATTGACAGAAGTCATTATTATTAAGAGAAGACATGGTCAGTCACTACTGGTCACATCAATGACGAAAATAGGGAACGGGAGTAAGGATTTGTATCTTATAACACACTGTCATTCGAGGAAACACCTTCTATCGACATGATTTTATCGAGGCATTACTAACATTACATATAGGTAACTTAAGTTTGATTTATAGCTAAATTTAGCTATAAATCATGCTAACCAATATAAACACCAACTTAATACACAACAAATACATTCTCCAATTAAATGTAGGATACATAGATTTATAGTTTACAATATAAATATATGGATACATATTATAAAAAATAAAATATAAAATAATAAAAAAAATAAAATAAGATTCTGAAATAAATAATAATTATAATATACGATTATTAACTGCGAATATTTACAAGTAGTAGTAGTAGTAGTAATAGTATTTATTTATACACAAAGATTAATATAATATTCTACAATGTGTTTTACTGTTTGTCGAACAGTTTACAGGTGTGGATTTAACTATCATCCGTAAAAATAATATAATAAAATAAAATAACATTCTTAAATATAATAATATAATAATAATATAATAACACGATTACGTTTCAAAGAGGGTCAGATATGTGGTATTTTAGTGGGGAACGTTTAAATAGCTCCTTGAGTTTATATTTGAAAGTGGTGAATGAGATATCTTCTTTGCGTATGGATTGGGGAAGTTTATTCCAGAGAGTTGCACCTCTCCAGCTAAATCGTTTGTTACCGTACTTTCGTAGTCGTGTAGTCGGTATGTCAAGTCTATATGTTTGTCTCAGTTGTCTGTTAGTGGTTTGTTTGTGAAGTAAAGTATGTAAATTATGAGGTTGAGTTGTTTTTGTAGTTTTGTAAAGTATAGTTAGTAGTTTAATGTTGATGTTGTCAATTGTAGGTAGCCAGTTTAGTGATTTCCGTAAGTTCGTAATGCTAGTAGTGTAATCTGTGTTTTTTAGATTAAAAATAATTCTAGTAGTTCTATTTACTAATCGGTCAATATTTTTAGTAACTGTTTTGTTTTCTCCGGCTAGTAAAGAGTTACAGTATAGAAATCTAGACATTATCAGTGAATTTGATAGAATTATAGCTGTTTGTTTGGTTAGGTATGGTCTTAGTTTTTTTAAATTATATATATGAAAGGAAGAAGTTTGTTTCATTTTACTGATATGTTTAGTAAAGTCGAGTTTGTTAGTAAAGTGGAAACCTAAGTATTTTGTATTTTCAGTCGGTATTATATTTATGTTATTTATATTTATTAGTGGAACTGTAGTATTGATCGTGGAATTGGTTATAAAGTTTATTAGTTCAGTTTTTGTTGGATTTAGTAATAAATTATTTTTTGTAAGCCAAATTTGCAGTGAGGTTAAACATGATTGTAAGTTAATTGAGTGAATGAATTGGGCGTGTAATTCTATGTCGTCTGCGTAAAGATTATAGTTCACGTGTGGGAAGTTAGTCAGTAGTTTGTTGAGTGGAAGTAAATAAATGGAAAATAGTATGGGAGAAAGAGTGGAACTCTGTGGGACTCCATATTTAATAGCATAAGGTTGTGACAATGTTTCGTTTATTTTAATAAAAACTCCGACCCCGGATAAAATTTGAAAACCATTTGATAGGTACCTTCCCTATACCGATAGATCTAAGTCTTTCTATTAAAATGTCAAAGTCGATAGTGTCAAAAGCGGCAGATAAGTCCAGTAGTATCAGTTGTATCGGTAAGTTGCTGTCTAGTGATTTGTATAAGTCGTCAAATAGTGATAGTAGTGTCGTTTCTGTACTGTGATTCTTGCGGAATGCATTTTGTCTTCTGTCTAGTAAGTCGTAAGTATTTAAATATGATATTATTTGTTTGTTTACAATTTTTTCTAGAATTTTAGAAAGTAATGGAAGTTGAGATACTGGTCTATAATTACTCAGTACTTCAACATCTAAATCTGGTTTTTTTAAGTAAGGATTGATAATTGCGTATTTTAAATTATTGGGTATTTCACCAGTCATTAATGAAGTATCAATTATCTGTTTATAAATGGGAGCTAGTGTAGAAGCCAGTATTTTAGTCATTTTCAGTGGAATAGGGTCAGAAGGAGATGTTGTCTTTGCTGTAACAATTAAGTTATAGATATCAGTTATAGTAGGTCGTTCAAATTCTGTAAATGTGTGTTTGCAGGTTGTAGTTAGGATTGTCGTATCAGTTGGTAGTAATTGTCGTTGTAAATCTAGATTATAGCAACGTTTTTCTACTTTTTCAGAGAAAAAATCACCAAATCTAGTGCAGAGTGTTTTATCTAGATTTGCAGTGGGAAGACTTATTTTATTTTTCTTGCCTAAAAGTGTTTTGGTAATGTTGAATAGTTTCTTGTAGTCATGTTGTGAATGGTTTATTTTGTTTTTAATGTAGTCTGTTTTGGTTTGATTTAAAAGTGTTCTGTAAGTGTATCTGGATTTCTGCAGTTTAGTTCGGTTAATTATTGTTGGGTGTTTTAAATATTTCTTATTTTGAGTTCTAAAAATATGTTTCAATTTTCCTAGATCTGAGTTAAACCAGGGCTGGTTATCGTGTTTGGTTAAGTAGTTAGTTTTGTGCATGTTTGTTGAGTAAGTCTGTTAGTAATTCAGTTAGTGAGTAGGCTGTTAAGTGACATGAAATAACTGATTTATTTATATCGTTTTTAAAGTCATCATAGTTTATTTTGTTGATGTTTCTGTATGTGATTGTTGTTCGTTTAGGTGTAGAGTATGGCATTGTAATGGTGAAATCAATGGAATAATGGTCAGTAAGTAAAGTATGTCTGACAGGGGGTTTGTTTAACAGTTTAGAGTCAGTGAAGGTTAGAATTAAGTCAAGGGTATTTCCATGAATGTGCGTTGGGAAGTTTACATGTTGAGTGAGGTTTAGTTCATTGTAAGTCATTTTGAATTTATAGTGATGTAGTAAGTCCGTATTTACGTGAAAGTTAAAATCTCCAAGTATTAAAAGATTTTCGGTAGAGTGGTGTATACTTAATATATATATATATATATATATATATATATATATAATGGTTGAGGATGAATTCGTGAAGAAATATGATGTATTATTTATTAGTAATTGGGATATATAAAATATCACTAAAATATCCTACTAGTTTCTATACGAATTTCACGATAGGTGTCGATAAGTATTGTTTATTTATTTTTAAATTATTTAAATAAAATAATATTTTATTTAGGTTTAAAATGCAACTTTGCAATGAATTAACATTTGAAACTTTATTAAAATCCGAACGAATGAAAATAGACAAGTTGCCAATGTTTATTAATATCGATAAATATTATAAATATTATTTTTATATTTATTGTTTTGCCAACATTCTGTAAATCATAAAATTTATTTAATTTTAAATTAATTATAATAATTATTATAAATTATTATTAATTATTTAATAGTAACTATTATAGTTATCACCTGTTATACTATTACTAATATTTACTATTAAATATGATTAGTTGATCATCACGTTATGTTGATGATGAACTCGATCATTAAGGGGATGTCACACGAGACCCGGTGGACGTCGCCCGCCTCTCTATGTATAGAGATAGCAAATAATGGGTCTACACAAAACTAGGCGCGCAGAATTCTATTCATTGAATTGAGCTAATTATTTTTATATTCTATTCAATAAATGTATACACATGATATTACATGACGTATTTTTTATAATATATATATTATATAACATATATATATATGCACCATTTTAATTTACGGAATTTCTATGGAAATTGTTATTTTGTTTGCAATTATGCACATACAAATTTCGAAAATGTCTGCTGTAATAGTATTCATATATACTTTATTTATATAATGCAGGTTTGGCGGTTTTTGTGGTTTTTTTATGGTTTTTTTGGTTTTTTTGTGGTTTTTGTGGTTTAATTGGTTTTTTTGGTTTTTTTGGTTTTTTTATAATTAAATGTTAAGATTATTAATTAGAAAATATTATAAATACCTAGATCGATTATTAAATGTCTGTGCAAAACATACATATATAGAGTAAGTATAAAATATACAACACTAATGAATATTAAATGTTTATAAAATTATTTTATAAAAATATATTTATTATAAAAATAAAGTAAAATATAATAAAAAAAATAGTTACAAATTGTAACAAAATAATAATTAAAAAAAATTACAATACAGTAATTAGAAATATAATCAATATAATTCTCGCAATAAAATAACAACTTACAAATTGTAACAATATAATAATTTAAAAAATAATAATAATAATAATTAGATGATTTCTAATAGAAATATAATAAATATAATTCTCGCAATAAAAAAAAACAAGTTACAAATTGTAACAATATAATAATTTAAAAAATAATAATAATAATAATTAGATGATTTCTAATAGAAATATAATCAATTTAATTATCGAAATAAAAAAACAAGTTTTACAACCTTATCATTGCCTAATCGATTCCTTATTTTGATTGAACGCTTTTATAATGTTAAAAAAACCAAAAAAACCGTTAAAAAACCGAACCAAAAAAACCGATTAAAAAAAACCGACCAACCCTGATATAATGCAATAAAAATTAGTAGAATACATATAATAGTTTTTGTTATACCTACGTTTATACACACCTACCTAGTGCGAAATAATTATTCTGAGAAAACAGCATTTGAATATATATGAATACATTATATATCATATATAATGAATATATATAAACCACTTTTTATGTTATTTCTAGAATGTTTTCATGAATAATTTTTTTACAGATATTAAAAAACACTACTACTATATAAATACTACTACTACTACTAATACTTCTACTACTACTACTACTACTACTACTACTACTACTACTACTACTACTACTACTACTACTACTACTACTACTACTACTACTACTACTACTACTACTACTACTACTACTACTACTACTACTACTACTACTACTACTACTACTACTACTACTACTACTACTACTACTACTACTACTACTACTACTACTACTACTACTACTACTACTACTACTACTACTACTACTACTACTACTACTACTACTACTACTACTACTACTACTACTACTACTACTACTACTACTACTACTACTACTACTACTACTACTACTACTACTACTACTACTACTACTACTACTACTACTACTACTACTACTACTACTACTACTACTACTACTACTACTACTACTACTACTACTACTACTACTACTACTACTACTACTACTACTACTACTACTACTACTACTACTACTACTACTACTACTACTACTACTACTACTACTACTACTACTACTACTACTACTACTACTACTACTACTACTACTACTACTACTACTACTACTACTACTACTACTACTACTACTACTACTACTACTACTACTACTACTACTACTACTACTACTACTACTACTACTACTACTACTACTACTACTACTACTACTACTACTACTACTACTACTACTACTACTACTACTACTACTACTACTACTACTACTACTACTACTACTACTACTACTACTACTACTACTACTACTACTACTACTACTACTACTACTACTACTACTACTACTACTACTACTACTACTACTACTACTACTACTACTACTACTACTACTACTACTACTACTACTACTACTACTACTACTACTACTACTACTACTACTACTACTACTACTACTACTACTACTACTACTACTACTACTACTACTACT
>OZ025239.1:97266561-97274061 GCA_964019155.1 Osedax fenrisi
GAATAAGAAGCCATGCTAATATTACATCTATATAATAATATTTTAGTAAATAGTATTTTTACTTTTTCTAGAGCTTTTGCATTACCTATATAATTTGTATGATGATCCAAATTGATGAATTATATTCTAGTATTGGGCGCATATAGCTTATATAAGATTGTAAAAGAAATACATAGTCATTAGTAATAAAGCATCTACAAATTATATTTATATGTATATACTTTAATTTATTTCAGGTTATAAGTGTCCATCTAATATATCATTTATCATAAATGAATTTATAAATAGATGGCGAAATGACCCATATATGTCATTATATATTTTCCGTAGTAAAATATACCTAAATGCCCTATAATCTAGAATGAACACTGATATATATATATATATATATATATATATATACCTATACACATTTACACATACACACACACACTAACAGACACATACACACACACTATCATTATGCTATCACATATAAGCTTGGCATGTGACAGCAGGCATTCATAGACTAGAGTACTCATTGTAACCATGTAGGACCTACAATGTAGGTCCTACATTCAGAAATATACATATATGAATTCGGACAAACAATGTATGTTTATTGTGTACTCATGTATGTCGAGTAGCATAATATACTATATATGTATACATGTATGTGAATATATATATATATATATATATATATATATATATATATATATATATATATAGATATATATATATAATATATATATATATATAATGCATAATTATATTATATATATATATCATATATGTATGAGAGTATGTGTATAATATTAGGAAGTTAAACAACTTAATATGTGAACATATTTAATTAAAGTGAATACTTTTAATATGCATACCTATATCATATATGCTTATTAAATAATATATTTATGATATTAAAATACATATTTATATAATATAAATAAAGACACCTATATATTTACTTAATGTTATATTTTACTATATCATAAATGACATATTTTTCAATATAGGTATTCATATTATACCTAATATCGAATATGTAAGTAAATATAAAGTTTTAATATTTAAGAACAATATTATAAAACACTTCATTTATAAAATTATGCATACAAAAATATACTTTATCTATTCTATCCTATAAGTTATCACTTTATTGTATATTATATGATACACAAACAAGCAGCATTTATATATTTACATATTTAACGTATGGATTAAAGATATGGATTATTAAAGATATAAAAACAATCCCTATAGGTATAGGTATAGATATATAGATATATCTAGGTACATACACAACGTAATTAATGGCAGTAATATCGAAATTACTGAAATAGATAGTTCTGTCGCGGTTTTTATACATACATATTTGTATTGTTCTATTAAATTACACACAATATAAGTTAAATTGTACTCGTTTATTCTTTTATTATAGTTATTACTGGTCGTCGGTCGTCGCTCATTGAGTGGAGCACGTATCTCACATGAACCATCTGAGATACATAGGCTACATTGCACATACATTGCACGTTTGTAAGAATGTGTTTTAATGGAAAAGTATAACCATCTATAGTTGCTACACAATCGGAAAATATTGTATTCTTTAAATATAGCTAATTAAAATGTTATCAATATTTAATATAAATTTCAATTAAAAGTAATAATTCCATGCAAGATAAATATCATTATAAGATATTTGATAATTATTAATTTATTTTCATATTATATATTATGTTCATAAACAATACAATTAGGTAATATTCATAGAAAATTAATTTGAAATTTAATAAATAAATATTATAATTTTATTAAACAATAACAATATTTGAAATGGGGTTATATTAACCACCAATTACGGGGATATAAAAGGGGGAGTATATATAAAACATCACCGGTTATATGAACAGTGTTCATATATTATGTTCCTAGCACTGATATTATGCCAATTTATTACTAATATATACTATTATCTTTATGCTTAATTATTATTATATAATTGTTATTAAATTCATTATATATTAATATATTTAATTTTTTCGAATATTATAATAATAAAAATCTATAATAATTATGGATTATTATAATAAAAATAATTAAAAATTAATTATTATTATTTGTATATGATTTTTTAATATTAATTAGGATCTAGAAATAATAATGAAATTATAAAGAAGATATAAGATTAATATAAGATATAAGTTAAGATGCAAATACATAAATGAAAATATAATTTGCAAGAAAATGGAATAAAATGAAACGAACTCATCATATGATGAATATAACCGATAATGATATGATATCTTGTATTATATATATGTACCGACATTATTGACGATGACACTGAGGATTCATTACAAAGCATGCACTGTTTATAATGGTTGCACTCTATTTGTGCAGATGACTCATAGAGCTAGAGAGAAAGTCTTCCTCTCTAGCTCTGTGAGATGACTACATTAATTTTAATTTTAAATTATTTTTGTAATAATTAACTAATTACTAATAATTAACCTATTATTATTAAATAAATGTTTAAAATAAATATTATGTAATAATCAGTGTAGCAATAGTAATTATTATATATATGCTATTATATCTATTAAACTAAATATCATATCACTATTACATTTATTTAATGTTTAAATTAATAGGTGGGCTTGAATGATTTAAAAAAAATATATTATTATTGAAATTACTTAACCTTATAAATATTAATTATATCTAAAAGTTAGCTACATTAGTTAGCTAACATGATTATGTTACTTTATACAACACATGCATGGCCACACAACCCCACCCTCCTTTACCTATAATATATATATATATATATATATATATATATATATATATATATATATATATATACTGCACCAGAATACACCATATCAGACACAGTTATCTCCAAAGTAGTGTTTTCACGCCACAATCGTTATCTAGGTCAGCGTAGGGTGGCGCTGTGTGTATGTTACTGTTGCCATAGAAACCCGGATGGTAACTATCGCGATATCTGCGACTGTGATGAAAGGCTACTGCGGCAACTGTAATATCTGTAATATTGACCACGTGTGTTTCTCATACAATAGAGTGTTGTTTAGCACCTATAGTATACTATAGACATGGTCAATATTACAGATAACACTACAAAGAAAGTTAGACCGTCCGAATGACTATCTATACAAATAGCCGAGCGGAAAGTTGCCGAGGTAGCCTTTGATCAAATACGCAGATATCGATAGTTACATCCGGGTTTCTATGGCAACAGTAACATAAGAACAGCGCCACCCTGTATATACTCTACATACGTATACATAGTAAATAAAAAATACACACACACATATATATATATATATATATATATATATATATATATATATATATATATCTATATTAACTAGTAGTGAGTAATTCATAATTTAAAGTAAATAGTTTATGTGTTGAAAATTTATATATTTATTTTTATTAATTAATTAAATAAATACATTTGTCAATGAAAATATAGTACCTATTACCTATATACAATATATACCTATTATAAAGTATATTATATAGCATATTATATCATATAACAAATTATTTGTTTACAAGAAAGATCTACGAATCTATTCTATACTAAAAATGAAATAATATATATCAAGATAGTAAACGATATTTCAGTGTATTTCACTATAGCTGCAGTTGATCTATGGAATGCTTTACCTGTACCATTAAGAACTAATGTAAATTATTCTTCATTTAAATCTAATGTATTATTATTAATTCGTAAACATGTTTTATGCATTAATTTTATTATTTTCAACTGATTATATTCTTTTTGATATTTTGTTATTTTTATATTTTTTTACACTATAGAAAACGTTTACATTTATATTTGTATTTAAATAAACATTCATTCATATATTATATTATATTATATAGAATATTATATTATATAGCATATTATATTATAAGACATATTATATTATATATATCATATTATACTATAAAGTCGAAAACTTACCTGTAAATATGTGCCTACTTAATAAATGCATACTATACACTATATGAATGAGTTCAGTTATATTTTTATTTTATTATAACCAATACCTATAATTTGTTTTCATTCCTTCATATAGAGTATTTATTTTAAATCGTTATTTTTAATCGGTTACAATAGTAAACTGGTTATGTTAGTCGTATTAGGAATTACATTACACACAGAAATATTATTATTATTATTATTATTATTATTATTATTATTATTATTATTATTATTATTATTATTATTATTATTATTATTATTATTATTATTATTATTATTATTATTATTATTATTATTATTATTATTATTTTTATTATTATTATTATTATTATTATTATTATTATTATTATTATTATTATTATTATTATTATTATTATTATTATTATTATTATTATTATTATTATTATTATTATTATTATTATTATTATTATTATTATTATTATTATTATTATTATTATTATTATTATTATTATTATTATTATTATTATTATTATTATTATTATTATTATTATTATTATTATTATTATTATTATTATTATTATTATTATTATTATTATTATTATTATTATTATTATTATTATTATTATTATTATTATTATTATTATTATTATTATTATTATTATTATTATTATTATTATTATTATTATTATTATTATTATTATTATTATTATTATTATTATTATTATTATTATTATTATTATTATTATTATTATTATTATTATTATTATTATTATCATTATTATTATTATTATTATTATTATTATTATTATTATTATTATTATTATTATTATTATTATTATTATTATTATTATTATTATTATTATTATTATTATTATTATTATTATTATTATTATTATTATTATTATTATTATTATTAATATTATTATTATTATTATTATTATTATTATTATTATTATTATTATTATTATTATTATTATTATTATTATTATTATTATTATTATTATTATTATTATTATTATTATTATTATTATTATTATTATTATTATTATTATTATTATTATTATTATTATTATTATTATTATTATTATTATTATTATTATTATTATTATTATTATTATTATTATTATTATCATCATCATCATCATCATTATTATTATTATTATTATAATTATTATAATTATTATTATTATACATATTTATTAGGGTACATATATGTTAAATATGAGGGTACCTGACTGTTAAATGCACTAGGATAGGTTCTACATTCTATATATTTATTAGGGTACAGCTATGTTAAATATTAATGTACGTGACTATTAAATTTACATATCATGCAATTCCATTACATTATATATCATACAATTGCATTAGGGTACACGGTATCATAAATTAGGGTACAACCAGCTAATATTATTTAGGGTACAGTTTGATCATTTTTAGGGTACTGATCGTATTTATTCAAATTGTACCATTATTAGGGTATGGCTATGGGAACACTACTTATACCCTAAAAAAGGCACTCGCTGTACCATAATTTTTAACAGTGTAGCATATTTTAATTATTGATAATGCGCATAGATTAATAAGGCAACAGAAATGATTAAAATAATATGTATAATAATAAGGTATAAAACTTTTTTGAAATTGGGTGGCCCTAAAAAGGGCCGATTGTGAGGGGTATTCAAATAACAAACAACATTCAGTCAATAACTACAACATCTACAAGTTTTCCGCGTATAAAACACCGTCGGATAAACCATGAATCACTCTCAGTTTGAGATGGACTCGATTCACCGGACGCCGTCTGCATATGAGGTTGATCACTCGAAGTCAACGAACGCATAGCTGCCGTATGCGAGGCGAGATCTTCATTGAACGCGAGCATCTCGTTGAACGCCAGCATATTGTCTGACGCGAGCCCCTCCTCTTTAAAGAGTATCTTCAAGTACTCGTTCTTCATACCGTTGTTAACTTTCGTAACTAGGTCACCGCGTTCCAAGAACTCCATCATCTGTTTGCATGATTCATCGCCCGTGTAGCCGTTCTTGTCGCACAGTTGCTTCATGTGATCGTAGACCATTCGGTCGTAGTCGGACTGGTTCGGATTAACTCGGCATTCCACGGTTATATTATTAGAATTAGACATGATACCGGTAGTAGGGAGAATAAATTCAAATGTTAAATAGTCGAGTATTGTGATCTATTTTATTTGAATAAACGGGTGTTTATGAAAGTAGAAGACGTCACTGCTATTTTGTATATCATGTGAGTTGTATCAACCATTCTATTGGTCAACACATGTAAATGGTATCAATGTACATTTCCTAATGTTTCGTTGTATATTTATATTTAGTTAAATAGTTAAAATCTGTTATCATTATTATATTTATATATTTATAATTAAATTGTTATTAATATTTAATACACTAGTAACGTAAACCGAGCATATTCGTGAATTCGAAGTTGATTGACATGTACAAACAATAATTGTTACACCAGCTATCGATTTTAAAAAATTTAACTTTTGGTGGTATTAGGGCATAGAGCTAGAGAGATGTCTCTATAGCTCTATGTATTAGGGTGCTAGTCCTATACGCAAATTATCCTGTTTATTTGAATCTATATTTGAATATTATTAATTATTGAATTCTTTATTTTAATATTTAATTATTTAAATATTAAATAACCTTGTATACGAATAAGTAGAGGAGAGTGGGCAGTGTATATGAATATGAACCATATGAGATACATAAATTGCACGTTTGTAAGAATTTGTTATGGAAAAGTATAACCATCTAGTGGATAGTAACCTAATACGAACACTTTAACATTAAATAGTCTTAACATTTTATGACTCATTATTTTTATTCAAAAATTACGATATATTAATATTATATGATTATATGATTATATATATTATTGTGATTTTAAAATTTTATTTAATCTTGTAATTCCATAGATAACGGCGGTGTCCGTATTCGGGCACCCTGTGCTATAATACGGACACCCTATATACCACTAGATAAACTATATATTATTGATGAATCAATCAGACAAATTAAAATTATATTATTTATAATTAATTTTATGAACAATTTATTCTAATTTAGTTAATTAATAATTTATTTATTTTTATTATTTTTTAATTAATAATACAATTTAAGTATCTAAATAATAAATATTTTAGATTTAGCTTTATTGGTGATATTAATATTATAACGCACACGATTTTTATGAATATCAGAATAGTTCATACGCTGCGTGCTGATTAGTTATAAGGTGTACGTATTAAGACATAGAGAGTGTCCATATTATAGACTTATATATGACCTTTAGATATATGCTTATAACTTAATGAATATTTGATAACAAATATAGAAATTATATATAACTTTAGTATGCATTATTTTTTAATAATATAGTGTTATATTTGTATCGATACATTTGTATATTCTTGAGAAGGTTTTAAGTTGAAATTTTTTTCATAAATTTAAAAACGTAATAAAAATATCAGTTTATTGGATATATCAGAAATA
>OZ025239.1:97279061-97306561 GCA_964019155.1 Osedax fenrisi
TTCATACGCTGCGTGCTGATTAGTTATAAGGTGTACGTATTAAGACATAGAGAGTGTCCATATTAGAGACTTATATGACCTTTAGATATATGCTTATAACTTAATGAATATTTGATAACAAATATAGAAATTATATATATAACTTTAGTATGCTTTATTTTTTAATAATATAGTGTTATATTTTTATCGATACATTTGTATATTCTTGAGAAGGTTTTAAGTTGAAATTTTTTTCATAAATTTAAAAACGTAATAAAAATATCAGTTTATTGGATATATCAGAAATATTTAGAATAGTTAAAATATAAAAAATACTTTTTTATACTAATTATATAATTATGATATTTTATTAATTAAACATTTTTTGGTAGGGTTTATAGTTTCTGAGATACCGAGAGTGTCCGTATTCGGGCACTGTCCGTATACGGTTACTTTCCCATATAGTTGCTACATAATCGGAAAATATTGTATTATTTAAATATGGCTAATTAAAGTGTTATCAACATTTAATATAAATTTCAATTAAAAGTAATAATTCCATACAAGATAAATATCATTATAACATATTTAATAAATATTTGATTTATTTTCATGTTATATATTTATATTATATTCATATACAATACAATTAATATTCGTAGAAAATTAATTTGAAATTTAATAAATACATATTATAATTTTATTAAACAATAACAATATTTGAAATGGGGTTATATTAACCACCACATACGGGGATATAAAAGGGGGAGTATATATAAAACCTCCCCGGTTATATGAACAGTGTTCATATATTATGTTCCTAGCACTGATATTATGCCAATTTAATTCATTATATATTAATATATTTAATTTTTTCAAATATTATAATAATAAAAATCTATAATAATTATAGATAATTATAATAACAATAATTTAAAATTAATTATTATTATTTGTATATATATGATTTTTTAATATTAATTAGAATCTAGAAATAATAAAAAAATTGTAAAGAAGATATTTTTAATGAAGATATTCTTTATTCTAATTGTAAGTGATTTTTGTAATAATTAACTATTATTATTAAAAAATGTTTAAAATAAATATTATGTAATAATCAGTGTAGCAATAGTTATTACTATACCTATACTATTATATCTATTAAACTAAATATCATATCACTATTACATTTATTTAATGTTTAAATTTCTTAAGAATTTGTTATTTATATGTTCATTCATCCCCATCGGTTGGATTATATAGGTAGGGTTGAATGCTTTAAAAAAAAATTATTATTGAAATTACGTAACCTTATAAATATTAAAAAGTTAGCTACATTAATTAGCTAAAATGTTTATGTTACTTTATACAAAAATATGGCTACATAACCCCACCCTCCTTTACCTATAATATATAAATATATATATATATAAACACACGCTCACATATATATATATATATATATATATATATATATATATATATATATATATATATACTGCACCAGAATACACCAGATCAGATACAGTTATCTCCAAAGTAGTGTTTTCACGCCACAATCGTTATCTAGGTCACCGTAGAGTGGCGCTGTTTGTATGTTACTGTTGCCATAGAAACCCGGATGGTAACTATCGCGATATCTGCGACTGTGATGAAAGGCTACTGCGGCAACTGTAATATCTGTAATATTGACCACGTGTGTTTCTCATACAATAGAGTGTTGTTTAGCACCTATAGTATACTATAGACATGGTCAATATTACAGATAACACTACAAAGAAAGTTAGACCGTCCGAATGACTAGCTATACAAATAGCCGAGCGGAAAGTTGCCGAGGTAGCCTTTGATCAAATACGCAGATATCGATAGTTACATCCGGGTTTCTATGGCAACACCATACGGGGGTCTGGATAACTATTGTGGCGTGAAAATACTACTGATATAACAGTGTTCTGGTGTATTATACAAATGTATCTATTCACGTACAAAGTTATTTATGATATTTAATAAATAATAAAATCTTTTTAATTTTACAGGATATAGAGGAACACTCACATTAAAGAAATAATTATTTTGTGGAGCATATTAATTATATAATTAATTAATTAAATATACATTATTATAATATAATAGTAATTAGAATAATATTAATTAGTATTTTATAAATTAATATAATATAAATTAGTATAATATTAATTTGTAAAATATTAATTAGTAACATATTAATTAGTATAATATTAATTAGTATACCATTAATTAAAGAATCATTAATTGTAATAGTATATATATATGTATTAGTATACTAATTAATAGTATATACTTAATTAATTAATATATTATAACCTACAATTAATTATATATTCATTTATTATTAATTATAATATTTATACTAATTTACTAATTAATATTATACTAATTCATATTTTACTAATTACTATATTACTAATTAATATTATACTAATTTATACTAATTGATAATATACTAATTAATATTATATTAATTAATAGTATAATAATTAATATTATACTAATAAATATTATTCTAATATATGTATATATATATATTTGTATTATTAATATCACTATATTTATGTTCATTTAATGTTAATTATATTTAATAGTAATATTTAAATTGTAAAATATATTAATATTTATTATTTTATAATTTATTATTTATATATGCAAAGTTCGTGAAACACTACGATGCAATTAAATATTCGATATATAATAAGATGATACTATTAAAATAATGTATATAAAATATAAAATATAACAAGTATTTCTCCCTATTGTATAAAATATATATCTACTTTAAAACAAAATCAACGACACTGATTGGATAAAATCTATCCACAATACCCGACTTTGATGTAAAAATCATTAATATTATAGCATTCTTAAAGTGCATATATAATGAAAATAAATATCAATAATAATTAACTTTTAAAACGTATATTGATTCCGATATTTAATATTACAATATACTATTAAAATTAACTATATATTTCAATTATTTTCGTAGATATAACAGCTTACAGTTACGTTTTTTTGTATTAAAAAGTACTGTTTTTTAATTAGTTAAATATTTGTTATTTGATTAGTTTTTTTAAAATTGTTATCTAAAAAAACGGAGCTTGCAATACTGATAATAATATATATAAAAAATGTTTTCCTATCTGTTTAAATTAAAAAGTTATTTGATTTATCCACAACTCCCTTTCCACATTACCATCCCTTCCCCTAATATATATATGTATAATTTAAATATCCAAATTTCAAAAATAATATACTTAATTAAAAGGTTATCATATATAAATATTAAAAATTTGATTTTATTATACAACTCTTTGTTTTTATCTAATTTATCATATGGGGTAATATTTATAATTCTAATTTAAATATATTAAATTTATCACAAAAAAAAATAATACGAATAATTAATAAAAAGATTATTGACAATTCAAAATTACCATTAATAAGATTATCGCATACATACATTTTATTTTATAATAGTAACATTTTAAAACTTGATGATCTTATAACTTTAGAAATATTTTAATTATATATAATCTTTTAAATAATAAATATGTTGACGATTAAACTGATTATTTTAAATTTAATAGAACATTTAAGACAAAATTTATTTTACCACTAATGAAAACCAATATATTTCAAAATACAATATTTTTCAAAGGACCTAAACTTTAAAATTCAATAATGTTTAATAGTATTTTAAAAACTATTACAATTACTCATACTCTAAAACTGAAGAAAGTATTAAATTCATTTTTGATTCAACATTATTATTAATTTTTTTATAAATATTAATCATTATAATTTTGGTAAATATCTTTTTTTTAATCATTTTAAAACATTTACACATTTGTATTACAAACAGTATTAAAAAATGTACACATTTTTATTTTAAACAGTATTACAAATAAAATATTAAAAATTAAACAGTATTACAAATTATAAAAACTATTATTAATAAAAACTATAAATAGAATTATCATCTTTAAAAAAAACAGTATTAAAATTATAAACATGTTTGCATTACAGTATTAAAACAAAATCTAAAAAATATGATTTAATTTATTGTATATTATATTATTTTCTTATTTGTTCATATTACACTATCATGATATTATCCTATTGCATTTGAATGTATATTATACAATAATTAATTATTTCTTTAACAGTTTTAATTTTAATTTTTATTTAAACAGTATTAAATGATATGTCATATTGATAGTAACAACTATTTATTTTTCTCTTTCTTTAAAATTTAACTTTGAATGCCTATTCACGAATCACAACTTTTATTTTTATTATCTGAAGGGAAATTGTTGTGGAGAGTTTTCTGGTATTGTGGATAACACACCTTTATCTTTTTAAATATATATATAAAATATACCAAAATTTGTTTCTATTTAAAATATTTGTACATATATATTATTAAAAGTACTTTTTATTAATTACGTTCATAATTATTATTCCTTAATAATATTCTAGAAATTTATATTTTATATTTTATATTAATTTCTTTATTCAATAATATTTATAAAATATTAAAATAATAACTATGTCACATATTCTATATAAATATATAGAATCACAAAAGTTATATTTTTATTGTAATATTCATTTATATTAAAAAATAAATATATAAAATATACAATTTTATGTATATATATGTTATACTATATACTATAGAAGTATATTATAGGTCCTAAACAACACTACATTGTACGAGAAATGCACGTGGTCAATATTACAGATAACACTACAAAGAAAGTTAGACTGTCCGAATAACTATCTATACAAGTTGCCGATCGGAGAGTTGCCGCAGTAGCCTTTGATCAAATATGCAGATATCGATAGTTACATCCGGGTTTCTATGGCAACAGTAACATACACAAATCGCCACCCACGGGGGTCTAGATAACTATTGTGGCGTGAAAATACTACTGATATAACAGCGTTCTGATGTATTATACAAATGTATCTATTCACGTACAAAGTTATTTATGATATTTAATAAATAATAAAATATTTCAAATTTTACAGGATATAGAGGACTTTACATTTACATATAAAGCTAAGAAACAATTATTTGTAGAGCGATGTTTCATTAGTCATGCTTCACTGAACATTGTATTAATTCATCATATTCGATGTATATTATTATAATAAAAGATACTATACGTAATACCTAATACGTAATACGTAATAATAAAGTATTATACTACTATTAACTAAATACACGTGCGCATGCGTATAACTGCAGTTACCATGGCGACAGCACTGGTATCTATGACGTAATGTAAAGTACATCTAGGTCGCGCCACTCCGCTGTGTAAATATAACTTGTTGTTGTTGTTGTTGTATCTACTGGTCAGCCCCAGTCACGTGGTTCATAACTTGTTATTCGTAATACCATTAGGTAATTAAAATAAAGAGAATTACATTTAAAATACACTTAGTCATGCTTCAACATGTCGTAATATACAATGTAAACCTACATCACAACGTACAGATCGTATAAGCCAGTTCCTTTTTAAGAATTTGAAAGTGGGGGAGGGTAATTTCAAAAATTATGTGTTTATATTAAATTATACATGGAAAACTATAGTTATAGCAGATATATCTGCTGATTTATAATAAATGAATAGGATATTATATAATTGATTATGAAAAATAAGATTGTTTAGCGTGTACACCTGACGTTATCAAGATTTTTAATTTAATTTAAAAAAATAAAAAATCTTCATTATAAATTTTACGTTGACAATTTCGTGTACACCACATATATTAGAATGTTATCAAACATTCTATTATCTTGATTGTTAATTACTCATCTGACATTTAATACTATAGTGTAGATGAGTCATTGCATTACCGTGACGTTATCTTGGAGCGTGATATGTATTACGTAATTATAGATAGTGATATTTAGATGGTCATATGATATTACATAATATTGTATAATATATAATAAATACATATACATAGGGACATTCATAGTATACATCTTTAGATTTAATTATCATGGTTTTGAATTAAATACCAGAAATATACTATCGTTCATCGCTTTAAATGAAATTGTCATAGCCATGACCATATTACTTATTTATAATTCGTGATATTTAGATGGTCATATGATATTACATTAAATTAATATATTTAATATACCTAGATAAATATGGACAGTGGTAGTATAAATACTAGGGGAAAGTATCCGAATACGGACACTATCGGTATCTCACAAACCATAAATCATACAAAAAATGAAAAACAATAATTTTTTTTAAAATAACGACATAAAATGTATGCATGTTGAGCATAAAAGTTGCCATTAATATTAAGAGTATCTGTATGTGTAATAAATATGCTTATAGATTAAGCTGAAGCCACCTAATGATACAGTGAATTTCAAGCCCTCAGTTACTCACTCTGTTGCTGAATGAATTGATAGTTGCTTTATTAATGCATTTGTCTTGATTAGATGTCCAAGATTACTTGTAGAATAAGTTGTGATTACCGATGATTTATCAATATCCACGATATTGTTCAGTATTTTGAAATAATTAATCTGCGATGGGATAAATTCATTAAATTGAGAAAACACAATCTAGTATCATAAGTTGATTTAATAAAGTTACATCTGAAGTAAATTCGCTTAGTAAATTTATGTTGAAATTTTTCAATAAGTTTGTTTAGGCCAATAAAGTATTTGCCTGGATTCCAAATAGATGAACCATATTCAAGTGATGGACGTAGATAGGTGGTATAAGATTTGACTAGATAATACGAATTATTTGTAATGAAACATCTACAAATTATATTCGAGATCACATAGGCTTTGCTACATATATTATTAATATGAATATTGAATTTAATATTATCATCGAAAACAATACCAAGGTACCGAAAATTAGAGAATTTTGGAATCAGGGTATTATTTAGCGAATACAAAGATATATCAGATTTCCCAATTGACATAAAGGCACATTTTTCAAATATTATTTCAAGGTTCCATTTTACTGTCCAATCATAGAGATCAGATAGTCATGTTTTAAGGATATTTAGTTCAGTAGTATTCCTATAGAATAGAGAAATGATAGCATCATCGGCATAAAGAGAGCATGTTATCTGTGATGAAAATATCGAAGGGAGGTCATTGATATATATTAAAAATAGAAGAGGTCCAATAACGGAACCTTGAGGAACACCTGAACTTGCATGAATACAACCAGAAAATACATCATTTACCTTAGTTCTTTGAACTCGATTGGTAAGGTATGAGCTAAACCTCTTAAGTAAATTACCACACATCTCTAATTTAGACATCTACAATAGAAATTTAGAATTACATACTTTATCGAAAGCTTTAGCCATATCGATATATATAATATCAGTATTAAAAGAATGGTTAGTGGCACTACTTATATTTCTATAATATTATACAAGTTGGAGTTCAGTGGATCTACCGGCTAACAATCCATATTGTTCCGTAAATAATAGTTTATTAGTTCTTAAATAATATAATAGATAGTAAGATAATATTTTTTCAAAAATAATCAGAGTGGATGACACTAAACTGATTGGACGATAATTTGATGGTAATGAATGATCACCTTTTTTAAATATTGGAATAATATTAGCTAACTTCCATATAGTAGGGCATTGCCCTTCATCTAGAATACTTTAATAACTTAAGCTTACCTTTGGGTAAACCATCAGGTGATGAATTAAATTTAGTGGGTAATTTACAAAGAAATGTCCTTACTATTTCCTGAGATATAGGAAAATCATTAAACCTAGAATCTTTCATTATTAAGGGTCATAAGAAATATGTGACTTGAGAAAAAACAGATGAAAATTGCTCAGAAAGACAATCTGTTTTATCAAAGTCATTAGTATAAATGATATTATGATCGAATCGATTTCTGAGTGGAGGTATGAGATTTTTGTTATTTAATTTGGTGTTTATATAATTATAAAAAGAAGATTTTTTATTTGATGAGAGCATTTTGTGTTCAACATCAATATTATATTGCTTTATTTTATCTGATAGTAAATATTGGTTATACCTCCAAACATTATGAGTATCTTTATCAAATATGTTTCTATGTAAGACTCTACACTTATTTAGTAGTTTCTTAATAGGTAAGGGATATTTATAACTTTTAGTTGAAAAAGTAGGGGTGTATAACTCGATGATATTCTTAGTAATATTAATAAAAGTGTTGATTAGCTCATTACATTAATTGCACGAGGATAGAATATTAGTCCAGTCTAGTAACAAGATATGAGTTTTAATACTAGCAATATCACTTTTATTATAGTTAAGTCGCAGGATTGAAAATTTATTGTGATTAAGATTGCCAGATTTTAAATAATTATCTGGGATTACTAAATCAGAGTAAATAGCAAAATGGTCACTAACATGTGCATCATATTCAAAAGCACTTGTAGGTGAAATATTAGATATAATTAATGTATTATTGTAAGAATTAAATCGAGAATATTTGAATTTCTAGTATTAAAATTAATAAGTTGAGTTAAACCGTATGATAGAAACTTATTGTATACATATCTTTCCGCAATGGTCGACGTAGTACCAGCAATCCAGTCAATTCCAGCTAGGTTGAAGTCTCCATAGATTAGACAAGAGTCAGTAGATGAACATATGTTATTTAGAGTATCACATTATAAAACAGTTTGGGACATTGGCATATCTGATGCCTATAAATGGTGACAAGTCTGTAATTAAAAAATGTTATAGATAATAATTCAATACCATTTGTAATAAATTCAGTCATGCATAATGAATTATAATTAATATTAACATATACAATAATACCACCACCACGAGCATTATCAGAATAATCTAATCTATAAACAGTATACAAATTAAATGGATTGATCATTGCATTGGTAACACTATTATTTAGCCAGGTTTCAGTAAATATAATAATATCATAATGCCTATCATTAAGCATAGCTATGAGTGAAGGTAACTTATTGCATTGTGATCTTGTATTAGTATAGTACACCTTCGAAAAAGAAGAACAATTAGAATTAAGTCAATTCGAATGTGAAATATCATTATTTCTAATATCCGAGTACCTATTTTTATTAATGTTTTTAGCTTGTTTAGACCATCTCAAGTAATCTGCATCTGAATAAGATACAGATATTTTCCAATCAATGTATGATATATCATCATTCGTGACTATATATCTTAGTTCATATTGAGAGGTGCGATTATTAAATATACATCTTGTGTGTTTGGTCACAAGTTAACAAGTTCATTAAAAGAGATATCAGGTCTCAAGAATACCCTAGGGTATTTATCGATATGATTAGGAACATTATAGAATTCACTATATAGGTAGGGAGTAATAACATCATCCATTGTAACTTTATAAGCTTCAACATTTTTAGTTTTTAGCTTAACTTTCCCTATAAAATGAGAAGACATGTTAAGATCATCTAATATTTCATTTAGAATATTTTCAGAACTAATGTTATAAAAAATTATGTTTCTATTTTTATCAGAGTTGATTTTAATTTCCTTGCTAATTGATTTTGCTAATAAAGTAGAATGTTGTTTGATCGATGTAGAGTCAAAAAGGTCAGCATATGTACGTTTACTATAGGCTAAATTAATACTTTTCTGCTATTTTCTTAGTATTATAAGATCATAGAAGTATTTAACGATGTATAAAGTGTATTTAAATCACTTAAGTTATCAGATATGGATTTGATACCAGTATATTGAGGAATTACATACTCATTATTTAATACATGTGGTAAACATGGTGTACACAAAAAGGAAAATTAGCTGATGTAAAAATCTGCTGTATATAATTATGAGTTGTATTTTTTCGAAAAAGTGGATGGTAATATATTAGCTTTTGATAAACAGTTATAATGTTAATTAAGTTTACATCTTTTACAAGAAACATAGGATAATCATTATCACATACATTATTGCAATGATTGAAAAGTGACATTATATTATATATCTGATATTAGTGTATACTAATAGTATAATGTATATATATATAACTATATATATACATATATATATATATATATAATGAATATATATATTTACTGTAGTGATGTACTTTATCAAATTATAATTAGTGGTCATATGTTGATCTTGGAAATGCATGAATAGAAATATAATATAAAATCTCAAATTTATTTCAGTGATTTTAATTCAGTAATTTTTGTGAATTTTATGAAAATAAAAATGTTAAAGTGTATATAAAATTACTAAATAACTATAGAATAATTAAATATTATAATGAGATATATCATATATTCGTGAACATTATTATCTAATTTAGTAAGCACGATAACTTATCTTATCAAGTAGATTGTCCAGATAACTATTTTAATAAAATAATAATGTTGTTGTTGATGCATATACACAGGAAGGGATAATATACAAATGTATCGATATAAAATATAACACTATATTATTAAAAAATAAAGCATTATAAAATTATATATATATATAATTTCTATTTTGTTATCAAATATTCATTAAGTTGTAAGCATATATCTATAGAGGTCATATAAATCCCTAATAAGGACACTCTATATGTCTTAATACGGACACCCTATAACCAATTAGCGCGCAACGTATGAATTATTCTGATTTTCATAAAAATCGAGTGCGTTATAATATTAATATCATCAATAAACCATTAGCTAAATCTGAAATTTGTATTATTTAGATACTTAATTTTATTATTAATGAATAAAATAATAAAAATTAATAAATTAATTACTAATTAAATTAATAAATTGTTCATACAATTAATTATAAATAATGTAATTGTAATTTGTCTGATTGATTCATTAATAATATATAGTTTATCGAGTGGTATATAGGGTGTCCGTATTATAACACAGGGTATCCGTATTCAGACATGGATACCGAATACAGACAACCACGTTATCTATGGAATTAAAAGATTAAATAAAATTTAAAAATCACAATAATATTTATAATCATATAATATTAATATAATGTAATTTTTGAATAAAAATAATGAGTCATAAATGTTAAGTCCATTGATTGTTAAAGTGTCCGTATTAGGTTACTTTCCTCTATAGGGGGATATATATTATTATTTCTATTTTGTGAAGCTGTTTTATTGCAAATTAAATAGAAGAGGACAGATTTATTTAAACAAAAAAAGCCATGTATAAATTTTTAATATATGTCATTAGAAAAAATATATATTTAATAATAGTTTGAACTATTTCTAAATTGTTATATTGTTAACTTTAATAAAAACTAACAATAATATGAAAATACCAATATATTACGACAAATATTATTAATAATATGTATTTAATTAATAATATATTGTTAACTTGTTATTTCAAACTAATAATATAAATATACTAATATATATATTACACATTATTATTACTCTAATTTATTATGGTAATTAATAATATATTAATTTTTATAAGAAACTAATAATATATACAAATGTAGATAAAAAATTATTATATTATCTAATAATATATTAAAACTATTAAATAATAAAATATATTAAAACTATTAAATAATAAAATATATTAAAACATTGTAGGTTATAGTAATTACTAATATGATTCATTAATATTCTAGTTCAATAACGTACATGTGCTTTTATGATATTATAGATGTAATATAAGTAACATATATGTTACTGTATATGTTACTTATATATGTATATACATACAGTAGTTTACAGTCTAAATACAGTCTATTTATAGATACAGTATATTTAAAGATAACATAAGTATTTAAAAAATAATTATATGAAATATACTAATGCAATATATTATATACTATATAATCGTCTTATAATGTAATAATATATTTATTGAATAATATATTACTACATAATCCGTATTATCACATTTATTAAAATAGTTAAATAATCATTATCTTAGTAATTATGTCGTATATAATTATTATAAAAATATTTCGTAATAATTAATATAAATAATCTCAATATTTATATTATAATTGCATATTACAGATAGAAATAGTAGAATAATATGAAATTACACTAAATACACTAAATAAGTAGGAGCAAACTTAATTAGTGTTGTCACTAATACATAGTATGCATTACATAGTGATGCTATAGCAATACATGCTAAGTCGGACACATGGCAGATCCAATATGACAAGGAGAGATAACATACATCAAGAGTTTGGGAAGACTACTGGGGAGTTATTGGTGAATGATCTGGAGAGAACGAGTGGATAAAGTTGTGCTAGTGGACCCGGCCCACCATATGACACACTGGTAGTTGTTTCTCAAATGCCGAATACATTTATTGTGGAGAAATTAAATTAAATTTATTGATAATATTTTATAATTGATTAGGGGAAAGTCTCCGATTGCCGACCCCTTCCTAATACCTGACCCCCTATTTATCTCAGTAACTATAGGAGCTATCAAAAAATTATATATACATGAACTGTTAGTAATTTAATGATAAATATGAATAAGTGTTTTGTTTTAAAAAATATTTAATCCTACAATTGTTATTTGATAAAATGTAATATTCTGTTTTTACTTTTTAAATATTTGAATAATAACTTTTTTTAAATCATTGTAAATACTTTATTAATTAAAATAAAACTTAATACTGTGCATGATATTGTAGATCAATAACATTTTTTTACTATTATAAACATAATTTCATTCGAATAACTATTAATCAATATATCTTAATTATAGCAACACATATGATTTTCCTATTACCGACCCCCTAAATTACCCTAATACCGACCCCAAGTGATTTAAAGTATACAATAAAAACAGATTCGTTTTTTACTTAAAAATATATCGTAAGTTATTTGTGTATCATTGATATAGATTTATGATTCATGATTCCAGTTGATTATATACATGCTGATAAATAAATAGATATTAAATAACAATATACACTATTTTAATATAATTACTATAAAGTTAAAATTAAAATTTAATATTACTATTAAAACATAAATTCAATAAAAATAAATTGCGTGCATGTTATAATTAATTATATTTATGTATATCTACTATTTTTATTGGATATTATAATACTACAATTATTTATACCACGATTATTTAGGGGGTCGGTAATAGGGGAAGGTATTAGGTACATGTATCAGATTACCGACCCCCTGTTTATTCTTGTAAATATAATTATATCAAAAAATTTAAATTAGCCACATGATTCATTGCCAAAATATTACCCTAATTACAAAATTTAAAATAAATATATTTAATATTGAATACGTTATTACAAATAATCATTTAAGGGTAGGTAATCAGAGACTTCTATAGACCCTATATGGGTATATACAAATATTCTTACACATTTTAGATATTCGAGGTAACAAAGATATTAGTCGATCATTGTTATATTACTTTTTCCATTTTTGTAGACATAGTTTTTAATGACGATATTTCCATTAATCAATTAATAATTTCTTTAGTGATAGATTACATATCTATTTTAATGGTAATAGTTTTCATTATTTAGTTAATTTGAGTACATTCATTTAAGCTTATCAATATTAAGAGAATATATATATATATATATAACTAATGTGTTACACATTATAATCATCGAAAGATTTCTTTATATCGATGATTATAATACATACTACGTAAACAAACGTTAAAGTTTATAAAACTGTGTGTACATTATATATATATATATATATATATATATATATGTGTATATTGAATACACGATAAATCATATACTCACGTCACAATGTGTGTCTCACAACAGTCTAGATATCGTACGCTACAATCTTTGTTATCGAGTACACATCGACGAGTCATATCTATTTATAGCACATCGCTATAGAAGAAGTGGACACAGGTAGTGGACACCGGGCTTATGTAACGTGATCAAGTTTCCCGCACACCTGTCGCACTCGACACACACATGTGTGCGCGTGTGCGTGTATATATACATTATACACGCACATACGTATAGAACGACATATATGTCACAGTATACTGTACAATAAGAGGACGAGCATCACGAATATATACATCGTATGAGCATGCGTGTCAGGTAGACACACCCATACCAAAACACACACATCCGCGCACACACATACGCACACACATTCGCACGTATTGTATATTATACATAACACTCTACGCACGACTACGAACGTGTTAAGCCTGCAGTTAGAATGTTCTAGAGGCTGTTCTGTACGGTGTGTTCGTTCAGCGTAGTAGTAGTCTAGTTAAAGTGTGAATAGAAACTAGGTCACTAGGTCAGTGATGCCTTCACCGGGAAACTTCGCCGACTACGCTGACGAGTTACGTCGATACTATTACGTCATCAGCAGTCTATTACGTAACTCCTACAAGTCGGTTATCTTCGTAATGGCGCCGGTGTTATTGTGCCCCGTTATCAAAGATAGTAAGGTTAGTGTGCGTGCGAGCGTGTGTGCGTGTGTGCGTGCGTGTATATTAATCATCGATATAATGATAAGTTGTTATAAGGAAACTCTGTTTACATCATCGATATAAAGAAAGTGGATAAGAAATTGACTGTAGTGTATGGCACTTTCCGCTACGAGCGCTGCAGTCGAAACCCACTATCTGGCCCACTACTTTTTATTTATAATAATATGTATTTATCATATATATATATTGATAATCACTACCAATTTTAATATACTATCGATACTAAAAATAAAATTATATATTTAAAATACATAATATCAACATTCCTCGTAATTTTGTGTATTTAAATTGAAGTTATAATACTATTTTATTGATATTTATAATTTAAATCCATTGATATAGATAGAAGTCACTTTAATCTATTTCGACGAAAAGACTACTGTTTCAATATTTGACATATATAATATGACTAATATCCAATCAAAATCACTGATACCATTTTGTTAATTTATCGATAAAAGTGTCATTCACGTGTATATCTTTTACATGCATTGCGTGCGTCAATTGCTTATCCACTTTCTTTATATCGATGGTTTACATCGATGATAGGAATACGTGTGCGTGTGTACCTGCGACACACGCACACATGTGCGCGAGCGAGTGTGCGTGTGCGCCGCACTTGTTTACTATTGTAAATACTTCTACATAATAGCTAAGCCCGGCCGATTTTGGCTTTGATTATAGTATGAATTAGCGCATATTGTAGTTTAGCAATTCTAGTATATATATACATATATATATATATATACTTATATAATGGGTGCATATATACTCTAATAATAGCCTATAGCTGTATATGAGATCATATAATCACTGAAGCGTGACGAACACGATGACTGATCTCTAGTGAATACGAACAATCTCAGTTTGTTTTTTTTACACTGCGAAATAATAAATAGTATCGATATCGACATAGTTTTATGTATGTTTATGTACTAAGGTATACCCACAGTGTGCAATTCACCTATGAGTCATAAGTTATGACTCATAGAGAAAAAAAGGATATGGTGACATTTCAATTCATTCAAGCGTGACTATCACGAATTAATACTATATATATATATATATATATATATATATATATGTATTTTATTTATTTATTGAAATCGCATATATATATATATATATATATATATATATATATCGAATACAATACAAATAGGGGATACAAATGTTATAAATAACTGCGAGGGCCACGGACAATACAATACAAATATTAACATATGTATTCTTATGTTTTGAATGATCATTTATTAAGTTCTTGATAAACACAAAAGAACAAATAGCACCGCTTGGAGTCGAACCCGGGACCTTTGGCTACATATATATATTATAACCAATATAGGGGAAAGTCTCCGATTACCGACCCCTAAATGATTATTTGTAATAACTTATTCAATATTAAATATATTTATTTAAATTTTGTAATTAGAGTACTATTATGGCAATGAATAATGTGGCTATTTTAAATTTTTGATATACTTATATTTACAAGAATAAACAGGGGGATCGGTAATCGGATACTTTCCCCTATAAGTAATTTGTATAGTAAATATGTGTTTAATAGTAAGTATATTTAGTTATGAATACGTATTAATATAGCACAAGTCACTTATAAGTTATGCTTAGAATGAAAGTCTACTAAAAGTCTACTGACATTCTACTAAAAGTCTACATAAATTATACTGAAGATCTATTGAAAATCTATTGTAAATTTAAATTCTCAAAATGTAGTTAATAAAATCATAAAATTCATATAAAAGCGTAAACAATCATTAATATGAGACCAATAGTAATAAAGTAAACAACATTCATGCAAATAGAAGAAATACAATTACTGTTACTGTAAATGATGAAGATCATGTATACGTGCAAGTAGTCATTAATGGTTACCTAATATACCCACCTAATCATAGTATGACGTCACGAGTCACGTGTAGTTATACAAGTAGGTATACTATAGTACCTATACTATAGTCGGCTTCACCACAAAGAGGAACACACATATTTGTCAGACGGATACAATTTCAGGGACAATTAACCAGGAGCGAAACTTTACTTTTAATATAGGGGGGGATATTGGAAAAAAATCGAATATTTATATATATATATATATATTTATTCACAAAGTTATTTACCAAATTTAATACTTCTCTCGAATTAATTATTTATAAATGACTTTAATATGTCATCTATGTCTAATTCTTCCAATTTTTCTTTGTGGATATAGCATATCATTATCGCATTTAATCTTCTCTGCGTCATGCTATTTCTTAGCCATGTCTTTAATCTTATCAATACACTGAAAGACCTTTCAGCGTCAAAGGAACTTGCAGGTGATACCATAAGTAATTTAAATAGGGTTTGAATTTATGGAAATAAATGTATTACTTCGTTAGACATAGTTTTAAAACTTGTTACAATATTGTTCAGATTCATGTTGTTATAACGCTTTTGATGCTATTAAATGAGAAAAATGAGCTCTATAGTGTACATATAAAGCCAAAGGCTGGGTTTTATAAATTTCTGCTTGACAACCTATATATATATATATGTGTGTGTGTATATATAATAATTTATTTAATTTAATTTAATTTATTTTAAAGACTCTTTGTGCCATAGCAATCAAGCGTCTAAAGTAAAAACAAAAAATAATATAACGGAACATAAAAGAAAATAATATAACTAATAACAATGAAAAATAGTAATACAGAAATTACTCAACATTAATATAAAGAGTAAATAAAATTGTAAATAGTGGTACGAATAGTGATATAAATAGTGATCAGGGAAATGCAATAGTAAATAGATATGTTTTAATAGAGATTTAAATGATTTGGTGGATTGAGTTGAGCGTAGTTTATGTGGTAGTTTATTCTATAAATAAGGGGCCGATATGTGCCATGCACGAATATTAGTGGTATGTAGAAGGTAAGAAGTAGTAAAACGGAGAGAGAGCTCTAGTGTATGAGTGGGAATAGAGATTAAGGAATATAGATATTCAGGTCGGTTGTGGTGAAGAGAGTTATGAGTTAGTAAAAGAACTTTAAATATTATTCTATATTTTATTGGTAAATTTTATTAGCCAATGAAATCTCTTTAAATATGGAGAAATATGTATTTGAGAAAAGCGATCAATTTTAAAAATTGATCGTACTGACGCATACTATAGTATTTGTAATTTTTTAATTTGATAGCCAGGTAATGAGAAAAGGAGAATATTGCAGTAATCAAAAAGCGGTAATATGAAAGATGAGGCGATAGTTATAGAAACACTTAGCGAAATGGAGTTACGGATTAGACGGAAAGAGTGAATATGAAAGTTTATATAGCGAAGAAGATTTGATATGTGGCGATGAAAAGATAAACTAACAAGAGAACTGTCGAAATAAACACCAATATATTTAAAATTATCAGAATATAAGATATTATGATTGTTAACCATGATAACAGGTGGGGCTTAATTAAAGTTAATGGGCGTTTGGGAGAAGGGAATTGAAGAAATATGGTTTTTTTTTTGGGATTCAGTAATAGAGATTTATTTAAAAGCCAAGTATGTATAGATTTAATACAGTTAGACATAATATTTGGAACAAAATTGATATCAGAAGTGAATTTGACGTTAAGTTGTATATCATCTGCGTATGAGTAAACTGATATAAGGGGAAATTTAGAAATTATATTAAAAATAGTAAGTAGATACATATTAAAAAGAATCGGTCCTAATACAGAGCCTTGGGGGACTCCGTAAAGAATATTTATATGAGATGATATGTGTTCATTGATAAGAATAGAAGAAGTACGATCAGAAATGTATGACGTAAACCATTTAAGTGCAATACCGGTGATACCAATATTAGCCAATCGTGATATGAGAAGACTAAATATGGTCAATTATGGACCAAATATGGTCAATTATATCAAATGCTATGCTTAGATCAAGTAGAACAAGAATTTTTCCATATCTATTATTAAGGTCACATACTATATTTATTGTTACCCTGGTTATTGATGTTTCAGTAGATTTGTTCGGTACATAAGCACTTTGGAAAGTGAAATGTATATTATTAGTAGTCAGGAAAGGAGAGAGTTGTTTTGAAACGACTCTTTCTAATATTTTAGATAGTATTGAGAGATTGGAAATAGGTCTATAGTTATTAAAGGATGAGGGGTCAATAGAAAGTTTTTAATGATAGGAGTGATAAGATAATGTTTGAAAATGACAGGGACAGTACCAGAAGTAAGTGGTTCATGGATTATATGAACACAATTTGATATTATATGAAGAGCTATATCATTTAGTAATTTTAAAAGAATTGGATCAAGAGAAGAAGAGCTGCGAGAATTTTTAAGTAGACACATTAGTTGATAATTAGAATATAGGAAAAAGGAAGTGAGTGTATTGGTGATTTTGTCATTGAAAAATGGTCAATATCAAATAAATTAGGTAAGTCATCATCAGTAAAGTCATGATATGGCGATTTTTGTCTTCTACCAAGTATGCTATTTGCTAACTTACAAATTAAATTACTATTATGTTACATAGAAATAAACTTGCCATGCGTAAATATAGCTGTAGCGTTAATAAGATCGATACGATTTTTATTTTTAAAATTTGTATATGTAGTTAGTGATGATGACGATTTTTCTTTTTTCCATTTAAATTCAAGCATGTATAGACATCGTTTTTGAGGTGAAAGATAAATAGTGTACCATGATGTATTAGGGCGTGATATAGTAGTTTTATTAATTACAGGAGCATGGATGTCAAGTGTATAGAGTAGTGAAATATGAAGAGATTGAGCATCATGTGTAGGCAACATATTTAAGTCAGTTTAGAACTGAGATATTGATATATAATTTAGATGGCGAGTAGAGCGAGAAATTGTAGGACGTTTAGGCTTATTAACTGATATTTAAATTTTAGGGCGAAATGATCAGAGAAAGGAGGTCCAGCTCTTATCGAATAAACTAAACATGAGTCAATAGGGTGCATAATGATATCAAGTGTATTTCCTAATTCATGGGTGTGGAAATTTGACAAGTTGCGAATAATTTGAAGAGTTGAGTATATTGGTAAGCCTAGTATAATATAGAGAGAGTAAGTTTGTAAGGCTATTAAAGTCTCCTAAAATAATGTTTGAATTATAGGGATGTGTGATGTCATTATTAAGTTCATCGAGAAATGGAGGGATGGGATAGCTAGGTAAACGATAAAAGACAGAAATATTAAAGGTGCGTGAGCGGGGTGAGCTTACCGAGCAAGAAAAAGATTCACAATAAGCGTGTCTGTGATCAATTAATGGTGAAATATGTAGATATGACTTGTATAAAATGCCAAGTCCACCTCCCCGCGTACCAAATTTTCGCGGTAAATGAGAGAAAGAGTATGGATCCATATTTAGGCAAGAAAGTAATGGGCAATCTTTATGGGATAGCCAAGTCTCTGTGATTATTAATATATCAATGTTAAAGTGAATAAGAAATTCTATAATCAAAGGAATCTTAATAATAAGTTGTAAGGAGGGGATATCCCCCCACTATATTTTCAGGGGGGGGGATACATTTCCCCCGCCCCTCTAAAGTTTCGCCCATGCAATTAACTAACTTAAGAGAAGACGATTTAGAACTGAAAAATAATATAATAGAAGTAGGTCTCTAAGAAGTATTATGTTTATAAAAGTTTAATTAGTTGAAAGTTGGGAAGTTTTAATTAGTTGAAGTAGTGTATATTTCGTTACCCGAGGCTTTAATATAGAGGACATATATTTGGAGATGCTTAAATAAGAAGATATAATTATTGGGATACATGCCAGTTTAGTAATTTGAAGTGCAAAAATATTATTTTTTTCAGTTAAATTAATTTAAATTAAACCATTTGTCATTTTAAATTGTAAGCTTGGATATATTGATATTGTGTATACTATTAAGGTTAGGGTATAATAGAGCAATATGTCATTTAGGTAGGTCAATACTATATTTAAATTATGTATAAATACAATATATAATTATAAGTATACTCGTTACATTGGTATAAGTAATATTCTATTATAATAAACAAGGGAGTATTTATGAAATATACTTATGATACTTATGATACTTATGATTTTATAAAATAAACAATTATTTGATGATCTAAATATGTATTTTATTATAAACAAATATTTGTAGTATGTAGTTAAGGGCCAAAGCAGCCTTATATATTTCACATACTATATGTGACGTATTCGGTGTGTATACTGTAGTATATACTATTATAGTATATGTATATGCATTATATTGAAATAATATAAACATATATATTAATATATGTTTTCTATTTAAACATTAATCTCTGCTCATTCACGTATAACAAATGCCGCTTATAATATTGTTTTGAATCACCGTTTTTAATTAACAGTTTACTATTATATGATATTAATGTATCCAGTTTACTAAACGCGCTTGTTATCACATATATGCGTAGCCTACACGGGGTAGGCATGTTTTACAAAACACACGCAAACTAAATACCCCACTACCGTTTAAGATCAGTTTATATTTCAGTGAATCGTGACAAAGCGACACGCCTTGTTTAAGGGTTATATAAGGGTTACGTCTGACTATGCGTAACAGTCGCATTTATTTCGTAATCATCGCAATACCCCAGTGATTGTTCCTATTGTTTACTACTGATATCTACCCGACCCGCCATCACTACTCAGAAGAAATGCATAGAATTCTAAAGATTCTGCTTAACTCCTGGAAATCTTTCATCCTGATATTAACGCCATTAGTATTCCTCCCCCTGGTGTTTGTAATCGATACTAGTGTAAGTATATCCATGTTCCTATAGTATATGTATTTATATTCTATGCTATCATTTACATTTAAAGTTTAAATTAAGGGGATCCCGCACATTTAAAGTGATGATAATTTATTTATTTTTATATTTTTTTTATTACATAATAATACTTATTGTAGTGTTTTTTAGTATCTGTAAAAAATTAGACATGAATTCAGTCTAGAAATGGCATAAAAATGTATTTTATGACGATAAGATAATGCTATATTATATACTATTCGATGTTACATTTTTATGCAGTCAAACTTCAAACGCTGTTTTCTCAGAATAATTATTTCGCGCTAGGTATGTGAATTCAAAAATATAGAACATAAAAACTATTATAATTATAATATTAATTTTTGTTGCTTTATTTAGAATTTAATTATGTGAATAGTAAAATAGAGAGATAATTATTAAAATGTATAGAATTCATGGTATAAAATGATAATTTCTATAGAATTACCATAATTTTAGTATCGCTAATTTTTAATTTAGATATATATAATATAATAAATAATAATATTAAAAATAACTTTCTATTTTCCTATGCATGTATATGTTATGAAACATTACAAAAAAAATTAGGTAAATTGAATGAATAGAATATTAGTTCTATTTTTTTTAGTGAACCTATATTTTTCCTATTTATTTATACACGAAATTGGCAAATTGCGTGTTATGTGCGGGATCCCCTTAATACGAATAAGAATATTAATATATATAAATATATTTATTATAGTTTTAATTATATATACATATTCAGATTGATATAATATATAATATGAAACTTAAAAAATAATATTTGTTAAAATAACACAAATAACGAATGGCGATCACAATTAACGCATGTATTGCACGGCGACATATGCACTACACGGCGACATATGCAATACACGGCGACATATGCACTACACGGCGACATATGTACATACCGATAGAATGATATGATGTCACACATATGATATGATTGCCTACATTAGTACGAATCATTGAAATGTATAGCGGAAGTGCTTTTTTACGCTTTGCCGAACAATAGAGAAGTTCGCTTGTGTTCATTAATAACAATGCTAGTGTGTAACACTATATAATACATAGCATACGCAATAACTTGTTATAAAGAGTGAGAATTTTGTGAATTAATTTTAGAAATTTTTAATTATAATCAAAATAAATTATGTATATAAGATTTCGCGCTTATTACTCACACCTATTTGAAATATGTATACACATAGATGTATGTACTTATATATAAAAGTAGGGGTGTATATGAGTTTAGAAAACTTCACCAATCGTTAATTGTTACCTGTAGGTAGTACATCAGTGATGTTCCTCTTGTATCAGTGTACGTGTGTGTACGTGTGGTATTGTAGTAGTGGTCGAGTGGTCAAGTTATGCATTACTAAGTCAACATCCGGATTAACGCGTCTACGACCCATGCGTACAGTGTACGTCGTAGTATAGCAATGTGTATATATACCAGATAACTATTCCTTCTTACTAGAAACACACAATATCAATGGTATAATATACACATATATATTTATAAAAGTACAATTTCGATAAGTCTCACAATGCCTGACTTCATATCCGATGTCGATATACGCGGGTTTCTGACTTATCGGGAGTTACATATAAGCGCCGCACATATCATGCCATTACCCCAGTATTATAGTTTTATAAACAATACAAATATTATATTCATGAACATAATAAATTAATGGAGAGTCATGATTACCGGCCACTTTTACCTGTGATAACATGTTATACAAGTAGTAACTTGAATTTAAAGTTATACTTTAAGAAACAAATATATATATATATATATATATATATAATATATATATATATACATATATTGATGTTATATTATATGATACTGATATTGCAACCATTGGTTAACTGAATACCACGTGACTTGATTCCCCAATCGGCCACCAGGAGTCGAGAGCGGCGTACGGGGTGATCGTAATGGCCGTGTTCTGGATGACCGAGGCGATTCCTATTCCGGCCACGGCGCTGATGCCCATCTTCCTGTTCCCTTTACTCGGCGTGCAAAGCGTGAAGAGCATCAGCAGGAACTATCTCAAGGTCATGTGCTTCCTAATCGCGAGCGCACCGCTGATAATACGTACGATTACGTAATAAGCGCGCGCGTGCGTATTGACCTTTGAACTTGTATTTAAATATACTTTTTATTTTTATATAAATACCTGATATCGAATATTAAACAAAGTTTACACTTACGTACATTTATAGACATACGTCTACATCGTGCGGATTGTGAACTTCATACTATGTGGTCATTATAATAATCACCACATACCAGGAAGTTCATACTATAATAGCATAAATAGTAGTTATAGCATAGATTATAACCATCGACTTTAATATTAACATGTTGCACGAACTTGATAAGCTTAACGTCTCACCTATATAGTATTATCCTCACGATAATTCTGTCCTAGTTCTCTCTATATTCTATCACGATGAGCGTAACAACTTCACATAAGCTACAAAGCATTACTCGAATATAGTATACGATAACAATGAGCGAGACTCAATCGTTACGTAATAAACGGTTCTCGGTATTACGACTTGTTAACGACACTTCGCTACTACGAATACCTATAGCTGTAACATGCGATATCATTATACATTTAAATGATCTGCTTTCATAGAGCTAAGGTATATAACGTATTACAAAGGACATGCCCTCGGTATTACATCAATGATGTTAACGTGGTCACACACGCACGCACGCACGCACGCATATTACGTCGCGTACTTTGGCCTAATTAAACCACCATTTACAACTCGGTTTATAACTTTCGTCTGCGAACTATTTTAATGTACAAATATAGATCATTGTTACAATACAATAGTGTATACATTAGGGGCGATGGAACGATTTTGTATGTAGGGGGGACCAATACATACGAGGTCCCCCTGTATTTTAAAGTGGGGGACATAACCTCCCGTCCCCCCCCCCTGTACGCCGTATACCCTTAACGGGTGTTCACACGATACGTAACATGTTCGCAGTGTACGATTTTGTCGTAGGAAACTATGTTTCACGTACAAAATAGAATACTTTACATGTTTCTCACGGCACGATACGCACGCAATCGTACGCGTCGTGTGAACACGCCCACAATAGATGTACGATGACTCACACCTCGTCGATGACTCACCGCCGGTATCGCCCCCTACAGGACACAAACATGTTGATGGTGGGTGGTCTAATGGTGGCCGTCGCCATAGAGAGCAGTAACCTACATCGGCGTGTGGCTCTCGGCATCCTCAAGATCGTCGGAGTCCAGAAGAGATGGTTACGTCATAGTTATGATGTAACACCATTGCGTCATAGTTGTGACGTAACACCATTGCGTCATAGTTGTGACGTAATAGCGCGATATCTATCTATCGTGGACGAGTTATCGGGATTAATTCTATATATATATATATATATATATATATTTATATATATATATATCTATTATATAAAAGAAAGTCTATTTAATTATATATATATATATATATATGTGTGTGTGTGTGTGTATCTGGTGAGGTAACTCGAGAACCGGGGTACGTCGCGAAAATATTTTATACCCGATCTTAATAAATTTGCAACAGTATGGTCTTGGTCCGGAAAATTTTTTGAATTTTTTACAGCGTACCCCAGAAAAACCTGAAAAATTGACTTTTTGCTATTAAAATGATTTTTTGTCATCCAAAATCTTCGGCGTCGCTTTTTTGAAATATTTTTTTTACATTTTTTCGAACTATTTTTTTGAATTTTTTTTGATTTTTTTTTGAAATTTTTGGATATTTTGGAAATTTTTTGAAATATTTTTGACATTTTTTGAAATATTTTTAAACATATTTTTGAAATATTTGAAAACATTTTTTTGAAATTTATTCAAAATATATTTTGTAATATTATTGATATTTTTTGTATTTTAAAAAATATTATTTGAAATATTTTTTTATATTTTTCAACTATTTGTTGAAATATTATTATTTTAAGATATAATTAAAATATTATAATTATATAATAAATATATAAATATTATAAGATATAATAATATACTTTTTTAAATATTTGTAGAACATTTATAAAAAATATATTTTGTAATATTTAGAAATATGTGTTGTATACTAGGAATACAGAATCAGGAATAGCTATAATTAATAAATAATAGATAGGCAAACAATCAAAAATCGATCAACGCAGGGTGCGGTTTGGGTTTTCGATATTTATTAAGTACTATTTTGTAATATTGGAAATATGTGTTGTATTTTTTTAAATATTATTTGAAATATTTTTGAAATATTTTTCCACTAATTTTTGAGATATTAATATTTGTATAAATTTGTTTGAATTTTAGCAACAATTTATGTTATTGTATATGAAAAGCAGAATCCATAATAGCCATAAATAATAAATAATAGATAGGTAAGCTATCAAACAACGAGTAAAGCAAAGTTGGGTACGGCAAGAAATTCCAAATCAGGAATAGTTATAATTAATAAATGATAAATAGGCAAATAATAAAAAACCGAGCAACGCCGATTTGGAACTGTTTAGGTTTAGGTTTTCAACATATTTTGGAATATTTGAAATATCTGTTGTTTTTTGAAATATTTTTTATCTAATTTTTTAAATATTAAAAAAAATATTTTTAATTTTATTTAATTGTATATACTAGAAATGTAGGATCAGGAATAGCTCTAATTAATAAATAATAAATAGGCAAACAATCAAAAACCGATAAATGTCGAGTCGAGTACTGTTTGGATTTGGGTTTAGGTTTGAGTTTTCGACATTTTTTTAAAACATATTTTGTAATATTTTAAATATTTTTTGTATTTGTTAGCAATTATATATTTTAGAATAATCAGGAATAGCTATAATTAATAAAAATAAATAGTCAAACAATCAAAAACCTAGCAACGCCGGGTAGGGTATGACTACTAATATGTTGAAATATTTTTTATATTTAAAAAATATTTTTAGACACTTTTTAAAAATATATTTTATAATATTTTAAATTATTTTTGTATTTTTGTATTTTTACAAAATATTTTACGAATAAATCTTAAAAAGAACAACGCTAGGTCTACATCGGATACAGTTAGATTTATTAAATATTAGTTAGAAGACAACAATTAAAGATTAGCTATGCATAATTAGGAATAACTATAATTAATAATTGATAGGCAAATAATAAAAAAACGAGCAACGTCGGGTTGGGTTCGGCAAAAAATTCTAAATCAGGAATAGTTATAATTAATAAAGTATAGATAGGCATATAATTAAAAACCGATCAACGCCGTTTTGGGACGGTTTGGGTTTGGGTTTTCAACATATTTTGTAATATTTGAAATATTTGTTGTATTTTTTAAAATAGTTTTTGAAATATTTGTTCACTAATTTTTTAAATATTATAAACAATATTTTTCTATATTTGTTTGTATTTTAAGTAAACTTTATTTAATTGTATATACTAGAAATATAGAATCAGAAATTGCCCTAATTAATAAATAATAAATAATAGATAGGCAAACAAACAAAAACCAAGAAATGCCGGGTCGGGTATGGTTTGTTTTTAAAACATATTTTGTAATATTTTATATATTTTTTTGCAATTTTTAGCAATTATATATTTTAGAATAATCAGGAATAGCTATAATTAATAAAAAATAAATAGGCATTCAAAATCAGGTATGGCTTCTAATATGTTGAAATACTTTTTATATTTCTGAAAATATTTTTAGACACTTTTAAAAAATATATTTTGTAATATTTTAAATTATTATTTGTAATCTTACCAAATATTTTACAAATAATCTTAAAAACGAACAACGCTGGGTCTACATCGGATACAGTTAGAATTAGTAAATATTAGTTAGAAGAAAAAAATTAAATATTAGCTAAGTATAATCAGGAATAGCTACAATTAATAGGCAAATAATCAAAAACCTAGCAACGCAGAGTAGTGTACGGTTTGTGTTTGGTTTAGGTTTGGGTTTTAGACATTTTTTTAAAACATATTTTGTAATATTTGAAATATTTGTTGTATTTTTTAACATATTATTTGAAAATGTTTTCTACTTTGTTTTGTATGTCAGCTAACATTTATTTTATTAAATATATCAATTAAGAATCAGGAATA
>OZ025239.1:97309061-97569061 GCA_964019155.1 Osedax fenrisi
TAAAATGAAATTTAGCGTACAATTATTATATCTTTACGAATGATTGTGTACTCAAAATAAATGTGGTTATAATTACCAGTAATATCGAAAAATCAAACAAACATGTTTATAAATGTCCTATACACGTTATAGATGATACAAATATAATGTCATCATTATAAGTACATAGTTGTAATCAAACTATCAAGCAGCCACTTATTGTACACTTTTATATTCACTTATATTAACGTTTAAAGATGATAACTCTCTATATGTGTATGTGTATATACAATACGTGTTATTTAATTTGATACATTGAGTTACATTATGTGATTACAAAAATTAAAGTGTGTCACGTTTGCCAATAAGTTAAGGAGACATGAGTCTTTTTAAATTATTTTATTATTCAATACAATATTTTCCGACAACATTTAGAAAAATAATACATGTTATTTATCAATTACGATATGAAATATATTTAACATAAGATTTTATATAAATATAGTATTTTAAATATAGTTTAATTGTTTGTAAAAAGTAGCTCAAGTCTCCACTTTCTCCTAAGTATAATTACATTTTTATTTGCCCCCCATTGAAAATTACTTACAATATTTGGATAGATCATATAGTTTCAGAGTCTATAATCTAATATATTATACAGTATATTTCACACAGAATAGGTTATACACTGTATAAAGTGTGGACTGTACTCCGTATATATATTGTACGACATATAGTATATGCCATATATCAAAAACCACATATATATAATATTATTATAGGTTCAATAATAACTAGGCCTAAACTCTAGGGCCTAGAGTATATGGCCTAGAATATAAGTACCACACCTTAAACATATAATGTAGACCCCTAACACAATTCACGTACATACACGACATAACTTCAGTCATTTAACGTGCACAATACATGCCCTTAATACTCGAGCTTGTGTGTGTACGGTAGCTTGTGTGTACGCCGAGCTTCAGGCCGAAACCACGCCCACACAGAGCTGCGCGGTAATGTCATCGGCAAGGTCACCTCTAGCGATTCGTAAACAAACGCTTGCGCGTATCACATACACGTGACATCTCGCGTGACATCTCACGTGACATCTCACGTGGTAACAATGGCAGACGTTCGCTGAATGTATTGCGCTGATAGCATTGAGTAGGAACGTTATAGCTTACCTAGCTAGCGCTATAGGCTTAGCTTATGAATAAAGAAAACATACTATATACTTGTGACTATAGCCTATATTACAATACGGGCTATACTGTATCGCAGGTGCCCTATAGAGCTATACAGGTAGAAACTGTACAGGCCATACTGTAGTATCACTCTGATCTATGTTATACAAATTATTAAGCTATTATGAAGCTATTATTGTAAACAAAAACTTTAATCTGATTTAATCTGATGCCAGCTCTTACAGGTATGTTATTGCGACACGCGATTTCACTATTGCATACACGCATACATGTATACGTGTGTATGTGTGTACGTGTGTGTGTGTGCGTGTGTGTGTGTGTACGTGTGTGTGTGCGTGTGTGTGTGTGTGTGTACGTGTGCGCCTATAGGCTAGCTACGATGCTAATGATACCCATATCATATTAAAATCATGCTAATATAGTTATTTTATATTAATGTAGGCATTCATTAAGTAAGTTTATAAACTTAAAAGTGTATACATTTAAAGATATAGATAGAAAATACCCTGTATATTGTACACTGTACAATGTACAGTATACATTTCACACTGCAGTGTACCCAGAAAATAATAATAGCAGATTTAAATACTTTTTAAAGCAATAATATATGTTAAGACAGATTTAAATCAGATTATTAAGGGGATTAGCGCGGGTTAAAATATTATTAATATTTTAATTTTAAAAAAAAATGTATTACATATTATCCAATTTCGGTATCTTATTTTATCACATTGTAAAAATTGCAACTTATTTTTAGCTAATTCTATTCATAAACAGTGTTATAATATACCATATGAATTACAAAAATTACGAAAATGACAAGAAATTCATGAATATTTTTATAAAATCTTGTCATTTATGATGTTATATTGCAATTTATTAAAATAAGTATTTAATTTAAAAATTTCTGTTTTGAATTCAGCAGAGATCATAGATTAAATAGATTAAAATAAATAAACAAATCACGTGTCTATATAACTAGATATCATTGGTTGAAAAGAGACGCTTCCAACGGAAAATTAGTAAAAATATTTGATTATAAATAAGTAGAATTTATGATTATTAATAACGTATTGTCGTACCTGTAGCTAATTCACTAAAAGAAAGATTTTACTAATTTTCCGTAGGAAGCCTAAAAAACTTTGACTCTAATTTTCACAAGTTTTAACTTTTTCACTTTTAGGCATATTTAAAAGCCTAAAACTCCTTTGATAACGAATATTTTTATTTTTAATTTTTACCATCTATGTATAACATATATATTTATAATTATTATGTATAATTGTCATGTATAATTATAAATTCTTATTCTAACTTTATATTATAAAAAATATTATAAAAAAATGTTTAACTATTTTAAACTATTATATTTAAATAATTATAATTTATTATATTTAAAAAGCTACAATATAAATATAAAGTAGAAATATATCTATTAATAAAAAAAACATATTTAATTATCTTTAGGAGTTATTTATAGGTTGAGTTCTAGCTAGAGCTATACTTAACATTGCAATTGCGAACCCGCACTAATCCCCTTAAATCAGAATTAAAATAGGCTTTAATACTTAATTATTAAAGCAGCAGACATCTTTTTTTTAATGTTTTAAGTATAACATCTATTAATATACATATAAATTATAGAAATTATTTACATTTTGTCAAACTTAAGTCTTTTGCAATAAATATATATATATATATATATATATAATCAGTAGAATTAAAGCAGATTTTAAATCAGAATGTTCGATAATCTGATTAACAATTTAAAAATTACTGCTTTAATAAGCATATAAATCTGCTGTTATGGTTTTCTGGGCAGGTCCTACATTGTAGACTAACTGTACACAATCATACAGTTATTACTAAATGATAAAGTGGTTATGATGGTAGGTAGTGATTGTAATAGTAATAATAACATAATTTGATATCGTTGAATATCGTTAAATATGTAAATAAGATAATATAGTTTACTTCATAGTTTAAAAGTGTTTAAAATGCCCTTAAACATTTTATATATATACCATTTTAACAAAATGGTATATGTAACATTTATAATAAATAATTGTAATTTATTTTAACATATCGACATAAAAAAGATATTTATATTTTTTAAAATATAATAATTTCCATTTATAAGGAACCTAATTAAGTAACCTAATTATGAAAAAACTTCACTTAAATGATAAATTAAGTCTATTGATTGATAATTTATTTAAGCAAATACATAGCCGAAAATATAATCGAAAGTATAAAGTATAAATATTTGCTAACGATAACATACGTTATAGAAATAAACAAAGAATAATACGAAATTAAAAAATTAAAGAAATTAAAACGTTTACAGTTACCGTAAAAATAAACGAAAAACAATCGAAAGTAGAAATAAATCATATAGTAAAAATAAACGAAAAATGATCAAAATAGAAATAAAATACATTATTTTGTAAGTGGCATCGAAATATTCAATTTCTACTTTAACTTTATAGAACTCTTCTTATCTTGTTACCCTGTTTTAGTAATAAATTATTAGTTATATAGTTTAATATTTAAATGTTAAATTTTAAATATATTATAAACAGAACATGTTAAAAATCAAATAAACCAATACTAGAATGAAACAAACAAATAATGTAATACTTACCAAAATCTGTAATAATAGTAGGAAGTACTTTATTAATTTTATATTTTAATTGTAGGTACCTATAATAAATTTGAAACATATATATATATATATATATAAACAAAACAAGTTACAAATAAAATAAACCAATATACCTATACAAAAACAGTTAATAACAAAATATACCAATAATATTACGAAACAAACAATATAATACTTATCACTATAATCTGAAATAATAGAAAATTATTAATATTGTAGTTTAGTAATATAATACATTTGAAACATATTTACAAAATATATATAAAACAAACATATAATACCGAACAAACAAAAATAAAATAATACTTCCCACTTTATCTGTAATAATAATGAATTATTAATTTTATATTATAGTATATTAGAAGGATATTGGAAGGAATTACACAATTTTACCATAAAATAACTCTCTAAGAAAATCTTATATGACATTAAACTCATTGTAAGGAAATTATATTTAATTAATTTTGAGAAAATAGTCAAACTATAACTATTATTACATAATGTTGCAAATATTGAAACTAATCTTTAAAAAATTAATATTAAAAATGTTAAATTAATTTAAATTAAGTTTATAAAATATTGTTTATATAATTATGAAATTTCCCTTTTATTGTATGAGTATTGAACTATTAGTTATGAAATTTAATTATAATGAAGAATAACAGTGACAATCATAAATAGACAAAATGTACTACATATATGTTATATATAGGTTACTACATGGATGTTGAACTAATCTTGATAAATTCTTTAAACATAAATAATAATCTATAAAATATTTTTAAATTTTTACAAATCAAAAATATAAAATTTAAAATTTAAATTCATATATATATATAATACTTATCTATTAAAAAAATATATGTATTGATGTTTTTATAGATAATATAATATAATTAAAAATCTATTTAGTTATAATATATAATACATTTTAATATTAATATAAAATATATTCTAGGATAAAACACATCTATTAGGACATACGTTGATATCGAAATAAGAAGTTTTATTGTATATATATATATATATATATATATATATATATATATATATATATATAATTATAGCCAATTTATTATAATTATTAAATTAGTTCACATATTTCACTAAACTTGAATTGAATTAATAATAAATTAGTAATATTTAATAATAATTTCCTTTATATAACATTATTATTTATAGAATTATATTATATATAATTATGTTATATATATATATATAAATGTATATATACATATTACATAAATATTGTATTCTCAGAAATATTTATATAATTACAATGTTGGTACTGCTGAAAAAGGAGGGACGGGGTGGGGGGAATGTCCCCCCACTTTAAATCTAGGGGGACCTCCTATGTATTGGTCCCCCCTAACTTTTACCACAATATTTCTTTTGATTGGTTACCCCTACATACAAAATCGTTCCAGCGCCACTACTGGGAGTATATAAGACCTATACACATACACATGCCTACCATGTATAATCGATGTTATGATACTATAACCCTCACACCTACCCCTCCCCATTAAACACCCCATCATCATCATAATCCTTAGAGAATCCGTGATTAAGAATGATGCTGTCGGAGCGGAAGATATCGAGATATACGTAGAAGTGTCCACTCCTACAAAGCAGGACAAAGATCACTCTGAGTTCTGCAAATGTCTGGCACTCGCCATAGCTTATTCAGCCAACATAGGTGGTATGGGAACTCTGACCGGAACGCCCCCTAATCTGGTGTTCAAAAATGTAGCAGACGAGTTAGTTTATATAATTAATATCAATGATAATAAGATTTACATATATATATTATTTATTATATTTTATATATTATTATACATATTATTTATATCTTATTATATAATATATATATTTATATATAATAATATAAATATATATATATATATATATATATATAGATTATAAGTTATATTGCCTAACCCTTGACCCTACACAGTTACTACAAGAGTATTGACAAGGAGTCGCCCATCACTTACACATCATGGATGGTGTTTGCAATTCCTTTGTCCACCATTTGTGTGGTGATCGCTTGGGTGTGGCTACAGGTTCTCTACCTCGGTGTCGGGTTAGCATGGCTAGCTATAGGAAATATGCTATAGCATTGATAGCTAGGTTTAGCTAATATAGCTATACAATAGCTATAGACTAGTTAATATAGCCATATTAAACCATAGGCTTACAATAACCTTACTATAGGTATACAGTAGGCTCCTCTTACTACTCTTAACTTAACCTCTAATTTACCCTATATTTACAATTCACTCTAACTATAATGACTACCTAGCATATATACTCATACTGATGTCACCAACAAGTCAATTACACGCTCCGCGAATAAGTTCCTACTTTAACTACCTCCTAAACTTAAGGGCATATGCTTGACCTGAAAAAATTAGTCAAAATAATATTATTTTTTGTTGTTGTTGATAAATGTAATACATTATATATTTATCTATAACATATCCAAATATTACAGAATAAAACGATCGATAAAGCATACAAATCAAACTTTTACAATTCTTTAAAATTTAAACATCACCTTTTTTGTATATAAATATTTTAGATGTCATTTTTTCAAACCTGATTATCTCACAATAATTATTTTATCCTAATTTTAAATCTTAAAGATTCTATTACTCTAAAAATAATGCTCATAACTTGATGAAATTTTCAGTATATATCACTTTATATGTCTATATTATAAAATGTTATGGTTTATTCAATTATTTTCATTATATCATATATTAAAATAGTTTCAAATAAAAATAAATAAAAATAATTTGTTTATCATTACTAGATGTCTTGTATTTCCGAAAATAAATAATTATATTCTTAATAATTATTATCTATACCATTTCTTGTAAATATCATTCCACACTACAATATGCAGTTTACAGTATTAAAATATCTTAAGTATTTTATACAATAGACTTTTAAAAATAAAAAAACCCTATCTTTTTACATTGATTTATCAGGTCAAGCGTATCCCCTTAACTTAACTACTACTTGCGATTTGTTGCTTATTCTTAGGATATTATGCCGACTACCTTTCTTATAACATCATCAACTCCAAACTGCACCCGTTAACTTCACCTATATACGGATGGTCAAGTGCTTTATCAAAGTTTGCAGTCAAAAAATAGATAGATGTAAATGTAACGTATTATACCATACCATATAGGGTATGTGTATCCCAGGTAGAGTACACTAAACCTAAATTTATAAATATACTCCCTGTGTCCCAGTATAAATATGTGGCTATTACATATATATATATATATATATATATATATATATATATATATATATATATATCATGTCCACTATTTCAATAAACACTTTTAATTAATTGATATGCTAGTCTTAGCAAATTTTGTTGGACCCATTTTATTATTTAATGATATCCCCCCCCCCGTATGATGTAGATATGCACACCTATTTATAGAGTATATAGTTTAATAACTATTTAATCAAATGTTAATTACATATTTTTTAGTTTATTTGCCAAACATATATATATATATAAATATATAATAATACATATTTAAATATGAATATTATATAGACGATGCAAGAAAGAGGAAGTTGACAACGAAGAAGAGATGATAGTGAGAAAGTCCGTGGAGAAAGTCGTCGCAGATGAATACGATGCATTAGGAAAGTTCAGGTAAACAACGTAGAGCCCTATGAATGTAAGAACTTATGTTAAGCAGAGTTAAGCAGAGTTAAGCAGAGTTAAAGAATGCAAACTTATATGTGTAATGGTGTTATGTATGGGTGTATACTATACACCCAAGCACACAAATACACTGTATAGTCACATATTTTTGCACTTTAGTCTATAAATAAGTTATTCAGAACAACATCGATCAGTGTTATGTGAAATACAGACACATATACAGCATTTCAATGTATGCAATTATATCTTTGTTCAATAAGTTCAATAAGTTCAATACTATAATAATATTTCAATACATCACAAATACTACTATTATAATAATACCACCTAATGTTGATAGGAAATAGCATATTCAAGATAACATTAAAATACAAATGTCACGAGGACATATATAAATAGTATGCATTATAGGTATGCATTATAGGTATGCATTATAGGTATGCATTATAGGTATGCATTATAGTATCCTATATAGTAACATTTCATATTTGTACTTAGGCTATATCTATACAATTCGTAGTAAGAAAGTATAACTTACATTTATTGATTGCGTATTCTGATCACTATTTGTAGCTGGTGATGTGTCATTATTATGCAATACTTGATTATAATCAAGATAGCAGATATATATATATATATATATGTATGCATTTGATAATATTACAAATTTAATTATATTTATTATTAAAAATATATTCGATGTTTAAACAATGTATTATACAAAGCGCTGTAGTCTGTTATCAGTGGTCAATAAAGTTCTAATTCGGAGTTTTTAGAGCATTTAGTATTCCCTAAGTGTCTACTCCTTCAGTATATATGATACTTCTACAATACGTAAATTTAACCTTTATACATAATAGTTATAATACTCTTTAATACTCTATGTATTCATTAATGTAAGAAGAAATATGTTGCATTTACAAATTCACCCTATTCATTATTATTTCCGAAATTCTAAAAATATAAAATAATATGTAATTTCATAACTCATCCTCAATAAATAATACGTTTTCTCATGTAATGCGCATTATTAAATAAATTATTGATTTTACTTTATAGATCAATATATTGATTACTATAGTAATTAAGATTAATTATTATTAATTAATTATTGAAAACGAATAGGCCTACATCGCAATACATATATCGCTATGCCCAGAAAGGGGTGGTGTTATTCGTGGATAATGTTCATGTTGTTCAACGGCTCCTCGTATAATACAATTTTTTATTTTGATTTTACTTCTCCGTTTATTTCTTGTTTTTTTGTATCGTGTCGTTTTGTCTTACTGTTATCATATTTATATATTTTGTTTATATATGTTATGTAATTATATGTTTATATATAATTATAACTTCTTTATATATAACCAGTAATTCAATAAACTGTTGATCTATCTATCTATCTATCTATAAGTAAAGTATGATTCATATTATTTCTCAAACTATTTATATCCTCTACTTCTACAATACAAATGAGGCAATACGTAATATTCATACGTATTCGTGTACTCGTATTTGTGAATAATGCACGAGAATAATGCACGTGAATAATGCACGTGAATAATGCACACGAATAATGCACGACGCTGTACACAGATTTGCGGAGGGTTCCAACATTTTCTTCTTCTTGGTGCTGGTTGCTCTATGGCTATTCCGAAATCCTCGCTTCATGCCCGGATGGGGAGAACTCTTCGTCAAGGGGTTAGCTGCAGTTTCATCTGTAATATACTTTGATACATGGACACTGATTATATAGTTATTTGTATAAATATTATATAAATTACGTAGACGATACATTTTAAATTTTTCGCTAGTGTATTAATTAGTGTATTAATGTAATCCAGTAATTTTGTAAAAGCTATACTCGTAGCCTATAGGCTTACGATGATATATCATCGTGATATTATAGGTAGCACCTATTATTACCTATTAGGTATATAGTAAACGTATACGTTGTAGTGCTAACCGGGTTTAAACGTTTTCTCTGTATCGATGACTGTGTGTACTATATTTCAGTGGTATATTTAATTATATTTAAATTATTTCAAGTTACCACAGATATTTATTTATTAAAAAAAATAAAAATGCCTGAAATTTATTAAATTTATATTTATAAATAATGTATCATTAATTAATCGTTAACGAAACGAATTTATTTTTAAATTCGGTTTGAAAGATGTTTTTCTATATTATTTATATTGACATTCTATATAATATAACGTATATTACATTATATCAAAGATTTTCCGAAGGAAAGATATAACACTTACGCGAAATCGTGTAATTCGAATTTGTATACAAAATACCCTGGTGCCACCTATAGCGGGTTACTTTTAGTAACTATGTGTTGTTTATAATGTAAATTCGTATTTAACTATACACTTTTAAAATGTTAAATAATATGCTTTAAATTAATATTTATATGATGAAAACTAAGTGTTCATTACTAATATATAACAAACAAATATGATATTTATGTTTTAAATGCTATAAGTATATATTTAGTAAGTAAAAGTTAATTTATATTGCATGTAATTTAATAGAGAAATGAAAATATTGTTGTATGCAAACAGAGCCGAACCTAAATATATTTCAGTGATTTCGATACTACTGCTAGCAGCGGTTGGGGATATTACTAAATTACGTTGCATACATAGGTAGTGTTATATCTTTGCTTCGCAAAATCTTTGATTATATCATGAATTTTATATAATAATATTTAAATAATTAATTAAAAATGAGTTTTTGCATTTATTTGTATATCAAATTAAAATATATATACCCGTACCATGATGCAATACAATAATAATAATCACTCAATTTGAACATATAATTTCACACAATATGCTTTAGCAGATGTCTTCATTGCTACCATAGGACATATATTAACATACAACTAACACATACTAATACGCATATATAATACACAAGCATGTGTATATACTCACACCCATACACCCACATACACCCACACTCACCCATATATGTATATATACACACACATACACTCACACATACACTCACACACTCACCCACACACACCACACCCACACTCACCCACACACACATCCACACACACACACACTCTCACACATACACACACGCGCACTCACCCACACTCACCCACACACTCACCCACACACACCACACCCACACTCACCCACACTCACCCACACACACACACACACACACACCCACACCCACACTCTCACACACACACCCACACACACACCCACATCCACACACACTCAAACACACCCACACTCACCCACACACACCCCCACACACACACCCACATCCACACACACACACCCACACATACACACACCCCCACACACACCCACACACACCCACACACACCCCCACACACACACCCACATCCACACACACACACCCACATATACACACACCCCCACACACACCCACACATACCCACACTCACCCACACATACACTCACACACACCACACCCACATTCACCCACACACACAACCCCACACACACCCACACCCACACCCACACCCACACACACACCAACACACACACCAACACACACACACACACACCCACACATACACACACATACACACACACCCACACACACACCCACACACACACCCACACACACACCCACACACACACCCACACACAACCCCATACAACCCCACACACCCACACACTCACACATACACACACGCGCACTCACAGTTACGTTGGTGACGCTAGTTCAGCGATATTCATAGTGATCCTGTTGTTCGCCTTCCCCAAACATTTGCCACGATTCGACGGAAGTAAACCTACTGGAGGTTAGCTGGCAACACGAGCACACACACGCGCACACACGCGCGCACACACGCGCGCACACACACGCGCACACACATGCTCGTAAGCATGCTCGTAAGCATGCCGTTTCAACGCAGTGCCTTTGGTAAGGAGTATTTTGTGGGAAATTACCCTCTGCCACCATTACATTTTTGCCCACTAAAAATCAGATTTTTTCATAAAAAATTATATTATAATTCTATTTATTTATTATAAATCAGTAGATGTATTTTATTAGATTGTTTTACATATTTAATTGAAACAAATAATTATTTTTGAAATTTGCTCCCACTTTCAAATCATTAAAAAAGCATTGCATTGAGATGCGCCTACACTGCCTACCCTTCACCGGTTACTTGTTACTTGTCACTTGTCACTTGTCACTAAGAGGCTACTGCACAATACATGTATTATCACACGACACTAACAATTGTTATTAATGATGCTAATCGAGACTGTACATTGTTGTGTTAACAATCGTTGAGGAATTTACATTAATAACGATAAGTTAATTTATAATTACGTACTTCTAATGAATTAATCTAATTTTATATATTTTAGGTAAATAATTTATAAATAATAATTATAATTAATACAGCGCTATTGGATTGGAAATCTGTGAATTCTAAATTTCCCTGGGGAGTAGTTCTGTTAATAGGAGGAGGGTTCGCATTGGCTGACGTATGCAAGGTAATAATATCATATATCATACTAAGTAATTACTGGTTATTAATTCGAATACATATATATATATATAAATATAAATATATTAATATATTAATGACACTAACAATAAGTATATTTCAATTAATGCCGACCTATTATCCACACCCGAATACCCTATGTAGGTACATCAACTGAGCATTCTTGGAACTCTGATTTTCTTAATGTAGTGATATGCTATTAGAACTAATCAACAGACATATGCCATACTACTACACTACCTACTACACTACCTGCTACACTACCTACTACACTACCTACTACACTACCTACTACACTACCACATCTATACCTATGACACTATATTGAATGCAACTCTCTCACTACTCCTAACGATCATTACTGAACTACTATTTTTAATCTTTGAGTTAGAAATAAATATATGTTTGATATTCGATTTATTGTGCATTCCTTTATTAATATTTATTATGAGGACGTTGGTTCTAAAGTATTTATTAATGTTACTAAATACTTTAGTAAACACTTCCTGATATTATATAATAACAAAAGTGAATGAATAATGTATTGCATAATAAACTACAAGTTCTTTCTGTTATAAAACATATATTTATTGCCGATCAAATATTAAATCTAGCACTTGATATAAAACTTGATAAATTTCAATTAAAAACTTATTAAATATAAATACATTATTGAATTTAATTATCAACTGCAGTACATACTATACTGAACTATTTCAACAGCAACTTTATTCACTAACTTAACATACAATTAGTAGACAATGAAATGGAAAAGGTCCCCTGTAGAATCACATATAGACATTATAACACCTACAATATAAGTCTTACATCCCCTTTCCTTAAAACATGGATGGCTTCCATTTACATTCATAGCTTCACTTAAAATTATCATACTAACACATACTGTATGTTACTATAGTATACTTTAATAAATCAACTCTTCTTTTTATACATATCCTTTTTTAAACCATACTATCATTATTACAATACATAACCCATTCTCTATGGAATAAACCCTCTAACCCTATTCGTAAATCTAAAAAAACTTATATATTTAAAAAGAAGGTATATAAGCAGAACTTAGTAAAAATGCAGAAAATACTTAACCTACCATACTAATACAAAGGACTGATGTCCTATAGCTATCTTTACAATGGTTACTTTTTGTACTCCGAGCTAAATACTTTTAGAGGTAGGTATATACTTAGGCCTATACTTTAATTATATTCCAATGATTTCAATCTTTGAATCATAAATATTGAGGACATTAATTTATCTGTCAAATAAAAATGCATTCATATTTTTTAATTGTATTTCCATTTAATATTTTATTAAAAATACAAATTTATATAAAAATTAGGCTCGAATTGTACTTTGTTTTGTTTTTATATCGACATTCTATATAATATAATGTGTATTAAATTATATTATTAATCAAATATAAATATATTGAAATTATTGATTTAAAAACGAATGTTTACATTTATTTATCAATTATTTGTGTATCAAATTTAAATTAGTACTCCTGGACATGATGCAATACGATAAAATCACTCAAGCGGAATATAAAAGTGTCACAATATATGCATTAATAGATGTTCTATCCCGTGTAATACATTACTTCATACTTGTGCTAACTTATTTGATTATAAACAATATTGAATATATACATTATTCATTATATACATATTATACACATGCAGTTCAATCCTGCAATAATGAAATACATTAGTGTGATATTGAAGTGTATTACCCCAGCAAACAGTAAGAGCAGCATAATAGCAGCATAACAGCATATGCTAGAGCCTCACATGTTTACATTGTGCTATTATGCTGCTATTAAATGTATATTATGCTGCTATTATGCTGCTCATACTGTTTGCTGGGGTATTACACTTGAATATCACACTAATGTATTTCATTATTGCAGGATTGAACTGCATGTGTATAATATGTATATAATGAATAATGTATATATTCAATATTGTTTATAATCAAATGGTACCATACATCATTATTTCTATGAAATATACTATACAATGTATACTATACATACAATATTATTAAATGTGTATTATTATTATTATTTATATAGTTTTGATACTTCTGATTGGTTAAAATACCTAGATATGTGCATATAAATAAAATATATTATAATATAATACACACACGTATACATACCACACACACATACACATATACACACAGAATCATGCGCATCTACATTGTGGGTATATGTGGTTCCCACACGCACACTCCCACACCAATATACACATACTACTACACTCCTATAGACACACTCACACCCACACTCCCCCTACATCGTAGGCCCTCACCCCCTACACACTCATACCCCCCTCACACTCATACATCCATACACACACGCGCGCACAGGTATCCGGTCTGAGCCGTTACATAGGCGGACGTCTAGAGTTGATGTCCGAACTGCCCGGTTGGGTTATAGTGGTCATCGTAGCCCTGCTGGTGGCCGGACTCACCGAGTTCACGTCCAACACCGCTACGTCCAGTCTACTGTTGCCCATCCTGTCCTCGCTGGCCGTAGGACTCGACCTTCACCCTCTGTACCTGATGTTGCCCGGCGTTATAGCCGCTTCGTTCGCGTTCATGTTGCCCGTAGCCACGCCCCCTAACGCCATCGTGTTCGCTAACGGCTATCTCAGCGTGTTCGATATGGTTAGTGTGTGGAGGCGGTCTCTACAGATAGTGATAGAGATGTTATTATGTAATGTTTCAAGTATGTATGCACACACACACACATATATATACATATATATAGGGAGTCGTGCTTACTAGTGTGTGTGATGTTAGCGAGCAGTAGTGGGGCAGCTTGTTCTGAGAGAACATACAGGATTATCCTGGTGTAATATTTAACATTACGGAGATAACTAAGTGTTGTCTTTGCATTATCCTAGGATAATTTATTTCTCAGAATAACCGCGGTCATGTATAATGATAGTTATTACGGTATTCGGGATACTAATATATATATATATATATATCAATAAAGTAAAATCATCGCAAACTATAGTTAGATAGCGATCAGTAATGTGTATATATACACATTATTATAGGAAGTTGATAATATATCTTCATCATTCGATAATGTTATCTTTTTGTTGGATATATAGTGATATAGATTACATTTACGGATAGAAACTGACGTAGTTTTCCTTTTAATTCTAGGAAAGTAATCTATGAAATATATGTCTTATGTATCATTATATAAGAGAATAAATAAACTAGAAAATTGGTTTAGATACATCGGTTGTATAACTCTTTTATCACACCATATCTAAATCACCCCCGTAGTACGGGGTGCTACCTCACACACCCTCACCTACCCTCACCCACCCTAACCTACCCTACTCTACCCTCACCCACCCTCACCCACCCTCACCTACCCTCACCCACCCTCACCTACCCTAACCCACCCTCACCCGCCCTCACCCACCCTCACCCACCCTCACCCACCCTAATCTACCCTCACCCACCCTCACCCACCCTCACCCACCCTAATCTACCCTCACCCCTCGTTACGTAACCAGGCCAAGGCGGGTATCGTGATGAACATAATATGCATATGTGTACTGGTGATAGCTGTGCACACATGGGGTATGGCTTACTTCGACCTGAACAACTGGAAGGTTTAAATACTACGGTGACCTAGGCCCTGGTGTATAAACCGGATATTATCATTTGAAGCCACTTATAATAAAACCTATGTATTAATAAATTATTTTTAAATTTTCTTTATGTTTTTTATTATCATTATTATTATTATTATTATAATAGTAATAATATATTAAATATAATATATTATAATTATTATTAATAGTAATTATAATAACTTTAATAATCATTAATAATATGTATATATATATAATATATATTATATATACAGTAATTTGGGCAACACATTATATATTTAATTTCACTCATATAAATATAGAATATATATATATATATATATATTATATAGTATGACAATATATAGTTATTATATTGTATATATATATATATATATATATATATATATATATATGTAATACGGTATTACTAATACCTATACGATATATAGATAGATAGATAATTTATTTATACACAAATATAACAAAGATAGTTCTCATTTGTGTTTTAGCAAAATAATAATACATAAATAAATAAACGTTAAAATAATATATAAGTAAAACAAAATAGGATTGTTGGATAATAAACATGGACAAAATAAAATAAAATAAAATTATACGAATATTAAAAATTACAAATAATACAATCTTCTGAAACTTCTGAAACGATCTATATTTGTCAAAAGTCTTAGATCTTGAGATAGACCATTCTATAATGCAGCTACCGAATTCCGAAAATATCTGTTGCCATATCTATCCAACCTGAACTTGTGATAACGAAGTATTTTGCTGTTAGACGATCTAGATTTTCTCGACTTAATCCTGTATGTCAGAAAATATTTTAAATATTTAAGTGATTTAAATTATATGCATTTATAAACAATAATAATAATGTTATATATTGATCGCTATTTAGCAGATATGGGAGAGTGGGGGAACTTAAGCCGGCGGGTAACTTGAACCACCCCCAATATCAACACCTCTGCTTAAACACTAATTATGAAATACATACAGGATATTCATACTGTAAATATAAATACAACAAATACATTTTTTTATTATAAATAAACTTAATTAATTTTATATTTAAATTTATAGTTTTCACAAGAAAATGTAAATATATACTATTAGATTAATGTATTATATTTAATTTTATCATAATCTTAATACTTCGAATATATTAATATTTTAGATAAGTACATATTTAAGCATATACAATATAAAATAATTTAAAAATTATTCTTTTTAATTATTTAAAATATATAATTAAATAAAATATGTAAATGGGTTAACATAGCATGCTAAAATGGGAATAAACGACCAAAATTAAAAAGTTAATTATTATAATAATTAAATTTTAACAATAAATAATTATTAAATTAATAATTATTATAATTAATAATTATAACATATCCATAAATACATATCATTTAATATATTTATTTAATTCTGTCGATGGTAAGGGATTAAAATTAGGCACGCATAGTCCTTTTATCAATAGATGGATAACTTCTTCGATAAATATATTTTCTGGTCGTGATTTTGTAGATATGGTAAAGCTTAAGCACGGTCTACTGTATGTAAGTTACAGATGTAGATGATTGTTTCCGAGTATGAATATGAACTTCTTTAGGCGAGGGTGCAATTATAGATATGACTGCCTAAATAACATTATGCAAACCTGTAGATTTATTTATAATAATATTATTCACAGGCATAATTACGTTAAAAATCTATTAACCACTCTACTGAATAACAAATTCAAGTACAAATTCAAAACTATACTAGAACCACATATACGAACTCAACTTGGATTACATAAACCCGACTTACTAAAGTATTTATATATTTCTACTGCCATAATGAAGTATTAAAGCCTGAGTTCATTCTGATTTAATAATCTCCACATATAATATATATTTTCCCAGCAAACAATAATAGCAGATTTAAATACTTTTTAAAGCAGTAATAAATGTTGATAGATTAAATATATTTTAAATAGATTTTTAATATTAAATATATCTTAAGATATCGTAGATTATTAAATCAGAATTAAATCAGGCTTTAATACTTACATACTTAATGGTGTTATGGTACGGTTACGTACAGGGCTTATAGACTATAGTTTTGTTTAAGCTTGCTTCAACCACTATCTAGCCTTGTCAAGCGAAAAGAAAGGCCGAGTGAATAAGCCCTTTCCTGGTGGTTTTATAGTTCTGTAGGTCAAGACTCCCACAGTGCCTCCACGCGGCACAGTAATGTAACTGGATCCTCGGTACCAGGCTAAACTGTGAGGGGTCTAAGAGAAATTAACTCGGACTCCAAATATTTCTGCTGCCTTGTAGTAATGCTTCTTTAGACAAAAGCTAAGAGAATATAACTCTGGTATAAAACACAATGTTATAGTAGTTGCGCCCATAACTGTATCAAACAAAAGAAATACAATCATGACAACTACAACAAACAATACTAGGGTCCCTAACAAAACCTTACCGTCAACCGAAACGATCTCTAAGGAGAAGTATGACTGATCTACTCCAAACCCGAAAGGAAGGGTACACCGCGAGAAACGCGTAGGTGTGATGACCAAACTATTAAAATGCAAACAAGAAATTATCATCTCAACTATGAATGTTAAAACAATCAGAGAAAAACATAAATAAATAGAATTAAAGTATAATTTTGAGTACCATAATATAGATATCATAGGAAAACAAGAGTATAGGACGAAAGAGTTAGATGAAACGACGAAAAAGTTAGATACAAGACAATCGGAAGAAGCATATTTGTAACGACATCAGCCTGGAGAAACGACCAGGGTGCAGCCACTGGAGGCATTGGTATCTTGTTAAATAATAGATCAAGAAGCTCATTAAGTGAAATTATATCATATACAGATCGTATACTGATCAGTACATTCCAAGGAAATCCTACTACTTCGATTATTGTCATTTACTCACCCAAAAATTCCAGCGAAGATGAAGTTATAGATATATTCTATGAAGAACTCAGAGTAGCTATAGAAAGTATACCACAACACAATGTGCTTGCTATCATCGGATACTTCAATGCACGTATTGGGAAGGACGACGGTACATTCACTTATCATCAACACACAAATAGAAACGGGTCACTGCTGCTAGTTATTGTTAATGAAAATCAATTAGTGGTTACTATTACCTCTTTTCAAAAGAAGATGAATAAAATGTGGACCTACATGGACCCAAGTGGAAGAAAATATCAACTTGAATATATCCTGATTAGAAAGAAGTGGAGAAATAGTAACACCAATATGGAGACGTACAGTAGCTTCTCAAGTACAGGTTCAGATCATATAATCGTATCATCAAATATTAGACTAAGCTTAAGATCCAACAGAAATACTCTTACTAGAAAAATACCATATAACTGGCCTTTATTTAAATCAGACAAATCATTGCGAGACAAATATACAGTAGAAATCAACAATCGATTCCATTTTCTGGATGGTGAAGATATCTCAGAAGCATACGAGCGTTTCATAAAGTAAATTATGAAGTTGCAAGTGAAATAGTTCCTATCAAACCAAAGAAAGTACATATCTACCCATCAACTGATGAAACTGTTAATACAGCCAGACAAGATACAAATAAAGCATACAAAACGTATGAAGATAAAGTAAATGACACCAATCAGCATACTAATACAGAATCAAGAAAGAAACTATATTATAGCTTATAAAAACATTGCCATTATTATCCTAGAGGAGAAGATCGAACAAATAGAAAACGCTGATATAAACAGAAGGTACCTACTCAGCTGGGAACTAATAAACGGATAATATCACCTGATATAAATCTACTCAAAAATATATGATAAAGGGAAGAAATCAGAAAGAACGACTACAAACATGGTACAATCATTTTCAAGGCTTACTAGGCAGGCCACCTGAAATAGAGGAGGATGAACCGATTACTCAAGTTTTACCACCACTGGAAATAAAATATGGACCTTTTGATATCAATGAATACAAGCGAGCAAAGGACACAATCAAAGAAAGAAAAAGCTGTGGAATGGATGAAATACTCCCAGAAGTTTTAAAACGATGTGACCTAGACGCTATCGTTCTTCAATTCTGTAACAGAGCACTTATCGACAAAGCGAAGCCCAGACAGTGGTCTTTGCTAAATATAATTCCGATACAAAAATCCGATCTTACTATGGGGGCAACTACAGAGGTATAAGTCTAAGCTCATTTGTGGCGAAAACCTATACTCGTATAATAATGAATAGAATTATACCGTACCTAGATTGTCATCTAAGAAAAAATCAGAACGGTTTCAGAAGTGGAAGAACAACTAATAGTCAGATACTCGTTCCAAGGAGACTGATAGAAGGAATAAAGGAAAATGATCTTGAAGCCATTATCTTCATTGACTTTAAGAAAGCTTTTGATACAGTTCATAGAGGAAAAATGCTGCTAATACTAAAAGTGCATGGAACACCGGAAGAGTTGGTGACATCTATCAGTATCATATATGAAGATATGTCTGTCAAAGACATAACACCGGACGGAGAGACGGAAACATTCAGTATTCTTGCTGATGTTTTACAAGAGGACATACTTGCCCCATACCTCTTTGTCATTGTTATTGACTATATCATGAGAAAAGCTCTAACGGGAAGGGAAGAGAAGCTTGGTTTCCAACTAAGAAAGAGACAAAGCAGAAGGGTACCACCCATAATAGTCACCGACATGGATTTTGCGGACGATATAGCCTTAGTTAGTGATGGTATCAAGGAAGCAGAGGAGATCATAAGAAGAGTCTAGCTATAGCTATTAGTATTTAAATCTGCTGTTATGGTTTGCTGGGTATCATACAGAAATGATATTGTATACATTATAGATACTCATATTTCAACCGATACAATAGATACTGATATCAAATACCGACAAAAAACTGAATACTATAACAAACCTGAAATACTCTCTTACGCTAAACAACTTACTGGCGCAAAACATACTAACTTAATTGCCTCTTGTTGGAATTGGCGTAGCAGCCCCTCCTACCTGAAGTATATATACCTATATTCGTTAGGCCTGAGAAAGCATGATATTACGCTACTCAGTATTCGTGTTATGATAGTCTATATATTTATCGTAAATACTGCTGCAAAGGATTATTGTCAAAATCATAATTTTCTGGCCTTTCCATTGCCTACTTCGTCATTTTTCTAAATGTTTTACGTTAATAAATGGGATAACTTGCTATAGTTATTAACCAACCATTGTCCGAGAAAAAAAATAATATATATATATATATATATATATATATATACACTATAATCAAAGCCCCAAAGGGATTTTCTATAATCATACCTTATACTTAAATATTGTAAGAGTGTAACATACTTAAACATTTAGTATTACTATTATGCCTTATAAACATATTCCTATGTAAAATATAATACAATGTTATGTACTATAATTACACATTTAACTTAAGAAGCTTATATCTCGGCTTTTTTTACACAAGTTATAATGTTTGGAATATTCCATCATTTGAAACTTTGATGAATTTGCATAAAATGTTCACATTTTATAAATAACATATATATATATATATATATATATATATATATATATATGATGTTATGAAGGTACTTTTGAAAACAAATTACAATAAAACTCAGATCAGTTTTTAGAGTTCATTTTTCATTATCTAATTATTATTTTACGATTTTATAAAGTAGATATTGTTAGATATGAATGTTATCTATATAGTAAGAACTGTAGTAATTTTTAACTCCGACTCGATAGTAGGCCCATTGTTTCCTTATCTTTCACATATAAACGCCGTGAATGTTTCGCCTTAAAATCACGGATGCCTTAACATGATAGTGGCTTCAAGGGAAAGTTGAATCATTTTTTTATAAGTGAAAACTTCATATAAGTTCCTGCGTGGGACGAAAGGAATCCACCGAAATAAAATAACAGTAGAAATAATATATATATATATATATATATATATATACACTGTTAACAATTAGGGTACAACGAATTCAATTTATAGGGTACAGATCGTTAAAATATCACACAAATCTACCATGTACCCTAAATAGGGTACACAACTTTTAAACTCACTAGGGTACAGTATATATATTTGTAGGGTATATATATATGTTAATTATTAGGGTACCTGACTATTAAATGAACTAGGGTACACTCTATATATTTATTAGTGTACAGCTATATTAAATATTAGGGTACGTAATTATTGTATTTGCATATCATGCAATTCAATTATGGTATATATCATACAATTGCATTAGGGTACACAGTATCATATAATTAGGGTACAACCTGCTAACATTCTTTAGGGTATAATTTGATCATTTTAAGGGTACTGATCGTATTTATTCAAATTATACCCAAATTAGGGTACGGCTATGGGAACACTACTTACACTTAAAAAAGGAACTCGCTGTACCCTCATTTTTAACAGTTTAGGGGAAAGGAACCGAATACGTACAGTGCCCGAATACGGACACTCTCGGTATCTCAGAAACCATAAATCCTACAAAAAAAATGTTAATGAATAAAATATTCATAATTATAAAAATAGTCTAAAAAAGTATTTTTTATTTTTTAATTATTCAAAATATTGCTAATATATTCATGAAACTGATTTTTTTATTACGTTTTTAAATTTATTAAAAAAAATATCGACATAAAACCTTTTCAACAATATACAAATGTATCGATATAAAAAATAATACTATATTATTAAAAAATAAAGCATTCTAAAAATTTTATTTTTAATTTCTATATTTGTTATCAAATATTCATTAAGTTATAAGCATATATCTAGATGTCATATAAGTTCCTAATACGGACACTCTAAATGTCTTAATACGGACACCCTATAACCAATCAACGCACATCGTATGAACTATCTGATTTTCATAAAAAACGCGTGCGTTATAATATTAATACTACCAATAAATCTAATTCTAAACAAATTATTATTTAGACATTTAATTGTATTATTAATTAAAAAAGAATACAAACAAAATAAAATTTTAACTAATTAAATTACAATATATTTTTCATAAAATTAATTATAAATAACGTAATTGTAATTTGTCTGACTAATTCATCAATAATATATAGTTTATTTAGTGGTATATAGGGTATCCGTATTATAACACAGGGTTTCCGTATTCGGACATGGGTACCGAATACGGACACCCCCGTTATCTATGGAATTAAAAGATTAAATAAAATTTAAAATTACAATAATATCTATAATCATATAATATTAATATATTGTAATTTTTGAATAAAAATAATGATTCATAATAAGTTAAGACCATTTATTGTTAAAGTGTCCGTATTAGGTTACTTTCCCCTATATATATATATATATATATATATATATATATATATATATATATATATATATATGTGTGTGTGTGTGTGTGTGTGTGAGTGTATATGTGAGTGTATTTAAATGAACTAATTATTAATTATACTATTTGAATGCATTATAATGCAACGCAAGTACATTGATAGAAATAAGTAGAAACATGTTCTCTAATTATATACGATGTACTTACATACATTTATAAACATGAGCTATGCTTTAGTAGTAGTAGTATATGCAGTAGTAATTTAATTTATTATAACGACTCTTTGTGCTAGAGCTACCAATCGTCGAATTAATATTATATAGTACTTATACTAAACTCATAATAAATATGTCATCAATTTAGTTAGCGAGATTCAGGTGAATTTGAACATATTTTTATAGGGAGACAGGATTATAAATCTCGCGTAGGATGTATAATATTAGGCGAAATACTAGGTTTATTAATAAGCCTAACAATAGTCATAACACTAGTCCTACAACTAGTTCTAACACAAGGTCAAATACTAGGTAAAATACTAGGCTTTCACTATACATAACACTGAGTAAACATACTAATAATGGAAGAAATAAATCTTAATTCGAAATTCATAGTATGATTTTTAATTATAACATTATAATTAACGATATATATAATATCGTATACGATATTGTTGTTTGCGATACATTATACCTAATACAATATATATATTTTGTTATTTTTATTATTATTTTTATTTGGTGGAGTCCTTTCATCCTACCCAGGAACTTAGATGAAGTTTTCACTTATAACCATATGGCTCTAATGTCCATTTGAAGCCGCTCTCATGTTAAGGCAGCCATGATTTTAACGAGAGCCGATTATTTATTTATACACAATTAGATAATATCACTTCTACATATTATTTGATGACCTATTTTAATGGTCCGGACGAGGATCGAACCCATGTCCTACTGCTTGTAGGACACGGGTTCGAGTTTTGTCCGGACCATATTTATATATATATATATTTATAAACTATTATTGATTCTGTATCTACTCTGATATTATTATTATCGCTATTATAATATATATATATATACGTCGTATAGGTATATATTGATACTGACAGATATTGACCTATATATATTGATAATATGTTTACATCGAATAACTCTATATACATACCGCAGCAGCAGCACGATGACCTATGACCTACAATTACGTAACAATTGGCACACACGTGATACGCACGTGACTACTACTATTACGTAACCTCTCGGACGGATCGTAACTTGTTCGCGTTGACCGTTAGTGCCCGAGTCGGACAACAATGGCCTATTGTAGTAGCAGTAGCAGCAGCAGTAGCAGCAGTAGTAGTATCACGGTATCAACAACGTATAGAACGTATACAACCATGTTCGCTATCACAATACACATGTAGGTAGAGAACGCAGCGTCACCTATACCTATACCTATACCTATACCTATACCTATACCTATACCTATACCTATACCTATACCTATACACACACACACACACACGTACACGACTTATGCTAACATAAGATGAAGAAGCATATAAAAGGTAATTATTATTATACAATATCATATTGACTTACGGACATATGTCGTGTCGTTATAGATATAAGAGGTGTGTTTTCCAAGTCTATAATAGTATCAAATTTAGGTTTTTAATTATAAATTTGTCATCTCGTGTTTCACATATATATTATATATAAATAGATTCAAAAACTATAGTTTTTAACATGTATAATATACATTATATATATTTTTATATTTAATTAGAAGATTGTTTACTCATTATTTATTTTACTTTGAATATGTTACTAATTATGAAAGTACTGTATAATATATATATATATATATATATATATATGCAGGGCCGGCTTAAGCATAATATGGGCCCGGGCAAAAAAAAGTATGGGCCCCAATACGAATTTCATAACATATTAAATGGGCCATTCTACAAATAATGAATATCTATAACCCTTCAATGTATATATATATATATACTTATAAATGATGTATTATTATTATATGTGTGATTATGTAAAAATATTTCTAATCTTTAATAAATTTTGTTTTTTCATATCTATTTACATGTATAGTGTAAAGGAAACCCACTATCCTTCATGCTATGGATGTAAATAGATATTACGATACCTATTTAAAATCATTGCACTGTAATATTTTATAATATATAAATTAATTAATAACAATGATATAAGTATTGATTAAATTACATAATTAGTTAAAATGATATGATTACATATTTGTTTTACTAGCTTTCCTTTTCTAAATCAGTATTATTTATTCATTATCAATTTATTAATTAACTTATATTCTAAAGATAATGTTACATACTTGAAAGTATTTAATGCGTCAGATAATGTAATAGAACATTATTTATAAGTTTAAGTTTAGAGAGGCTTCTCTCTCAAGTGTAATTATTTACCATTAAATATATTAGGATGAAAATGTCTACATTTGGATATATCTAATCCATCATATATATATATATATATATATATATATATATATATATATTCATATTTGTATTGTCCATTCCTTTGAGGTGTATAGCAATATGGTATAATATATGTTTAATACTGAATTATCTTATTACTAATCATCTTAATTGCTGAGGTCAGATGATATATATACATATTATATATATAATTAGTAATAACTATAGTTATATGTATGTATGTATACATGATTATCTTTTTTAGTATTTATTATAAATACCTTTAGTATTATATTCAGATTATATATATATATATATATATATATATATATATATTATAAATAATATCTGTTTCAATAAATATAATTTCTCTCTCTAATAATAGTATGTAGACAATTGTATGTACACAATTCCCTTCCATCAATAGTGAATATTAAAAATATTATAAAGCAGAATATTCCTATTTAAATTAAAACTATTTTATTTATATATATATATATATATATATATATATAAATATATATATATATATTATTTACACTAACACAATTATAATAATATATACACTATGAGAAGATAAACTTTTTATCAATACGAACAATAGTTAGAGAAAATTAATTCTTTTGAGAAAAATTATTTTGAAAATATCTAATTAGTTTTAATTACTATAAAAATTATAAATCTATATATAATATCGTTTTTTTTGTAATTTATAATCAATATAATCCTTTACAGATATCAGAAATCATAGTTAAAATAGATCTTAATATATATCTCATATTTAATTTTAATAAAAAAAAGAATACTTTTTTTTTCGTAAACTAATTATAAAATTATAAATTGTTAATTGGTTCAACTATGGTTAATATTCCCTTGATACGTTTACAATTTATCACTTTCTAGTTTATCAAAAAAAAATGTATCAATCTGTTTCATAATATTTTGATCTATGGTTATCACTATTATCATGTGCTCCAACATCTTCATATGTACCTGTTTCCACTATATCTTCGTGTAAATTTAGAAATTTGTATAAAATTCACTTTTCAAATCGGCCTAAATGAATCTAATTAATTTATTATATTATTTTAATTTTTTTAATTAGAATTAATAATATATAAGAAACAAACAGTTAAGAACACATTTTTTTATATAAATAGTAAACAAAATGTTTCTTAAATAATTCATGGGCCCCCAAAATGTGGGGCCCCGGGCATTGCCCAGCGGGCAATTCCCCGGTTTGCCCACCCTTAAGCCGGCCATATCGTACATACGATCTGTGTTATCAAAATCTTCAAATACATATATCTGGTTAAATACGCATATATAGTAAGACTAAATCTGCAAAATACCATATACAAAATAAAGCACTTCATTTAATTGTATTAGAACAACAGGACATATATTATGAAATAGTATATCTAATAACGTTAAAATGTGAACAATAAATATCTATATATAAAAATCTACTAGCCACATACAAAAAGTTATACTTCTTAATATTCTACATAGGTACGATGTTTAGATGCTATTTTAACCACTCCCCTCTCCATTCATCTCTAAAGTATTACCAAATGACAAGTAAATGTCATCACCTGAACCAGTTTCTATTCATATTTAGATATTTAGCTGATTCCATAAACTGTCCTAAACATCATTTATAATCCTAAACATCATATCTTCATATCTAGTCTATATACTATATATATACTATATAATATCTAAATACTATCTAAATACTATATACTATATAGTATTATCATGGTATAATTACCTGTCACAACGTGTAAAACATTATTTCATTACACTACCATATCAATATTCCCTCACCGCTTTAATAACATATCTATTATAATATGTTTGTAATTATAAACATCATATTAATTCATAAATCTGTATACACCTGTTGGTATTAGCCACTGTCCAACTTAACACCAAAACTTCATGCTACTCTATTAAGGTGATACACACATCGTATACATTATAGATAATAGTGGGAACCTCCCACTTATATGGGCCATTGTAATAATAAGTAATTTAAAAAACTTATTTTTACATTTTTGACCATTATGGATTGATGAGAAAAGTCCTCAAAGTTTAACATGGGAAGTATACAACATTTAACATAACTATAAAGTGACTTTTAACAACACCCATTATTGATAGGATGTTTTAAAATTTGTGATTTTTTTGAAATCAAAGAGATGAATTTTTTATTTATTTATTTTGTTTTAACAATTTAAGTGTATATCAAGAATATATATTTTAAATATTAAAAAAAAATTGCTTTTAATTTATGACAACTTTATTATATTTTATGAAAACAATATTTTTACAGAAACTGTATAATACTCTAATTATTTATATTAAATTGTTGTTCACTTTTTATGATTTTAGTTAGGAAAAAAATATTTTAATAACATTAAAGCATACCAAATAATAAATAATGAAGGTGTGTCAACTTTGTTCGTAACTAATTTCGTAATAAATTAACTTTCTATAATACTTTTCAATGCAATATTTTACTAAAATTTGACAACCTATTGCTTCGTCAATATAAAATCACATTGAAGAGTTTTATTTTATAATATCTAAATTTAATTTCAAAATACTTACCTAGAAATGTAAACATTAATCACTCTTCCTACTCTTCCTACATTCACTACCCTTCCTACCCTCTCTACCCTTCATACCATTCATACCCTTCCCACCCTTACTACCCTTCATACACTTCCCCCCTTCCTACTCTTCCTACCATTCCTGCATTCACTACCATTCTCACCCTTCTTACACTTCCCACCCTCCCTACCCAATACACATTCTCATGAGTCATCCTTTCGACATCGTAACTCTCCATTAGTTTTCAACAATACACAATACATTTCTATGTACTTTCGAAGGGCATGTATACTTATTTTCATACACAATTAAACAATAGTCAATTAACAACAATACACAAACATATAAGAATACAATATAATATGAACATCTATTGAATTATTAATTTTAGGTTACATTTTGTATTTAAATTTTAAATTATCTTTCTTGTCATTTTATAAAATGTAGTATACTACATATTCTTGAACGCAAGAAATGTAGTATCTATTATTGATACGTAACAAATAATACGCATTGTATACAATGTACACTGTACATATGGTGATGTGAATGTATATATGTTTATTTATAGATTACAAAAGGTATCGGTCATATGACAATGACATTGTAAACTTGATTTAATGTGATTATTAATTGTATTCACGTTTTTTATTAGTATAATATAATAATCAGAGTTTAGGCATTAGCCTGTATGAACGAAAAGTCCGAGCTTATCAAGTCGTTCACCCGATGTGATTGTGGGTGGAAAAATCAGATATAAAATTAAAACAATATTAAATAAAATATATGATTATACATGTTCTATCCAGGATATCAGTAATACAAATAGCCATACAAAATATCTACCTCGAGTAGTTTATACTGATTGCAATTGAAAGTCGATAAAAGTGTATCACATTTGAGGATTTGGGGTGTATATATGGAAGTCTAAAGTAACTTACTTTCACCAAGAGTAAGAGAACTGGTAACAATTGCATACTCATCCCCGAACCGAACCATTACCGGCCACATAAAGAATCAATACAAAGTACTCGAGAATATATTATATACATTATTTAAAATAAAATTAGAATTCCTGGATAGACAATAATTCTGATGGAATGTTAAATAAAATTTAAATAAAATTTAATATCTAAGTAATTAAAGTATAAAACATGTACAAAAATAAAATTGCAAAAAAAACCCAATGATCAAATATATATATATATATATATATAGTTAAAAACTTAATGTATATGATGCATGTACGCAATGCCGTATAATGACCTATGCATACAGCTGACCTATACAGCTGACCTCTACCTATCTGACCTTTACACCTACCTGACCTCTACCGATAGGAGGCGTATCCAAACTAAACACGAAGATGTTGTACTGTCTGATCTTCATCGCTATACTAATCATGACGTCGGTACTGTTCTACGTGGGTCACGCTCACGCCTACTACACTGACATCGGCTCGTTCCGGCCACAGTTCGCACCCCTGTTTGACCTCACACGTCGACTGGGTCAACGCGTTTCACCGCTGCACGGCGCCACCGAGTACGCTCAGTACCGCAACTCCCGCGAGGCGTCGCTCACTGACCCCGAGAACCTATCGGATAAAGGTCAATACGCCTACAACGTGACCGTGCGCGTGTCCGGAACCGGTTACGTACGCATAGACATACAGGTATGAGTGCACCCCTCTATAGTGTATTACGGACACTCCCTCCGATAGTATTAAGCATATTTAACATATATTATTATATAGAATAGAATAGATATTTACTGACATTTATATAGTTATTATTAATATAGACACTTTTGTGAGAATACTAATCAGATGTATAAATTCAATTAGCCAACCACCTAAATATAATTCACATTCATGCTTTATCCTTTGACCAGTTACCGGTATAATTACTTATATTGTAAGAAATGATTTGATTGGTATCCAAGTGTTTAATATGTATGCATAATGATATTCTGTATATATATATTATATATATATATATACACTGAATATATACACATACATATATATATAATATATATATATATATATATATATTATTATTATTATCAGATTTAGGTACAAGTACCTGGGTAATTGTAGAAGCATTGCTGCTTGTCGAGACAATTACCCTTAATTTAACTTGTTGACAGATATCAAATAATTTAATTCCATTATATAAATATAATGGAATGTGAATATTGTGGAATATAAAATATATATAATAATAATAAGGTTGACTTCCTGTTTACACTAAGATAAATATAATATGATAAAATTGTGATATCTGTCAACTCGTTATTGATTAATTCATCATTTAATAATTAAATAAACTATAAAATAAAAGATAAAAATAAATAAAATTAGTGTAGGTATAAAAAAAATAAAAATACAAAAACATCATTAAAATAATTTAAATTTCGATACTAAATAATAATTCGAATATAATAAATAAACAGATGAGGAAACTATACTGAACAACAACAACAAACTAAGATTTATAAAAAAATATATAAATAAAAATTATATATAAGTCAAAAGTGATAACAAATAATGTTCAATAAATGTCATTAGAATATAAATAAAATAACTATTTATTAATTTTTATGAGTATAATTTTTATATAGAAGTCTAAAATTATTAACAACAAAATATTGTATTATAAAAGGCAGTAAGAAGATTAACATTATTATTATTATTATTTTTTTTTTTTTTTTTTTTTTAAAGTTGTTATTTTTATATAAAGGTCAAGTTAAAAACAAATTATTTTATTAGTCATTAAAAAATATTTTGTAAGGATTTTTTAAAATGTTATATAAAGGTCAAGTTTAAAATTATAACTGAGAACAAAAGAGCAAAACAATGAGGATCATTTTTATATAAAAGTTTAAAAGGATTAAAAAAAATATATATTTTATTATAAAAGTCAATAAGAATAAAATGATTATTTTTTTAAAGTTTGTTATTTTTATTTATAGGTCTAAAGGGTAAACATAGTTATTTTACTAGAAGAGTAATAAAAACAATTTTTATATAAATGTCAGGTTGAAAATTATAACATAAAAGAAAAGATAAAATATTTTTTTTATAAATGTAAATATTTGAATTATTGGATTAATTGTAATTATCGATGAATATGTCATGAATTTTTTTTGCGAAAATTGATTTTGATTTTGATTTTTTTATGTCAGAATTTATATTATTCCATGTTTTTGGTCCATTAAAAACTAAAGAAAATAATAAGAAATTTTTTCTGCATAATTCTATTTCAAAAATTAAGGAATCACGAATATTATATATTATATTTTTCTTTTTAAAAAATATGATAAATAATGATATATATATATATATATATATATAATATACATACACATTTAAAATGTAAACAAAATCGACACACCCCAGGAGTTCCTGTACAATCGCAAAACCTCCGGGGGTAGCTCTTTCCTAGTACGCAGGGCTGCCGGAACCCTATGCACTATGAACGACAACTTCGACGGCAGCTACAGGGGTTACTGCCCGGCGATCACGGGTACGGGGTGTTTACCCCTGTCGATACAACGTCAGAGTATCAAGTACGCCGTGTACCGACGTCGTACGATGACCCTTGACCTGTACGACTCTGTGGTGTACAAGAGCTTCGTTTGCGTTCAAGAACCTCCCACCGAGACGCAACTGTTTACCGATAGGAGGCGGGCGGTTGTCACGTGGTCGTCTCGAGATCAGCTGACCGCCCGCATTACGCACCACTACGGCCAACCGGTGCGACTGATGTCCGGTGACGACATCTGCCGGAGGTTGACCTCTAAATACGAGTACGTGACCGCGATGGGCGGGGCTAGGACCGGTCTACATTACCAGTACCTGGTGGGTGAGTGTTTCGACTCTCGTACGGCCACTCTGCGCTTGAGACCGAACTACTTCGAGTTATCTAACGTCGGCTTCATTAACGCGACGCACGCAAAAGATTACGCCCGCCTTCTCGACGAGTGGGCGGTTCACGTGAACAAATCAAAACGCGTGTTGTTCGTAATGGAGGCCGCAGACGATGACCGTAGGGCGCATGACCTCACCTTCATAATGGAGACTTTGGTGCCGCGCTTCTTCAAGCAGGTGGAAAGTTTGCTGAATAGAGGGGTCGCCACCTTCGTCTTGGTGATAGCCACGCCCCCTTCCGAGGGTAACGCTTCCTCGGCTAGAAACAATTACGTGATATCCGCCTTCAACTACCTCCTGCACAGGGGAGTGGAACGGCTCAAGGTTGGTGTTAAGATGAGGACACAATTGCGAATATGTTTTATCTAAAATAGAGCGGTTAATCGCCAACTTTCGCAATTATACGATGTTTCCTAAGCTATAAATGCACGTGAATTGCTGAGTGAGGTGAATATTAAACTATATTACAAGTGTAGATATATATATATATATATATATATATATATATATATATTTGTTATTATTTTTTCTCATACATTTTTTAATGGATATTTCTTTGATGAATAATTGTGTTTAATTAGTAATTCCATTTCAGTGGGTACACTTTATTAACGTATTATAACTCGTTAATTATAGGTGTTATATAACATAAGGTGGTCAATCACTAGAGTGGTAAACCTTTGTTCGATACTATTTTATTTCAATAACATTACATATTTATTAATACGTATTCTAAAGTTAAGTTTTCCTTCGTTAGAATTATAACCAGTTCATATTGAAGGAATACATTATAAACTTGTCTACCTTCACAGTGATCTTAAAGTTGCTGCACTAAATAGACAATATATAATACACAATAGGCAATATACTAACTCAAAATTGCTGAATATTTTGTATACTTCAGAAAAATGTACTTCACAAATAAACTTTTCGCTAACATAATATCTTATTGTTAAATATTTCAACTATATCTACACATTTGTTTTACATACATATATGTATACATATCATTCTATATTCCTAATTTAGTCGTATATATATGTAGAATATAGAATTATGAACAGGTTACTTTGTTGTTAAGGGAGCTAAATTATCGTTAATTTAAAATTTTAAAAGGAGCGTTAATTATAAATTATTAGATATTATTCTAAATAATGTGATATATATATATATTTTTTTTTAATTTATAAATTTCTCGTTATTGTTTTTAATCTATATATAAATATATGTCCAATGCAGAAGGTTTTATAAACAAATATTCAGTTATAAAAAATATATTAATGTTTTAGTAACATTACTTATCATAAAAAAGTTACTGAGTAAATTGATGTTGAAAAATAAAGTAATATTTTTTTTAATAATAGCTAAACATATTTTTCAAAAAATGTTAAAATTGATCTTATATTCATACAATGGATTTATATTACCTAATATTTTATAATAATTTTTATTTTATTTATTTACAAAGTATTTAGAAAATGGCAGACTAGTAGATGTCATACAACATCGAATTTTGATAGTTATATTACAAATTTCACTACGATTTAAAAAAAAAATGAAAGATAATTAATTATATAATATAATTAATCAATAAAATAAAAATTGATTTATACATTTTTTTTAGAAAAATAACGAACGTCGAACTTAAGCTGTTATTAGCTATTCTCCGCTACTTATTTTTAAAACCACATTATTTTATACGTACACACATGTAACTAACCCTACTTCGTTCTCATACAGGAAACCTACCAAAACTTGGCCTACTTCGACCTGTTTAATGCGTTGTTGCCATGGAAACAATATCACGTGATATGCGACGACCACTACAAATGTAGCGACCAGTCGGCCAAGACATTCTATAATATCGACATTCAAGTATTTCATCTGATGATGACCAAGTATTTAGTATAACGTATGTACTGATAACTTTGATATATTGATGTGAATATATATATATATATATATATATATATCATGAAATAGTAACATTATTCATAGATCGATGAATGTAATCATCTATAATCATCAGATAGGATGTAAAATTCGCACGAAATAATCGCAAGATAACTTTTATGATAAACAATATTGATTACGTATGTTATTGTGTATCTTTATGATACATACCGTCTACTACATTGAATTGTATTTGTAAATACTTGATTTATACCATGTTCTATTGATACTAGTATATTATTATCATAATACTACTTTTACCATCTAATGATATATAACTATAGTAATACTATATATATATATATATAGTAATACTATATATAGTAATATAAATATATTTTTATATTTATAATATTAAAAAAAACTACATATTATGTTATATAGTGTATGATTTATATATATATATATATATATATATATATATATATATATATATATAACTTATATAATATAAATATACATATCTACTAAATTATACATGTAATTTATAGCTCATTATAAATTATTTATATATTTTTGGAATATATATGAAAAATAATTAAAAAATAAATCTATAATATGTTATATATATATGTAAATAATATGCTTAATAAATGACTGCATAACTTATTTAACACTTACGTCATCCTAATACAATCATATTATACATTTATATTTCAAATATCCTATAACGATTAAATCATCCATGATGATTCATCCTCTCCCTTGCGTTATCTAATTTGGTTCTATAATCATCTTCTTCATACGAGACATTTGATTACTCGTCAAGAATACTATAACAATATAATATATGTTATATAGTAGTTCATTCTATATGACACATTTACAGTAATATATCATTATTGTAATGTTGTAGCTATATATACAATAAACAATATACAATAATACACTTAATAACAATAATAGACCAAACAATAAAAACCAAACAATGAACGCAACAAATAATCAGTCCTCAAATAATGTTTAGTTTTATGATATTATGTAATACTGTATTTTATATATGATTAATAAATGTATTAATATACAGAATACACTTAGCAATACTTATTGTATAGAAATCGTAAACTTGGTAATATCCTATATATAATAATAATAGAGAGGTTTATTGAATCAATAAAAACGATAGACGTTTATATCTGTCAAGTTGAAATAATAAACAAATAAATAAATAAATACACGAATAATAATAAATGATATATGAATATAGTCGTTATTTAAAAGTAATAAATTATGACATGGTCCGTAATTCATCGGGAAGACTGTTCCAGTATTTCGGAGAAGCAACAGTGAAAGCAGCATCTGCATACATAGATGAGACAAACGGCACAGAGAGTTTCATCAGTTCACATTTGCGATTCGTACGAATAGTTTCTCGATTTATGACTCCCTTTGATATGTATTCCGGAACTACAATTATATATAGCCTTGTGAGTAATGCAAAGAAGACGACACTTGCATATATCTCGCAACTTCAATCACCCGAGAGTAGCCATTATACAATGTATAGATATGGGTAAATCATTACGCTTAATTAAGCTTAAATAATATGCCAACAGCTCTACGTTGTATTGAATCTAATTTTATTATCAATTTTACTGGAATATTAATGAAAAGCGAATTACAATATCTAAGATGACTAAATACTAATGAATGTAATAATGATTTAGTTAAAGTAAATGTTAGCTTAGAACGAGCCTTGCCTATATTATACAGGAAATAATTAGCTATGCGGAAAGTGTTAGATATATGTACTAAATAATCTAATGCATTATTTATAGTAACACCTAGAGTAGTGATGGTATTTGAGATATGAAGTAAGATAAATAATGGATGAGTGAGGGTAATTGAAAGGATATCTGAAGGATATCTAGAAAGTATAATTCTATCAGTTTTAGTAATATTTAATGAAAGTGAATTACAGGAAAACCAAGAGATCAAATCATTAATACAGTTAGCAATTGAAAGTTGAATTATGTCAATATCAGAACCAGGTGTAAAAAAAGTATAACTTTGTAAGTCATCAGCAAAAAGGTGATAACGAATATATGAGTATTTTAAAAAATCATATTAATGGGAAAATATACAAAATAAAAATAATCGTATACGAGTATTACGGGTATATGGGTATACGGGTATACCCAGTTATATTCCTCGAGGAACGCCATGAGTGTGATCAAATGGAGCCGAGAAATATGACTTGATCTTTACCAAAGATATCATATTAGATACAAATGACATCAACCAGTTGTGAACTTGTCCATGAATACCTATTTCACGTAGACGGTAAGAAAGAATCATATGATTTAACGTATCTAAGGCACTAGACAGATTAAGAAGAACCAAATAACAAGAAGCCTTATTATCCATTGATAGTATAATATCATTAAATACAAAGTTTAGGGCAGTTTCTGTACTATGAATGGGAAAGTATGCACTCTGAAAGAAATATACAATATAGTTCGATATGATATAATCAATAAGCTGATGCGCAACTATGCGTTCCATAGTCTTAGAAATTGATGATAATGTCGAAACAGGACGATAGTTTGGAAGAATAGAGATTATGTTTCTTTAATATCGGAGTGATGTAGGCATACTTCATCGATTGTGGTACAATGGATGAAGATAATGATACACGAACTATACCAGTAATTATATCAATTAGATAGGGAGATAATATACGAAGTAAATTAAGAGGAAGAGGGTCAAGTGGGGAATTGGATTTCAAACAAGACACGAGAGAAAAGGCAATAGAAGAAGTGGGTAAATTAAAATAAGATCAGTGAGTAGGTATATATCAGAGAAAAAGGGTGGGCTTTCAAAATAATATCTATATGTAAATATATTATAGTTAATATTCAATAATAAATGTTATAATAATACAATATATATTCCCATATTTTGTGAAACATATTTCGACAACTTTGTATTAAGCCATCCTATACATGTGTGTATTAGAATATACCATCACTTATATATATAGTATATATATATAATATATATATATATATATATATATATATATATATATATATATATTGTATATACATAAATTACCGACTCTCGTTAAAACCATGGATGCCTTAACATGAGAGCGGCTTCGAAGGGACATCAGTTAATTGCCTAAATAAGGAATGGGGTTGATAAATGGAATCAAAATTATAATTGAAATCGCCAATACAAATGAATTTAAAAGAGCTAGAATGTAAGCCATCATTTATGCTATCAGATAATTCATCAAAGAAGATGGAATAATCAGGCCTAGGAGGCCGATAAATAACTATAATACGAAGTATATCGGAGGGAAAGTAAACGACTAAGATAAGCAATCACTATAAGAACAAGTCAAAGAAGAAATGGAAGGCGTTGATAAGTCTACATGAATTAAGATACAAACGCCGCCCCTACGACCATAATATAGGTTGGAGATAAAGATTATAACTCGCCTCACAGCACAATGAAAATATATCCGTATCATCAATGCTAATCCATGTTTCAGTGATCTCAATATAGAGATAGGTTTAATTTTTAGATTGGAAAGGAGTAGTACAATATTAGAGCGAAGAGATCGAATATTAATAAGGGAAATGCTAATTATATCAGATAACATACATAGTCATTTTTATTAGATTCAGTCTCATATTTTGATTTGGAAAAATCCGCAAAAGAGATCTTCCATGCGGATATTTCCTCTTGCGTAGGGTTATATTTATCAGATACCCAGTCAATCTTATCATTGATAGTTCTTCTTAAATCATAACAATTAGTTATTTTATTAAACACCGATTTGAGGGACTTAATGTAACCTGATTTAATAGCATGATAATAAAGCAAGCATAATTTCCTAGTATCGAGTGATAATGACTGGAATTTAAACTTTATAAGTTACAAATATTGTTCTATATTTACCTAATATTAATTTTATATGCAAATATATATATTTGTTTTAAATTGTATTTTTTTATAACAGTATAATTTCACATATAAATATTATTTAAAAGGCAATTATTTCTTGTCTGGCACGGATGTTTTGTTTAATATATTATGTTCGCTAATATGATAATAGAGTTTACTTGTTGTCAGGAAACGGTTACATCTTAATTAATGCTGTATTTGTTTAAATTATACAGTTATATTTATGAAAATAATTATTTATAATTACAATGTATATATATAAATATGTATATATATACATATATATATATATATATATATATATATATATATATATATATATATATATATATATATATATATACATATATACATTACTTAATATTCTATCAAAAACCTTTAGTTCAAATAAATTCAAAACCCGTTAGTTTATATTTTTCAAAACCCTTTAGTTAAAATAAGTTAAAACCCTCTAATTAATATTCTATCAAAAACCTTTAGTTCAAATAAATTCAAAACCCTTTAGATAATATTGTTCAAAACCCTTTAGTTCTTTATGTAGTAAAACCCTTCATGTTTCACTAAAGCTTTTACTAAAGGTTCGAAAACCCTTCACTCAGCGGACCACTAATTAAATGTTTATTCAGCGATAACTAAATGGTTATTTTTAAAGTGTATATTACCATAGGTTATATAGTTATATATGATGTCATTTAAATACATTTTATAGTATATTGTTTTAAATATATGTTGATTTAATTTTTTTATATTTTATCTTTATTTCCTTAACTCCTCAGTTAATATATTTATCAATCGTTAAATAGGTTTTTAAATAAAAACCTGATTGTTAAAAATCACATATCAATATTATTACTATTATATAAGTCGATACTCGTAAATAATAATACTGGCTGACAATATGTATTGTATAATAATATGTGTATATTAATGCTGACTCATCAATAATATCGAAGAAGTGTAGACTGCAGGAAACTAGGAACAGTTGAACCAATACTGAGATGTCGACATCACTTTTGTAAACTACAAATTGATTTTTCATTAAAAAAGTGAAATGTGACTTGTAATTATATATGCATGCGTATCTTTATAAACTGATAATTTCACTATTATATATTATTAATATTACTCAATAAGAAAACTAACTATTTTACTGTCTTTAATAGCGATATGAACTTTATTTCCAGTAAACGCGAATGTGCCATCGAACGAGTGGAACATAGCTTGGACACGTGACGGAGTCTTACGTAACGGAGACTTAGTCCTGTGGACACGATGTATTGTTCTACTGGACAGTGCGGTCTTGTAATACACTCCCTTACTGGTCACGAAGTAGATTTGCTTTTCTAGTGTGAAGGCGGCCGCGATATATCTAGGCAGACCGAGGAATACCTTGTTTAGCGGTTTCGGATATCCACTAAGGAGGGTGTTGTACATTACCGCGTAGATCTTGTTACCCTGCAGGACAACATTTGTATGCGTTAAAACACAGTGTACATTATATATGTATATATATGTATATATATATATATATATATATATATATATATATATATATATATATAATATTATGTGTATATACAATATTTTATTTTAAAAGAATTCAACTAAATTCCACTAAAATAAAGAATAAGAATAAAAACCTTAATAAATATAAGTTTCTCTCCTTTAGATATTACAGCATCAATATTAGAAGGAACGCCCCGGAAATATCTTTTAATAGATCTAGGTTTTGTTGGTTCTTTAAAGTTCAAGATGTAAAAGTTGGAGCCTGTATAATTTATAATTAATGTAATATATAGTATATAAGTATATAAACATATAGTATTCAATATAAATTCAATAAATAAACCTTTAAATGCATAAATATTTCGTCCGTTTATTTGAGTTATCGCATCAAATTTAGAATCTTTGCATAGGGGAGATTTAGCTTTAGGCATTGTTGTCGTAGTGATTTGTGTTGTTGTTGTGCCATTATAGAATCGCCCTGTATATTTTAATTAATTAAATATAATAAATATATAAATGTATAAATATATCGCCTGGGATATATGGCTTAGTGTAGCAGTTATTTTCTGAAAGCGAGAGGTCCTAGGTTTAATCACAGGTAATTATTGTATTTTCTTTGTTGTTTATTAAGAAATTAACTAACATTAAAATATAAAGAAAACAACATGTAATAGTTTTTTGTATGTCCCCTCACAGTTATAAACATATTTATAACATGTACAATTCTATGACTTTATGAAGTTTACATATTTGTTAGTATTATTATTTTTTACTAAAACACAAATGAGAACTCTTTTTGTTATATTTGTTTTTAAATAAATCATCTATATATCTATATCTATATATATATATAGATTATATAATTTTTATATATAATAAATAATTAAATAATCATTGAGCTCTAATTGAATACATATTGTATTGAAACAAACCATAAATATGCTGTATTCCAGCAATGTCATCCTCTTGTAATCTAAACTTACTATTGTACCCTGTATAGAATGGTGACATCACGCTATGCTTCGCTTTAGAATGCTTTAGTCCTAATGCATGTCCAAATTCATGAGTCATTACCTATAAATATAAAGTATATCTTAATAAAGATATATATATATATATATATATATATATATATATATATATATATATATATATTAATGATAATAATAATACTAATGTTAATATATAATATTATATAATAATAATCTGTATATATTTATATATTCAAAATTATACTATAAATATTTTATATACATTTTTATATACATATTTTTATTATATATTTTATATATAATTATTATATAATTATTTTAAATTATTGAGTTTTAATTCGATAATTTATATTTAAACTATAGTTTATAAACAATGATCTTATTATTGTTGTTTTCATTAGATTGTCCGTATTAACATAGTTGTTACGTAACGGTTGTGTACTATCCCCAGTTATCGCCCACCTAATATACTATAATTATAACTGTACCATAACCTACATATATATATATATATATATATATATATATATATATATATATCTATGGATGTAATATCAGTTAGTTTACCATATACTATACTCCAAGTATTACTTATTAATCTAAGCCGTAATAAAATAATTAGTTGTTATGGTTTTGTTTAGTTTAATATGTATCTAGCACTATAGCTTAACATCACTTATCACCACCTAACTTCACTTACTACCACCTATACGCAGACCTACCTGTACGATATTGATGCCATTCCTATAGGTTGTCCACCTTTCCGCCTCATCCATGTGAACTCTGCCACTCTCGGGTTGGAACGCGTGAGCCAATACACCCCCTCTTCCATCAAATGGAAAGTTATCGTCATGCTTCCCCTATGAGTGTATATAATACGTATGTATATATAGGATAAGTGAAAATAAATCTAATCCTTTTAAGTGAAAATAAATATAATATAAACTACAAAATAATAGAGTAAGAATAATATAGCTGTTTCTTCTGATAAATAATAATTATTATTATTAATTTATGTATATTACTTTATTTTAATTTAATATGTTTAATATAAACTTAACGCTCGATATGTAATATTATAATTTGAATATCTGGTAACTAACGTAAACAATTGATAACTAACGGAAACAAATTCAATATTGATGTCGGCCTTTTCATCTCCGTAAACTTGACGAAATCGTAATGGTGTTACGTCACCCCAAAACTACATTGCATATTTGTATAAACTTGCCTATATATATTTTTAATTAATATAAATATTCTAGATGAAAAGAAGTAAGGTACTCTTTGTAAAGTGCCAACTTTGACGGTGTTTACATGTATATATTGATTAACAATTCATTGAAAATCTATTTGTACGTACTACTTATCTAATTGCAAACATTTCTGTAGTGTTATGTGTAACGCATATATATATATATATATATATATCTTTCTTCCATTCAATAAATATAAATATAATTTATATCCGTAATAGTATGTTAAAATATGTTAATAATGTTTACAGAATTTCATCAATATAGTCATTATTAAAAAAATTATATAAAGCAGAATACTAATATTTAAATAAAAACAGTTTATTTATATTTATACAATAAATAGTATATATATATATATATATATATATATATATATATATTGTTATTATTATTTTAATTTGGTGGAGTCATTTCATCATATCCAGTACCTAAATTAAGTTTTCTCTTATAACCATATGGCTCTAATGTCCCTTCGAAGTCGCTCTTATGTTAAAGCATCCATGGTTTTAACGAGAGCCGATCATTTATTTATACACAATTCCATAATATTACTTCTAAATATTATTTTAAGACCCATTTCAATGGTCCGGACGAGGCTTGAACCCATGCCCTACTGATTTTGTGTATGACGACTTAGTCGATTAAGCCACACAGGCAGTTATATATATACTATAGTATCATATATGATAAACTTACTATTTTTAATACACGTCGGTAGAGAAACATAATTATTCAAAAATGAATTTAAAAATGACTAATTATGTTTAATTACTATTAAACATATCTATACAATATAATTTATCGGTAACTTATAATGCATTTAATCATTTGAAAATTTAAGAAGTATAGATATCATGATATCTAACCATTTAATGATATTTAATATTAATGAAAATGTATAAATAAATATTTTCGTGATTCATAGATTAACATTTATACATTAATAATACTAAATATATTATTCATACTAAATAATAAAGACTAAATAATATATTGATAAATAGGTAATTAAAATCGTACAACCAATGGAAATTGTTACTGTACCTATTCCTATTTCTTTTTTATATATATAACTATTATACATATATGTAATATATATTACCTTTAGAGATTTAGACGCACTTTCATCAACTTCTTTATTAGATATTTTCTTGGAATATTTCGTAATTTTGAAAGTAAGATTCATGTGATGCCAAACACTTCCGATTAGCACATACCTGCGTACCCTTTCCTGTAGAGATGTCAACTTATCGTTATCATAGTTTCCGCATCTGGGTATCTTCATCTGAACTTCGGTTTCTCTGTCCATGAATCCTTTGAATAAAATTGTTTGTAATAAGGTAATATAATAAACAAATGTATATATATATATATATATATATATATATATATATAGAATCAGATAGAGTGTATAAACTCAGGAAAACACAAAATCAAAGTTAGTCTAGATATTTTCCTATGTAATTTGATAAAAAACATTACAAGAATACAAAATATAAGACAATTTTAAAAGGACGATAAAAGTTATTTTAAAAAATGTAAATTTAGTATATCATTTGAACTCAACATTTATTAGTAAACTGATAAGATTGGTAAATTTGATTCGTGTAAATGAAAATCGTGCTGAATAAATATGTAATTGTATAATTTGACATTTGTTCAATGAAAGGTCATTATTTCAGTTAGATAAACAAAATATAAAAATAATAAATATATATATACATTAATTAGTATTAATTAATTTAAGTTGAGCTTTTTTTTTGCGGATGGCCAGTTACATTGCATTCGTAGGTCAGTTATACTTGTAGTGTAGATTACATTTTAAATATATATATATATATATATATATATAACAATACCATATTGTTAAATAAACTTTTTATATATGGAATTAGAGGTACAGCTTTTAATTTAGTAAAAAGTTATTTATCTGAAAGGGAACAATATGTATCCCAAAATGGTCAAAATTCAAATTATAATAACATTACATGTGGAGTTCCACAAGGATCTGTTCTTGGACCACTTTTATTTATTTTATATATTAATGACTTACCGAAAATTTCAAATAATTTTAAACCTATTTTATTCGCAGATGATACTAACTTAATATTTTATGATAAAACAATTTTAAATCTTAAAGATAAAATGCAAACAGATATAAATAAATTATTTAAATGGCTTAATATAAATAAATTATCTATAAATATCAATAAAACTAATGTCTTACTTTTTAATATCAGAAATAAAAATGAAAATATAAACTTAAATTTATATATTAATAATATTAAATTAAAACAAGTAACTGATATCAAATTTTTAGGTGTATATATTGACGACAAGCTTAATTGAAAAAAACAAATAAATTAAGTAGCAACAAAACTTTGTAGAGCAATTGCTATTTTAAATAAAGTAAAACATAAATTCGATATAAAAACATTAATTTTACTATATAATTCTTTTTTTTATTCACACCTAAATTATTGTGTTCATATATGGGGAAATACTTTTGTGTCTAGTTTATTAAAAATAACTATTATACAAAAACGAGCGTTAAAATGCATATTAGGTACACAGTATAATAGTTCTAATTATAATAAATTGCATTCAACATTCAAAATGTTAAAATTTAGTGATATTGTGAAATATAATACAGCTAAATTTATGAACAGGGCAATTAATAAAATGTTGCCTATAAATTTACAGAAATTATATAAAATAAAAACTTATAATAAAAATCTATTTTATAGAATAAAAGTCAGAACAGATCGAAAAGCTTTTTGTTTGACTAATGTTGGACCACAATTATGGAATAACCTAAACATAAATCTGAAATACAATAATAATCCAAATAAATTTAATACAAATTATAAAAAATATTTAATAAGTTTATATAAAGACTAATGATATACTTTTATTAACAATTTTATTTTATTGACTAATGTTAAATTTTACAAATTAAAAAATTATTATATTATATTTTGTATATACACTTACTTTTATTCTACTTTATTATCATTTTCATCTAATTGACTAATGATATATATTTTATATAATTACACATACATTTTTACATCATTTTCGTCTAATTGACTAATGATATATATTTTATATAATTACACATACATTTTTACATTACATATTATGAACTTTTACTTTTACTTTTAATTTTATACAACTATAACTAAAGATATCATTTTATTTATAACATTTTAATATTTCTTTTAATTACATTTTTTATAATTAAATAATATTCGATTTTTTTAGGTGGCATGCATTATAATATTTCTACTGATAAATATATAATCTTTTTTTTTTTTTTTTTTGATTTAAAAAAAATGTTTCTTTTATTATTTTTTTATTATGGTAATATTTTTCTTGATTTATTCTATATATCTATGATTTATTTTTATTCCATGTATATTATATATTAATTTATATAATATTATATATATATGTAGGATATATTACAGTTATGCATTATGTTACTTACTATTTGTTATTATAAGTTATCTAGTATTTTACAATTTATATTTATGTTTTATACATGATGAGAGAGATTACGAGAAATATTATTTAATATTATTTTAAAATTATTGTAGTGTACTATTAATTATTTTCTTTTTTTTAATTTCTAATTTAATTTATATAATTTTTATATTTATCATTATAATGTATAATTTTTGTTTTTTTGTTTTATCATATATTAGTATATATTAGTGTATGTGGGTGTGTTTGGGTACATGATTGGATATGCTTGAGTCATTGGGTGTATTAGGGATGTATAGTATGCATCGGGGAATAAGGATATCAGCGTTTACACCTCTGGCAATGGTGTAGGTGTAATCCCTAATGATATAGGATTTGGAGCACCCTTACCTGAAAGTTGATGTTCTACGCATCCTGGGTATACTCGGTGGAAATGGTATTATCCTTTGTTGTACTTAATAGCAGCCTTATATCTAGTATTGTTTTAAATTTTTTTAAATTTGTGTTTATTTAAAAAAAAATTATGTTTATTTCATTTATATTTAATTTAATAGTATTATAGATTGATTGTTTGTAATATTTTATATTATATACACTTTATGTAATACATTTTTAATAAAATCTTATTTTTATATATTTTTATATATATATTTTATTTATATATTATCGTTTACTAATATACTTCTCGTAATTTCGTAAATAGGTGAATGACCAGACAAGCTTTTGCTTTTTCATTCATCTAGGCTTTTAAGCCAACTCTGAGTATTATATTATATATACATTAATTAGTATTAATTAATTTAAGTTAAGCTTTTTTGATAGGTCATTTTATACTCTATATAATATATATATATATATATATATATATATATATATATATATATATTTAAAACTTAATCTACACTACAAATATAACTGACCTACGAATGCAATGTAACTGGCCATCCGTAAAAAAAAAGCTCAACTTAAATTAATATCCAAACTGTATTCCTCCACACTGACCAAATACCTGATTACCTTTATCGACTAATTTCTCTCTATACTGCACCAAGCTACCTACGATCCTCTAACTATACCGCGGTTCTGACTGAACCATCATTTCGCAGGTAACACCTAAGCATCGCTACTATTTTGACGCCAGCATCCTTTGGAATCATCTACCCATACCTCAAAACCATCAACACATAAACGAACACCTTCAAACACAAACTAAAGAAGTACCTCCTTGTTCATGATATCTGAACTTCAAATATATTAGTTGTCGGCACGTTACACACTTGACTGTTCTAATTATTACTTTTATTTATTGTATTTTATGTATTATTGTCACACTATAAGAATTGAATTAGTGTTTAAATAAAATCATCATCCTCATCATCATATAATATATATATATAATAATTTATATTATATAAATCGGACATGTCATTTACATGTCATACACATTATTGAAAATATATTGCCGAAATTATTATCTACCTTAAAGGTATATAATTTTTCATTATTTTATTAAATTACAATATGATTATCTAGATTGTGTATTGATTATTAATAAATAAACTTACCCGTTGGTTTAATCGAGGCAATAACTTGGAATTCTTTAATCGATTTAACTACATCTTTATCTTCCACTTCAGCATTTTTATCAAGATATCCAAATTTATGAAGATAAGACTATTAATATGTTATAATTATATTACATTACTAACAGTTAATCTAAATTAATAATATTACATTTGACTATATCATTTATAATATTAATGCATTTTAATATTGAAAAATTAATTTAATAAATTGAAAAATTGAATTAACTTGATTTATTAAATACATATTATCTATTTAACCAATTATAGTATACTAAAATATTATATATTAAAATATATTATACTATAGTTTGCTATAGTATATTGTATTCAGTTATAGGATACTATAGTAATATATAGTAGTACTTACTATGTGATGACTTGTTTTATCCGGAAAAGCACACGTAATAGCTACAATAGCGGAAATAAGTACTAGAACACGCATACTGTATTCCTATAGTGTTAACAGATAGCGATCTCACAGTAAACTTCTAACCTAAAGTTGGACTATTCGCATTTCTCTAAAGGCAGCAGACTTTTATACTCGACCAATATCCACTTCATCGTATATGTCTATTATTAGGCAATAATTGATTGATTTGCATCGGTGAATGTCTATTTTAGTAATTGTAATGTTCGAATAATTCATCGTAGATTTATATACTAATTATTCATATATTTTAGCGTATTATAATTAATAGTTTATATATACATATACATATATACATATATTAATAGATTCCTTCATATATTCATATACACCTACTCGAATATACTCGAGTAGGTTAGTATAAATCGTTATTATAAATCTATTTAAATATATCTATAAATCTATTTAAATATATCTATAAATCTATTTAAATATATCTATAAATCTATTTAAATATTTATATTTTCCATAAATGATAAATATAGCATATATCACTAAATTGGCATTGACTCAGTGCAGTACATGGTGAAAATCTAAGATCTGCATGTAACGTGTTATATCAAACGTGCACATGTGATATCAACCGTGTCGGTGATCAATTAGTATCTTCTAACTTCCGTTAGTTCGTAGCAATTTAAATAAACTCTGCATTGAACTATACATATATAATATGATATAATAATATATACATTTATTATATGTATACAATATTATAATAAATGGTATACTTAACCGTTGGGAACTAGGTATATTATAATATATAATTATATATATATACATAACTATATATTGTGACTATAATATAGTGACTAGTGTAGGACATTTTCAGATTTTTCACTCATTCGAAGGTTTCGAATAGTAAATAAATATACTTCGAAGGTTTCAAATAGTATTATTTTTATTAAATTAAGTATTCGAAGGTTTCGAATAGTAAATAAATACACTTCGAAAGTTTCAAATAGTATTATTTTGTATTAAATTAAGTATTCGAAGGTTTCGAATAGTAAATAAATACACTTCGAAGGTTTCAAAGTTTTCTAATGATGTTTTCTAATAGTAAAATTATTCATTTCGAAGGTTTAAAATAGTAAATAAATTCACTTTGAAGGTTTTAAATAGTATTATTTGTATTAAATTAAGTATACAAAGTTTTCTAATAGTTAAATTATTCATTTTAAAGGTTTAAAATAGTAAATAAATTCACTTTGAAGGTTTCAAATAGTATTATTTGTATTAAATTAAGTATACAAAGTTTTCTAATAGTTAAATTATTCATTTTAAAGGTTTAAAATAGTAAATAAATACACTTTGAAGGTTTCAAATAGTAAATATATTTAAAAAAGGTTATGAATTTTGATTATTGATTATAATCATTGATAATTATCAATAAGTCTAATTTCTCTAAGACATAACTGTGAACGTTTTTTTGTTAAAATATTTGAAGCCATATAAAATATTCTTCAGAATTCAAGAGCAAGGTTAAAAAGGTTAAAACGGAAGTAAATAGCCTAGGGTAAATAGTATTACATTTTTTGTTTATTTTATAATAAATATATGTATGCCTTTTATCGTTTTTTTCGAATAGTTAAATTAAACATTCGAAATTTTCGAATAATTAGATTTAGGTATTCGATATTTTCGAATAATTAGATTTAGGTATTCGAAATTTTCGAATAATTAGATTTAGGTATTCGACATTTTCGAATATCTGTCAAATTCGAAAATGTACTATTTGAAAGAATCGAATATTCGAATATTCGAATATTCGATTCGATATTCGAAACCGTTTCCAACACTAATATGGCTATAGTACAGTAACTTTTACATTTTACATTTACACATTATTTTTATATTCGTCTATACTGATAATACATTTGATAATTACTATTTTTGCCTAATCTATTTACGAAAATAGAAATATATAGTTTATTGAAATAATGTAATGTTATTATTTTTCTTTTAAGATTAATTTCAATTTTCTTTCTTTATTTCAAATGGCTTCAAAAGAAGACTTATGTTATTTCAGATATGTAAGATTATGCTGTGTAATAACATGAACATACGTTTATGTATATTTGTTTTTAATTTTAATAATTAAATATAGATTTCATATATACATATAGACAAATAAAACAAATTAACAAGACAAATACAAATAAAACGATGACATTAATATAAATAATTTATGAATATTATTTTGTAATATATATTATTATTTTTTTTTGTTTGATTATTTTTTATTTAATTATTTATTTTATTTATTTCTTTTTTGTTATAAATCTTTGTAAGATGTATATAAAAAATTAAATTATATATAATTATATATAATATATATATATATATATATATATATATATATATATTTAATAATGAGGGCGGTGCTATAGAAGATCTCTATTCAATGTTATTGGAAAATACCAGACGACGTTGTTACTAGAAATTACCGCAGTTTCTCTCGAATCTGCCGAAAGACAAGTAGACTTTAGTTGCACATTTATGGTTTCTATCCGTTTGTGTTATACATACTGTACGTCTTGAAATAGATAATATTAATCACGAAAAATTAAGTATAGATCATTAGTATATAATAATACAAAACGTTTGTCACATTCCTGACATCATAAAATAATAATAATATCACATGATGTGCACCAATAACGTGATATGAATTTGTGATATATCTATAAATAAATTCCAAAATCTATAATATATAATTCTAAAGCACGGTAATTAAAACATTTTAAAATAATTTATGGTATACAAAATTCATCCCAGATTTTTGTCTTCCAATTTTCTGTTGGTTCTTCTTTCCGCTTTTATAATTGTGACAGTGAATCTGTCGCTCATCTGAGAATATTTGTATGTCTACTTTATTTTTAACTTTTCTTATGACTATGTATTCTTCATATATATATCTTCTTTGTTTCTTTTGACAATCCATCTTTGATCTTTGAAATAGTTTTGTACTGTATGTCTGCATATACATCATTTTCTTAGATATACTTCTTATCCAATTCTTATTTTATTATATTGTACTAAATCTCCATGTTATAATTGCTTCTTATTTGTTTCTTTTTCTGTTTTCTTGTGAATTTCTATACATCGAATTCTTGTCTTCTTTCTTTTTATTTATTTTATTCAATCGTATTCTTCTTGAATAATGACTATATTTCCTAGTTTATCAATAATCTTTAAGAAATTCTCTCTTCCAAACAATATGAGAAATGTAGATCATCCTGTACTGCGATATGGCATGGAAGTATATATTATATATATAATATATATACATATAGATTGGTTTACAAATATTGATGCAAGGAATACATATGCCTGTTAGGAGGCATGCAATATAAGAGCAGGTATGAAGGATTTTATAAGTAAAATCATTAGCTTATTACATTTTGTATAGTACTATTAGGTATATATGATATATTAATAGGTAGTTGAGTGGTGAGAAGCTTACGAGTAAGGAAGAATGAATAACGAGGATTGGATGTAAGGTTATTACTTTTACAAATATAAAAACAAGACTTTATTATTTTAGATATTTTATATTTTTAGAACCTGCGATATATAAAATAGGAATTAAGGCTTTTATTCGCATTATAAAATAGGCTTTCAGGTTTACTATGGAAAATTCGTTCACATTTACGTACATTTCATTTAAGAATCTAGTTCAGTTCAAAAGCATGGATAGTTTGAATATATATTAATAGTTCTAGTTTTTAGATGGGCAAATTTATCAATCTAATAAGATGGGTATTATTAATGAAGCAATGCTGTGAAAGGAGGAGTAGGTGAAAGTAACTTAATAAGGATACTTTAATAATAAATGGTCTTAACATTTTATGACACAATATTTTTATTAAAAAATTATAATATATTAATATTATATTATTATAGATAATATTATGATTTTAAATTTTATTTATTCTTTTTATTCAATAGATAACGGAGGTGTCCGTATTCGGTACCCAAATCCGAATGCAGACACCCTGTGTTATAATATGGACACTCAATATAAAACTAGATAAACTATATAGTATTGATGAACCAATCAGATAAATTACAATAATATTATTTATAATTAATTTTATTAATAATTTAATATAAATTAGTAATTAAATTAGTAATTAATTTATTAATTTTTATTATTTTATTAATTTTATTATTTATACAATTTAATATATAAAGTATGTAAATAATAACATTTGTAGATTTAACTTCATTGGGGGTATTAATATTATAAGGCACGCGATGTTGATGAAAATAAGAATAGTTCTCACTCTGCGCGTTGAATGGTTATAGGGTGTCCGTATTAAGCTACCTAGAGTGTCCGTATTAGGGATTTATATGACCTCTAGATATATACTTATAACTTAAATAATATTTGATGACAAAGATAGAAATTATGTATATAATGTTTAGAATGCTTAATAATGTTTAATAATTTATAGTTATATATTATAGCGATACGTTTGTACATTCTTGAGAAGGTTTAAATTGAAATTTGTTTTCATAAATTTAAAAACGTAATAAAAAAATAATTTATTGGATATATCAGCACTATTTTGAATAATTAAAAATAAATACTTATCTAGACTATTTAATTATGAATATGTTACTCATTACACATTTTTTTTAGGATATAGTGTTTTGAGATTATCGTATTCGGGCACCGTCCGTATTCGTTACTTTCCCCTAATTCAAGTTCCACGGCAAAATAAATATTATCAAGATATGCATCATTTTATAGGTAATATATGATTTCCACAGAGGTAAAAGAGTAATAACTAATCTATAAGTTATTAAAAAATGATCAGTAATTAGGATTTATAACAATCATTGATAAACTGACAAATACTATGGGATCTAGGACCTACATACAATTACATCGAGAGAATGACCAGCACTATCAATGGGGACATCGTATTGTTAATAACGTATTCATTTTAGTATAAATTATACTTGAATTAAAAATATATATATATATATATATATTGTATATTTAATAATGTTATTTTTGCAAAATGATTACAATAAATTAAATTATTCATTCATATATATATTATATTATATATACAACTTATTACAACGTTTATTTAATGTAATGTTATATAATATAAACTAATTAAGAATACTTACCTAGCACATTTGTTTTATTATGATTGATGCATATTTCATTTGGCAACCAGTGCAATTAAAAAACATTTAATAATAGTATATTTCTAATAATATTATTGTATAATATTATTCTAATTGTTGTAATAAAAAACTACAAACCTTGCGATAAGTAAATATTAATGATTATAATAAATCATAATGTGGTTTATCAAGAGTGATATTATAATAAACATGGTTATAATGCGTATGCACCTAATAAATTATATTAATGAAGTATGTTAGGGCCTATTAGAGAATATATAACCTTTAATATTTATATATATATATATATATATTTGTTAAAATTAATCCCATTTATGAACTTAGATGATAGGCAATTATTACCTTTTGATCATTGCCTATTGTATTCATATCTAAATAGTTATAATGCCTTTTGAATCCTATATATAGTTAAAGTTTTAACAAGAGCCGACTCTTTTGTTTATATATAATTATATAATATTTCTAAACAAAATACTTCTAAATATTACTCTATATAGTTATTAGGGCCGCAGGATCAGGGGGTGTCGTGGGTGTCCGGACCCCCCATTTATAAATAGGGGGTCCGGATATATTCGGACCATCCCTGTTTTGAGTCAATTTTAAAAATAATTTAATAATTTTTTTATAATTTAGATAATTTAAGTTAGTAGAGATTATTAGTAAAATACATATTATAATATTTTAGTTTTTATAGTTTTGTAGTCACAATATTATCAATACCTTATATAATGATATAAAAAACGTTGATAAACCCTTCCAGCCAGATATAAGATTTATTAAAATATATGTTTATAGTCGTTATAGCAAAGATCAAACTTTATAATTCCAGAAAAACTGGTACTACTAATTGCAATGGATGTTTTTTCTTTAGTGAAAGGAAGCGGTATTTTTATACTATTAAATTCAACATTATAAAAAACCAAGTGTGATAATATCACATACTTTATAAATACTGGTTATTCAAATTAAAAAAAGGCATTTGAATGATTTATTAATCATGAAAATCTAATATGTACCATATTTCAATGGAAGAATAGAAATAGTATTACAGATGTAATGATTATGTGATAACTATTCCAAAGAAAGGAGATCTCAAAAAATTCTCAAACTATCGTACAAAAGTCTTATCAGCCATACAAGCAAAATTCTCCTGAGAATTATATTGAACAGATTAATTCTACAAGCTAAAGATATTCTAGCGGAAGAACAAGCCGGTTTTAGAAAAAATCGAAGCACAACTGAATACAATTTCTTAACTGCAGACTAATAATGGAAAAAACATCGATCAACAACGTCAATTTATCATAATTTCACTGACTACAAGAAAGCCTTTGATAGATTATGGAATGAGGGTTTATGACACGTGATGTCTTCTTTCGGAATAGGCAATGATATAATTCAATGTATTAAATCACTCTATAATTCTTCTAAAAGTAGCGTACTATAAAAATATAAAAATATTGGAAGAAAGTTTAATACATCATTAGGTGTGAGGCAAGGGTGCTTATTATCGCATGTTATGTTCAATATATTCCTGGAAAAAATAAATCTGGACTCTGTAACAAACCAACCATCTAGTATATCTATAGGAGGCAGACAATTCAATAACCTGAGATTTGCAAACGATATTTATCTTATAGCAGGTTCCGAAAGTGAACTACAAACTATAACTGATGTACTAGAAAAACATCGACAGCATATGGCATGGAAATTAATCATGATAAATGCAAAATTATTTTCAATGGAGAAAGTCCAACACCAATGATTTATATGTACGATAAACAGATTGAAAATGTGGAATATTTTAAATACCTCGGAGCAATGCTTACGAATTCCGGCAACTCAAAACAGCATTAATCATCACTACTAAAACTGGAAAGATCTAGCGTAGTGAAGAAAACGAATTCAAACTTAAATTAAGATTATATATCTCATTAGTTCTTTCAACATTGCTTTATGGCTGTGAACATGGACTCTGCTAGAAGAATCAAAGAAGAAGATCCGAGGTTTTGAGTCAAAAACTCACAGGCGTCTCCTGAATATAAGCTATAAAGAAAGAAAGACGAATATATTGGTCAATAATTAATAAATGAGAAAGTCGGCTCGTATGTATCTCTTCTTGATATAATTATGCGAAGAAAAATGACAAAATACGGACATATAACTCGACACGATTCCATGTCAAAAACATTTCTTCAATGCTATGTCGAAGGTAATAGAAAAAGAGGAAGACCAAAGAAAAATTGGTTAAATGATATTTCTGAATACTCTAATTTCCTTCTTCAGCAACTTTTTGTTATTGCAAAAGATCGTTATAAATGTAGAAAGTTGTTAAAAACACTGTCATGTTCTACCCCTACGCTGCCAACATCACGGGACTAAGTAACTAAGTAAGTAAGTAATGATTATAAATAATACAAATGATATACACAAATAATAAAATTGTTCTGATAGCTATATAGCTATAGTAAATATATATATTTACTTCTATAATATAGCTAGGTCAAGAAAATGTAGCTTTCTGTGGTAAATAAGATTTTGAGGGTCAATTCCTCAAACTATTAATAAGGACAAAATTAAATTCTCAATTAAACGCATACATGGTTAAATATGATAACTGAAAATACTAAGAAAATACTATATCTATTATCATGGAAAATTCTAAATTTGATTCTTGAATTAATTGCACATGTACTCTTAATAGATATTATTAAACACATATAGGCTGATATAAGAAAATGTGTGACGGCACATATAATATTTCAGGTAATTAGTTATATACATATATATATATATATATATATATATATATATATATATATATATATATATATATATATATATATATATATATACATGTATATATATACATATATACATGCATATATATATACATATATTAATAATATATTATACATTATTGGACCCACTATGAAATATACCTTCCTATGCCCCTAATAGTTATATAAAATAAGTTATATAACTTATTTTATTGGTACGGGCAAGGATTTATTTTGAAGTATATCTTTTTATAGATGTTGTTATAAACACTACTTTTCTATTAAATGTACATTGATTATGGGAGTTTGGCTGAAGGATCTTAAATTATCTATTTCGATATAAATGAACAGAATATATACAGAACGATATTTTATGAAATATATTATATATTTAGTACATTTTATTAATTTATTTTGTATTGTATAACCACTATATAACATAATATATATGTTTAAGTAATTAAACCACAATTTTATAAATATATTGAACCCATTATTCAAATGATAATAACATTTGTGATGTTGATTGGCTGTTCATCTCTCAACACCACCGTCAAAACCCCTTAGTGATACTTATAGTAATATGCTTAAAACTAACTAAGTTAAGATATATATTATAATACAATGTCATTATAATGATATATATATATATATATATATATATATATATATATATATATATGTATATATATATAGAGATATTTGTATCGGCAAAACCCACTCACGTCCCAACATATATTATACAGTGTAAATGTGTGCGTAAGAGGAATAACTATAATTATTTAGAAGTTACCTCATAAAATATGGTTATAATTATGTGTATCGTGACCTGCTTATACGATCAGATTACTATAGTAATTATATGTTATGATGAATTAGTATAATAAAATGAAATATTTAATAAGTTTTGTCCCATATCTAGAAAATAAATAAATATAGCATTAACAATCCCTGGCTTAAATGTAAATTTAAAATGTAATAAGAAAATAAATAAATTATTTAACACATATAAAACTAAAAACTGCCTTATCATATTTATTAAATATAAAAAACTACAAAATAAAATTAATAAAAATATAAAATATGAAAACAATAAATATTTTTCAAATATTTTTTCAAATTGTTATCAAAAAGAAAATTGGAAACATTTGAAAATTATTAAATCAAAATAATAAATTACCCAACATATTTAAATATGAAAGAAAAGAAATTATATATATCATCAATGTAAACATTTGAACAATTATTTTTCAAATGTGGGTCACAAAATAAATAAAAGTTTTATAAATAATAATTATTATCATTATTTACAAAACTTTCATTTATTTTGCATATTAATATGACTAATGATAATAACACACTGACTAACTATAATAATAATATAACTATTGATTATGATTTTAGATCTTTTTTAAACTCTATTGAGAAAAGTTTTTATATTTACCAATTACTGGAAATAAGGAAATAAATAATACTACACTTAATATGAATTCTAAATAATCTAAAGATATAAATAAATGGGACATGAAATTAATCAAACTTTTAATACATTATATCACTAAACCATTAGAATATTTATTTAATTTATACTTGACTATGGCCATTATAATGCTGCATTTCCTGATAATATGAACATTGTTATTATTAAACCAGTATGTAAAGCAAATGATAAAACACATATAACCAACTATAGACCGATTTCGTTATTACCGCAGATAAGTACAATTTTTGAAAAAATAATGTATGTTATAATATTATCTATATAGAATGTTGGGATTTATATATACAAATAAAATAATTAATATATAATTAAATTAATAACCAAAAATCGAATACTACCCTATAGTATTTTAATTTACAAGATTTGTTATTTACTAAACATAGTCTAAATAAAAAAAATTCGACGCTATTTTTAGACTTTAAAAAAACGTTAGATGTTGTAGACCAATACATTTTATTAAAGAAATTAGAATATGTTGTTTTTAATGGACATATAAATGTGTTTTTAAAAAATTATTTATTATTTAGAAAAGTTACAATTCGAATAAATAATACTGTATCATCTGTTAGAAATGTACGTTTTGGTATTCCTCAGGGATCAATATTAGGTCTACTATTTGTTATTTTTGTAATTAATGACATATCAAATATATTTAATAACGATTATCATATAAATTTAAATCTATATGCAGACGATACATCAATATATATATTTGCAAATTCAAATGACAACTTGACTAGTATACTATAGTATGCAATTATATTTATATAGATTATCTCATTGGTTTATATATATATAAACCAATTAACCAGTAAATAGAAGTCTCACTATTGTGGTTTCGAAAACCTTCATTTTAAGATATTATTATATAATTTAGATCGATTATAATTTTATTCAACATAAACAATTATAATACTATTAATTATATATAAACAAGATATTTAAATATTATATTAAGACTTTAAAAAATATATTTAGTGTGTTTTCAAAACCAACATTATAAATGTGTTCAAGACTTTATGAGGATTATTTTTTTCATCTATAATACAATTACAGTTTATTTTATTATTTATATTACAAATATATACACATATAGCACATTATAAATTATAATTAGTAATATTAGATTATATATAGAAATATTAGAAATAAGTGTCTCAAAAATGTTTATATAGTAAGTTTTGAAAACCTACTATATACTTTTTTTCAAAAATGATTTTTAGTAAGTTTTGAAAACCTACTATATACTTTTTTTTGAGACTCAATATTTATTCAAATTCAAAGTATAAAGTACACATACGTACATATATATATATATATATATATATATATATATATATATATATATATATATATATATATATATATATAAAACTGCCTGTGTGGCTCAGTGGCTAAGGCGTCAGACACACAAGCAGTAGGACAAGGGTTCGACCCTCGTCCGGACCATTAATTAATTTTATAAAATGGGTCTTAAAATATTATTTAGAAGTGATCTTATATAATTGTGTATACATAAATGATCGGATCTCGTTAAAACCATTGATGCCTTAACATGAGAGCGGCTTCGAAGGGACATTAGAGCCATATATGGTTATAAGTGAAAACTTCATCTAAGTTCCTGGATGGGATGAAAGGACTCCACCAAATAAAAATAACAATAACAATAACAATATATATATAAGGAATATAGGGACATATCATACATGATGTAAAATCAAGTATAATATAAGTATAATATTATAGATCTATATATAGATTCGCCAGAAACTATAGTTTCGCAAAAATAAAACTGATATAAAATCAATATATAAATTAATTATCTAGCCATAATATAGATAACAATATAATATAAATTGATATAATTAGCTAATTAATTATAATTATATATTATTATAGCAGGTATAAATAGGTATAAATAATATATAGATATAATATAAATATCAATGTGAATAATTTGAATTTAACATTCTATGATCATATTATGTGTTATACCCTTTATATATATTTTATAATTATATATTAAGTTGGTCGTTGAAAAATGTATTTGAGACCTATTTGTTTCAAATGTGTTTTCAAATGATGTCTTGGAAACCTTCTAAAAAACTAGCCGTCGACCATGTTTTAAAAACTTTGAAAAAGTGTTTGAGACAAAAATAGTGAGACTTCTATTTGCTGGGATATAAATAAATTAAAATTGAATATTGAACAAAATTAAATACTTACTTATTTTAATAAAAAAATTATAAATAATATAAATTTAAATAATACGAACATAGAAATTATAGATATACGTTTTTAGGTATTATATTGGATAGTGATATAACATATATATATATATATATATATATATATATATATATATATTAATATAAAGAATATATTCTTTTCATATTATAAATGTATGTAATACATTATATATAATTATATTTATTTTTTAGAAGTTTACATTTCTTAACATTCGCAATTTATTTCTATTATATAATTCATTATTTTTATCAAATAAGTCATATGGAATACAAATATGAAGTAATGTTTATGAAGATAGATTACAAAAAATTGGTATTAATACAACAACAAACTATTCGAATTATAAATATAAATATGATAGAGCAGACTTAATTATCTTTGATTCGTTTATCACACATTAATAATATGTTTAAATATATTTATATTTTAAAATTGAATGAACGTATAACTTTTAGAATAATATTATTTTATATAACCTCATACATAGGTATAATAACTATAACATTAATCTTGAAACATTTTTTATTTTTATAAAGACAAACAAAATTTATTTTACCATTAATGAAAACTACGCAATTCCAAAACACAATTTTTTTAAAGGTCCTAAATACTATAATAATTTAATGATTAATAATTTATTAAAATTTCAAAATGTATATAATATATACATATTAAAAAAAGTATTAAAGAAATACTTTTTAAATAACTATTGGAAGTACATAATATACACTTTTGTTTACTATCATATTATTAATATATATTTTAATATGTTGTTTTATATTTTATTATTTTAATAATTTGTAATATTTGTAATCGTCGTTAATGTTTAAAATTTGTTTATATTATACCATTTGGGTCATTTTATGTTTTATTACATTTTAATAATTTTATTATTATTTTATTCGCACTTTTTGTATTATAATTGTTTTATTAATTTAGATAATGAATTGAAACATGATGAAATACGCCGAGGAACAATATTATTATTATTATTCTTAGAATTATTATTTTTTTTTTTATAAATTACTTTACTACCCAGTAAATATAAGTATCACAATTTTGATCTCGAAAACATTAATTTTTTAGAATGTTTTCGAGACATTTTTTGGAAACACATTTGAGACAAATAGGTCTCAAATATATTTGTTAAAGACCAGCTTAATATATAATTATAAAACATATATAAAATATTATAACAGACTCTAAATGTATTTTATAGCTGGAAGAATATAGTCAAGAATGTCGAGAAGATGTTTTTACAGTTAATTAAAACACGACAAAAAATAAATGTATTGATTTACAGATTTAATAACATTAAATAATAATTATATAGATTGGCACGACAGACTCAATATGTTTGGTGACTTCTTTAGCAGCTCGACACGACAGCAAAATCTTTAGCATATTGGCATGATAGATGACCTATTTAGTAATTCGAAACGACAGGAGACCTCTTTAGCAGCTTGATATTACAGACGAACTCTATAATAGATTGGCATGGATCTGTTGTGATAATAGATTTTTTAAATATGAAAAAGAATATCATACCACATTATTTTAAATTTAAATAAGAATATTCTTTACAACAATATTGAATTTCACTGAGGATTATGTAATAGTTAATAATTGATAATAATAACTTTTAATAATAATCATATTAATAATCATATAGAGTTACCCCTTACGTTAAGATATTCTTACGGCGTATACATGACATGCAGTATGAAATCTGATAGAATTAACGAGTTCTATTACTGATTGACATGATATGAAAACTTTAGCAGCTGGACACGGCAGCAAGCTCTTTAGTAGATTGGTATGACAGACGACCTCTTGATAATTATAAACGACAGGAGACCTCTTTAGAAGCTCGAAAATACAGACGAACTCTTTAACATATTGGCATGGATCTGTTGTGATAATATATTTTTTGAATATGAAAAAAGTTTATTAACATTTTTTGAAAATAATCTTATTATTATAAGTTATTTTAAATTTAAATAAGAATACATTACAACATATTTTAATATTATTGAATTTCATTGAGGATTATTTAATAAAGTTATAATTAATAATAAAAACATTTAATAATAATCATAATAATAATTATATAAAGATACCTCTTACGTTAAGATATTCTTACGGCGTATACATGACATGCGGTAAGGAATCTGATAGCATTCATAAATTCTATTACGGCTTGACATGGTATGCGAACTCTTAAGCAGATTGGTATGACAGAGACCTCTTTAGCAGATTAGCATGTATCTGTTGTGATACTATTTTTTTTACAATATTATTATTATTATTATTATTATTTTTTATATATTACTTAACTATTAATATATTGAATTCTAGTACACAAGTATTATTATTATTGTGTAACTTTCCTAAAGTTATTATATTCATATAATATGGAGGTATCAATTTAATAAAGCTACGTCTAGTTTAATAATCCTCCTTAGACAATTGTCTATAAACTAATGTCATTCATTCATTCATATATAACTTTAATTGTGTATGGTATGTAGGTTTTATATTAATTATTTAATTATTTTAATTTCTATATTAATTAAATATGTCGAAGAATATTAAAAATTATGACGATAAATTTATAAACATTTTTGATAATCAACAACAAATTATAAATAAATTAATGGAATTAAATGATAAACAAATGGATTAAATTACATTTTTAGAAGACAAAATTATTAATACAATTAATACAAATATTATGACATTTGCCGAAGCAACAAAAATAAGATATTAAAGAAACATTAACAAATAATATTATACATAAATTTAAAAATAAAATACTATAAAAATACTATAAATGATAATAATAAATCTGTAATATTTTATAATATAAAAATATTAATGAAAAAAATGTAATGAATCGTAATAAATTAGAACTTAATAATATTAATGAAATACTGCAATCAATAAATATACAATCTAAAATAATAAATAGTCATAGAGTTGGAAAATATATTGAAGATAATGTAGTATATAATAACCAGTTAAAATAACTCTAGAATCAGAAAATGATAAGAATAATATCATATATAATGCAGTTAAACAAAAAGATACTAATTTTAAACATATTGGTATATATTTAGTATACAGCAAATTTGAACTTTCTACTATTACACATTTTTCTAATGAAGCCATTGAGAAATCGGTTGATGGGCAACAATTTAAACTTAACATTAATGGTTTTAATTTTAGAATAGTAGATACATTAGATAATGAATAATATTAACAATATTTCATTTATTCAGAATATAAATCATTAATGACATGCATAATGTATTTGACTATATACATAATAATACTGAAATGTTATTTGATTCCAATATAAGTAATGACTTTATATTGAATGACAATAATGAAACTAATTGTAAATATTATACAATAGATGATCTAAATAATGAAATTTCTAGCAATGATTTTGGTTTATCGATATTTCTTTTGAATTCTAGAAGTTTTAGATCAAACTTTGATAATATAATTCAATTTTTAACAGAAATAAAATAAAATTTTGATTTTATTATATTTACTGAAACTAAATTGCATGAAATTGATATATATATATATATATATATATATATATATATATATATATATAATTCCTAGTTATACATCTATTCAAACAATAAGAAATAATAAACGTGGTGTTGGTGTTGCCATTTATATAAAAATAACTTAAATTTTAATATATTACATACTCTAATCTTTACTATTTATAATTTAATTGATATACGTATCATTATACTTATTTATAATAATAAAAATATAATATTAAGTAGTATGTATAGAACACCAGATTATAATATTGATTCTTTTACAAATATTATTTTAAATTATTTACAAAGTATATCACATAATAAAACAGTTTATTTATGCGTAGATTTAAATATTGATATTTTTAACATAATAATATAAACATATTAAAGATCTCATTGATAATATTTATCAATTTTACTATCACCCGTCGACAAATAAATTCACTCGTATTACTTATACATCTAAATCTATTATCGATAATATTTATATTAATAATAATAATATACCATATATAAATGGTATTTTAATGTCGGATGTACTAAATAATAAATAATAAATAATAATTTACTATAACAAATAATAATAATAAATTATTTTTCTAAAAATAATATCAGTACATAGATACTGCCAATAATTTTAATAAATATTTTTTTAATATAAATTTAGTAACACATTTAAAATCTAATAATAGTTCAGATACTTATAATTATAATATTACCTCCTCTTTATTTTTTACTTTTAAAAATTCAACTGAATTGACGAATATTATAAATAACATGAAATTAACATATAGTAAGGACTTATATGACATTACTTATATTCTAATAAAAAATATAGTAGATATTATATCTGTTCCTTTATCTATATTATATAAAAAAAATTTAGTGCAGGTTACTTTCCAGATTATCTAAAAATAGATATAGTAATTTCAATATATAAAAAGGGAATAAAAGATAATATTGAGAATTATAGACCGATATCTATTTTACCTATTTTATCTAAAATATTTTAAAAATTAATAAAGACAAGAATTAGTTCATTTATTGAAAACAATAATATAATAAATAATATACAATTTGGTTTTCTTAATAATATGTCTAATAATATTCTTAATAATATGTCTAAGATGCTGTCAATGCCTTAATAGAAGAATTAACGGATAATTTAGATAGTAAATTAAAATGTTCAATGGAATCATTAGATTTGTCAAAAGTTGTTGATACTATTGATCATAATATGTGAATTAATAAACTTAGCAATATTGGAATTAGAGGTGTATGCTTAAAGCTTATGAAAACTTATCTATTTAATAAGAAACAACTAGTTATTATTAATAATAGTATTTCATCATTATTACCTATAAAAATGGGAGTTCTTCGGGGTACTGTTTTGGGACCCCTGTTGTTTATAATATATACAAATGATATTGATTATATTGATAAGGATTTATCTCCTATTATATTTGCACACGATACCAGTTTTATATTTAAAGCAGATACTATAGTATTATTAGAAAATGTAATTAATTATAAAATGATTAAGATAAATGTTTTGTTTATTAATAATAAATTATATATTAATATATAAAAAAAAGACTAATGATTTGATTTTTAATAATTTTAATAATAATCAATTAGATATATGTATTGGAAAAAATATAATAGATCAAGTAGATTATGTGAAGTTTTTGGGTGTGTATGTTGATTCCAAACTAAATTGGAAAAGACATATACATTCATTAAATCTAAGATTAAGATGTAAATAATCTCGGTATTTCATAAATTGAAAAATAAGCTAAATGCGTCTGCCTTATTGATTGTATTTAAATCTTTACTAATGTCCTCTTTATCTTATTGTATTCAAATATGGGGTCAAGCGTATATATATAGAATAATTATATTAATGTTTTACAGAACAGAGCCCTGCTAATTATTTATAAGAAAATCGTTTTAAAAATATTGATTATATTTATAACAAATTAAATATCCTAAAATTCATTGACTTGAAAAAAGTATATATGTTAAATTATATGTTTTGTGTTATGTTTGTCTGAGCTAATTCTAGGTAGAGCTACCTAGTCATTGTATATCTCAGTAGGAAGAATTCTCAGATAATATATTGAATTAAAAACATTAGGTTTTGAAACTAAACATTTTATTACTATTTTAATAACAGACGATATTTATATTCACATACAATATCACGTGATTAAGTAAACACATATACTAGTAATTAAAATACGTAACATCTCCCTTTTTTCCAAACGTGCCTTGACCAACGATTAACGTCAGTGACTTTGATTAGCCAAGTCAGTTTGAATCATCTGTAGCGGATTGGTTTTCTGTGAAGTCGCGTAGACTTTCGAGTATCGTTAGTCCGCATCGGTTCAGCCTCAATACTCATTGGTTCAGCCTCAGTACGAATCGGTCAGACTCAATACTTCTCGGTAGTTCACTTATGACATCAGACATCGGAATCTGGTTAGATAGCACATTAGCCATGGTGATTCCTCATTCCCATCAGATCTTGTATATAAAAAGTATCTCATTAGTACCTATAGTCGAGTATTTGTTTATTAAATTTTATAGTAATTAGTATTATTATTGTGATTAATTAAATTATGCGTCGATATAGGTTTGTCACGCAGAAACCACCAATTTCTGATTACCAATATATGTCAGACCTTAACCTTGTATACTCTATGTGTTAACTGTTTTGTTATACAACCCGATTTCCACGGCTTCTCTCCGAATTGTAATGGTTGATCATACACATTCGTTACTTTTTTTAAACATGGTAACTCTTTTCCTTTATATTCATTGCTTCGTTTTGGTAGCGTATTGATTGTATATTTTCATGGTACAATAGTTCTGGTTTTTCTTCCAAACATCAATTATATTTGTGAAATGTTGTTAATTGGGCTGTTTCTTAAGTTTAGTATTCCTAAATAAATATCTTCATTTTCCACTTGACTCTTTATAAATATGTTCTTTATAACTTGCACAGCTGCTTCAGCCTTTCCATTCACCATTGAGTTCCCTGGTGATATAATATTATGAGTTATATCATATTTATAGGTACATTTCTTGAAACTGTTGCTCGATAATTGAGGTCCATTATCAGAGATTATTTTTAACGGAATTCCCCATCTTGCGAAATTTGCTTTATTATATTGCGTTACATTTGTGTCTGCCAACGTATCTCTAACATAGTCTACTTCGATATAATTACTACAGTAGTCAACAGTTACAAGATAGTTTTTATTATTGTATTTGAAAAGGTCCATTCCTATCGTTACCCAGGTAACCAAAGCATGGGTTATAAGTTATAACTTATAACACTGGTATGACCTGGGTAATGTGTACCAGGTTATTTTATGGGGCTCAGTGAGCAGTTTGTACCAGGTCAGCTATCCCAGAGAAGTACTGATTTATGCCAGAGGGAATTATGTACCATACAATAACCTGGGTCAGATATCCCAGAGAAGTACTGCTTTATGCCAGAGGGAATTATGTACCATACAATAACATGGGTCAGATATCCCAGAGAAGTACTGCTTTATGCCAGAGGGAATTATGTACCATGCAATAACCTGGGTCAGATATCCCAGAGAAGTACTGATTTATGCCAGAGGGAATTATGTACCATACAATAACCTGGGTCAGATATCCCAGAGAAGTACTGCTGTATGCCAGAGGGAATTATGTACCATACAATAACCTGGGTCAGATATCCCATAGAAGTACTGCTTTATGCCAGAGGTAATGTATATATATATATTTATATTACCTATATATATTGATTTTATTTAACATGAACACATTTATAATGTAATATATTATTTATTAATATGAAATAAAGAAATTAGGAGAAATAGAAATAGAAAAATATATATAAATAAAAAATAAGATAAAATAAAATAAAACATTTCTTCAATTCTTATTCTATGGTATCTGTAAATAATAATAATATATATTAAGTAAAATATTAAATTATATATATATATATTCATTTTAAAATGTATATGCATATATGTAAATCATGTGTATATCCAAGCGCTCTCACTCCCTATCTTCCAATGCAAACTTATGAAATATGTAAACAAATCAAATAAATGTCATCCTGGGATATTGATAAATTCATGAATAAATATTAAAATTTATATATTTCTTTAAATACATAACTATATAGTATATATGAATGAATGAATGAAATCAGTTTATAGACATACGACATATACATACATAACTATATATATATATATATATATATATATATATATATATATATACTGGTTTACTACTGACGTTTAGTACATCTCTAAATACTATAAGTATTAAGCAGTACGTATAATAAGCTTAAATAGAATATATACATTATATGCATATACATATATATATATTATATGCAATAATATGCAATTATTTATATTTTTACAATTATTTACATCATTAAGTTATTTAAATAATTTAATGATATAAATAATTGTATTATTATTAAAATATATATATGATATGTAATACATATTAATTATATATATATATATATATATATATATATATATGTAAGGTAATATATACATATTAACATATATAACTATTGAAACTAACATTTTAAATGTAGATAATTAAGCGTTTAGTGTTTGTATATATTTAAGCAGTTATTCGTCGTATAATGAATATATATATTTGAATTGCTATTTACAATAACTTAGGGGGTGGGGCTTATAAGATTATTATTTGATTATACAATTATAATTGATTTATTTCAACAAAATTCATTTTATAATTTTAATTTTTATATAAAAAATCTGAATTTTAATTAAATGTCATTTTATGGAATATAAAAACTAATATCATTATACATTAATTAATTACTGGCAGAAAATCAATATTTTAATTTTGATTTGGTACATTATATGGTACATGAAGGGGCTTTTATACCAATGGTATATATGATGGTACTAGATGGGATATCTGATCCAGGTTATTTTATGGTACCAATAACCCATTGGTACATTATATGGTACATGAAGGGGCTTTGTACCAATGGGATATATGATGGTATGAGATGGGATATCTGACCCAGGTTATTTTATGGTACCAATAACCCATTGATACATTATATGGTACATGAAGGGGCTTTGTACAAATGGGATATATGATGGTATGAGATGGGATATATGACCCAGGTTATTTTATGGTACCAATAACCCATTGGTACATTATATGGTACATGAAGGGGCTTTGTACCAATGGTATATATGATGGTACGAGATGGGATATCTGACCCAGGTTATTTTATGGTACCAATAACCCATTGGTACATTATATGGTATATGAAGGGGCTTTGTACCAATGGTATATATGATGGTACGAGATGGGATATCTGACCCAGGTTATTTTATGGTACCAATAACCCATTGGTACATTATATGGTATATGAAGGGGCTTTGTACCAATGGGATATATGATGGTACGAGATGGGATATCTGACCCAGGTTATTTTATGGTACCAATAACCCATTGGTACATTATATGGTACATGAAGGGGCTTTTATACCAATGGTATATATGATGGTACGAGATGGGATATCTGACCCAGGTTATTTTATGGTACCAATAACCCATTGGTACATTATATGGTACATGAAGGGGCTTTGTACCAATGGGATACATATCCCAGGTTATCCCATACAATAACCCTTCTAAATAAATTATGTACCAGACAAATACCATTGCTGGTTACCTGGGTACCCAAGGAATATCCGGTCTTTCAATTTTAAATTCCTGTTTCATGTTGTTGCTAGATTGAATATGTGGCACAAATATCACAAGTATCTATATAATTTCGTATTTCATTCGACATCCCAGGCCATTAGATTAACTCTCTTGCTCGTCTTAAAAACCAGTTTATGCCTTGGTGTCCGATATTTATTTTCTTTAGAATTTCAGCTCTTATTTATTTCGGTACGACTATTCTTGTTCCTCATAGAATAATATCTTCATGTACTGTTAGTTCATCTCTATATGAGTAGTACTTTATTAACTTTTGTGATAGCATTCCTTTCATTGGCCATCCCTGCATAATAGCTTCTTTTACTTCTAACATTACATCATCTTTCATTGATTCTCTCCTGAACTGTTATAATCTGTCTCTGTTCATGCTTGCATCTATTTGATGTACATTTTCTATCAGTTGTATAGGTTTTCCTACTGGTGCTCTTGCTAGTGTATCAGATACATACATTTTTGTTCCCATTCTGTATTAAAATTGTATAATTATACTCTTGTATCTTTATTAATAGATTGTGTAATCTTCTGGCGCTTTATTTAGTGGTTTATTTTTGATAGCCACCAAAGATTTGTGATCGGTTATGACTCTTGTCTTTCTCCAAACGTGTAGTGATACCATTTTATAAAACTTGGGGTTATCGCCATCATATCTTTTTCGATTTGAGCATAATTTATTTCTGCCTCTGTTAGATTTCTACTTGTATATGCGATTATTCTATTTTCCTGCATCAGCATAGCTCCTATTCCATATTCACTAGCGTCACTTTCTATTGAAAATTTTATTCTGGATCATTACAAATTTAACGTTAGTGCTGTTGTGAGTTTTTGTATAATAGTATTGTGATCCTTCTCTTGTGTACTTGACCATATGAATTCAACGTATTTCATTAGTAACTGTTGTAGTGGCGCTGTAATTACTTGATAGTTCTCAATGTAGCTTGATAAATAATTGCTCATTCCTAAAAATCCCGTAATTCTTTTATGTTTCTCAGTTTAGGAAACTTTTATATTGTTTCTGTTTTTTCTTTGTATATCTTTATGCCTTCTCGAGTTAATATATGTCCCATAAATTATACTTATGTCTTTTTCAATTCTAGTTTACTCTTGTTCAATTGTATATTGTTATGTTTGCAATACATGTATACATTGTTCAGATTTATGTCATTTTCTTTATCATCTTTTCTATATATTATTATGTCATCTGTTATGCATATAACTCTCTCTATTCCTCTTAAAATATATGATAGGCGTCTCTGGAACATCTATGATTATGTTTTCAGTCCAAAAGGTAACCGTAACCATCTGTATCGTCCTTCATCAGTCTGGAATATCGTCAGTTTTGATGATTCTGTATCTAATTCGACATGCCAGTATCCATTTTTTAAATCAGCTTTCAAAAAGATCTTAGAATATTTTAATTCAAATAAAAAATCATCTAGTATTGGTAGAGGGTAGTGTTCTCTCTGTAGGGCCTTATTCAGTTCATGTGGGTCTAGGCATATTCTTTATTGACCAATTTTCTTAATACATGTGGTTAATTGACTAACCCATGGGGTAGGCTCTGTTATTTTCTTTATTATCCCTTTTCTAATTTCTTTATTGCTTCTTTCAGTCGACTCTTAATTGATATCTATCTTTAGATGTTGTATTATTGGGAATTTAACTAGGTTACCATTGAATATATATTCTATATTTTCTTCTGTGACTTTTGATACTCTGTTGAAATTATGTTCATTTATAGTAATTAAACTACGAGCCTCACAGGTACGTAAACTTAATATCGGTGTACATGTATTATCTTCATACAGTATAACAATGTGTTCTGTTGTTTTCTTTGTTATAGGGTTGTATAATTTTAAATATGTTTGTTCACGTGGTGTAATTGATTCGTTACTCCACATCTTTAAGTTTCCTGTATAAGCAGTTATATTCTTTTTCGCATATTTTTCAGGTATCATAGTTATGGAAGCCCTATATCTATTTGAAATGTTACCTCAAATTGATCGTCGATTATCAACTCACATTTCGCTTGTTTTTTCGTTCTACCTTCTACAGGTTTATTTAACTATTCATCTTCATCTACGTCTTCATTCTTTCTATAATTTTGTTTTCTAATTTCTTCTTGCATGTAGTTTAAATTAATATTTCTTGATCTGCAGCATATACTAAAATGACATTTCTTCTGAAATATGTTGCATATTTTATCAAATGCTGGAAATATGTATTTGTTAAATTCATGTTGTCTTCCAAAAAATATTTACATTTATTGAAATGTTGACCAGGACTTCGTCCTACTTTTACATGCATAGTATTTTTAACCAGGACTTTATCCTACCTGTTTATTATCATAATTATTTCTATGTTTATAATTATTATTTTTACTGTCATTTTTAAAATTATTATTATTTTTATCAATATTATAATATTTTTTTTAAAGTAATCTTATTAATACTTTTTTAGCAACCCATCATATCTGTTTGTTTTGTCGCTTCTTCTGACGCTCAGTATATATTTATGCATGCTTCTAGATTTATATCTTTTACTTTTCAGTAATTCCGTTCTAGCTCTTTTTTCTGTATTCCTAATATTATTTTGTCGCATAATATTCCATCGCCGCAAGTATTGAAATAATCACAGTTTTTCTTTATTCTTCTTAAGTCTGTTACAAATTCTTCAATGTTTTCTTCTTGGTTTTGATTTCTAATATTAATCTCAATTTCTTATAGTATTTTTAAAAATAAGTTAAACAAATTCTTTATCAATAAATATTGATTAATCTAATTTTATTCATTCATTCTCTAGTTTATTTCATTTTAAAACAGATATCGGAGACAAAGCCAGCTTTAACAAGTGAACGCCTTATCCTGATATTGAAAATATTATTTATTTATTATGCTATTATTATAGTACTCAAATTTAGTATTATTTTTTATTGTTCGATTATATATAATAGGTATAACTATATATCTATTTAATAATTTACGCATTTTTTCTTATAGTAATATTGTCATACGTGTATTTAATTCTATTCATAGCATGTACATATGACCGTTAATTCATCAATATTATGGTTTTCTAAGATATAAATATATTATACACCAATAAAATCCTTTTGGACTAATATACCTAGACATGTAGCCGATAAAGACCATTCGGACATGCCATGTGTGAATGCTGTGAGTAGATATTTACTGCTCGTGAAATTGAATTTATTTGATTCACTATGTGATTTAATTTCATTATATATTATTATAGTTATGTTATTATCATATTTCTTTTGTGTTTGTTCTTTAATTCTTATACATTTGTGTGTGAAATCCTTTCTCGAAATAATATTGCTATTAAAGGGTTCCTTTTTTACTAATTATATAATTATATTGTATTGTATACATATACCATGTGATTTAATTATTTAGTTATATTATATAAGTAAATAAATATTATTCACTCATTGATTCATTGATTCATATAAATTAAATATAATAATTTGATTAGATGAGCCAGAAACGAGATTTCACTGTCACATCGTTAAAATAAAATACATAGATAGGGTATATTATACTATATATTATGCTATATCTTATGAGATCAGCTTACACGAACAACATATATATATGGATCACCATATATATATATATATATATATATATATATATATATGGAATAAATAAAGGTACTTGTGCTATCAAATGGAATCTGTTCTGAGTCCGTAATTGCTTGCGTATACTAATGATTTCGCCTAATATCTAAATACTTATACTTTAGTTAGGATGCAAAGAGTACTATATTATTCTAAAAAACACATTATTATATAATGCTCCATGTATGTGTCTACACATATCTATACAATTGTAATACTATAAGGGTAATAGTAAATACCATGGTAATGTTATTTTAAATATCTAAATAATTAAAATAAATAAAATTATTCATTCATATATATATATATGAAATTATATATTAAACCTATTATAAAACCTACATTTAAAAACCTATTATTAAACCTACATAAATACAAGGTTTATGTAATGTAATATTTTAAAATATAAAGTAATTAGGAATCTAGTACACATGTTTTATGGTTAATTAATGGTTAATTAATGCATATTTCATTTTGCAATAAGTGCAATATTCACATTAAATAAAAGCGTATGCATGTCATAAATAATAGTAGTGAAGTATGTTCATATGGCCTATATAAAATATAAACCCACATATACGTAGATATATAAATATATATAAATTATATTAAAAAATGTATTATAAATATAGTGAAATAAAGAAATCATGATATACATAACACAAAACATTATACATAAAAGTGAGCGACAATAACTATGGGTTTGAAATATGGGGTAATAACTATACAAATAGAGTACAACCATTAGTTTTAATACAACAATATCTATACGTATCTTAAATGATAATATTTGTTATTGTATACTTTTGCCATTAACTCATCTGTCATATACAAGTAATCTATTTAAACATAATTATATTTAAATATTTTATTTTTTATTAATACGTAAAAATATTTGATCTCTTTATAATCTTATTCACGAAAATTATAATATTGATTTTAAATCATTTTTAATTTCAATAAAAATAAAATAAATTTATTTTAACATTCATGTTTCATTTTAGAGCTTCAAAGTTATAGTGTAATGTTTGGTTATATAAAAAAAAATATCATACAAAATAATTTTTCTTAATTAGTTTTTTTTAAATTATATATAACAACAGTATTTTAATAGTAATTATAAAAAATAAAATTACAATTCTAAACAAAGAATTGTAAACAGTATTACATTTATAAAAATTTATAAAATAAATTTATAAAATTTAATTTAATTTTAAAATAATAAATTTATAAAATATTAAAAAACTGTATTATAATTTTTAAAATGCATTAAAAAAATAGTATTATATATAATTATAATTAATGCATAAAAAATGTGTTTATCTATAATTTTCATTCATAAGATACAAATCATAATTCTTATTTTATTAATTTGTTAAAATTTTTTTAAAATATTTATTATAATATATATAACAAAAATTATCTTATATATGAATGAATAAATTGGGTGGAATGTGACAATTATATTGTTGTTTCTTTGGAACTGGATTGATTGTAGTTCCCTTAATTGGTAAGTCTGTTTATGTTTAGCATGAATATGTTGCCATTGCATATTTCATTATAAATATGATGATTTGTTATAGTTGATAACATGTGCACTTACATGTATGCCTAGTCCTTATTTCTACAATTATTTAATCACCACTGTAGTAGAAATTATAGTATACTATAATTTCAAGTTTCAATAAGTGTAAATCATTGTTGCTATTTATGTTTATTATTTGTATAATTTGTTTATTTTTTTCCGTTTATTTTATTTGTTTCAATTAATTTAAATCTTTTATACATATTTTATGTTTCTTAATTATATATATATATTTTCTTATACCCTGTAATAATTATAGAAAGAGTAGGAGTAAATATTACTACATTTACAGCTTAAATATTAGAAGGAATGCCCCGGAAATATCTTTTAATAGATCTAGGTTTTGTCGGTTCATTAAAGTTCAAGATGTAAAAGTTGGAGCCTATATATATTTTAAATTATTTATAATTAATGCAATATATAGTATATAAATATATAAACTTATGTTATTTAATATAAATTCAATACATTAAAACTTTAAATGCATACATATTTTTTCCGTTTATTTGAGTTATCTCATAAAATTGAGCATCTTTGCATAGATGGTTCAGGCATTATTGTTATAGACAGTTATGTTGTTGTTGTACTATTAGATAATCGTAATGTATATTATAATTAAATACATATTATATATATATATATATATATATATATATATATATCGCCTGGTATCTATGGCTTAGTGTAGCAGTTAATTGCTGAAAGCGAGAGGTCCCATGTCACATTATCACAGGTTGTTATTATTTTATTCTCCGTTGTTTATAAATATTTAACAAACGATAAATCAAAACACAATAAAAATGTAATATTATTTGTATATATATGTCCCTTACAGTTATTTATGACATTTACAATATTTTACTTTTTGAGGTATCCATATATATCCGCCATTTGAATTCGTAGTTGAATAAATAAATGTTATTATTATTGTTATGTTATATATGTGTACAACACATATATGTAAACGCATATAATTGCATATTGTATGTCGAACTATATATCGGACAATTGTTATATAACATGTTTACTGTCTCGCGATATATAGTTCGACGCACGCATTACGTGCGTCACGTACTGCGTGCACTAAGGAATACGCTTCCCTGATTGGCCAACGTAATTGTTTCGCCACGCCATGCTTTGCACTCGAATGTTACTTTAACGTCTGCGCTAAGCGTCGCAACATGTATACTAAATAAATATGACCAATACTTAAACTAGCTTATTCCCTAACAACTCAACAATTATTATAATATATTCATATATATATATATATATATTATATATGTATAATTATATAAAAAGTTGCTGTATTCCAGCAATATCGTCCTCTCGTAATCTAAACTTACTCTTGTACCCTGTAAATAATGGGGACATTACACTATGCTTCGCTTTATAATGCTTTATTCCTAATGCATATCCAAATTCATAAGTCATTACCTATAAATGTAAAGTATATATATATATATATATATATATATATATATATATATATATTAATAATACTATTATTAATATATAATATTATATAATAATAATCAGTATATATTTACATATTCAATTATTATACTATTATTAGGTTTTTATTATATAATTAATGCATAATTATTATATAGTTATTTTCAATTATTGAGTATTAATTCGATAATTTATTATTTAAATATAGTTAAAATGTAGTTTATAAACAATGATCTTATTATTGTTGTTTTCATTAGATTGTCCGTATTAACATAGGTGTTACGTAACGGTTGTGTAATATCCCCAGTTATCGCCCACTTAATACAATATAATTATAACTGTATTATACACTACATATATGTATATATTTCTATGAGTGAATTACTGGTCTGTTTACTCGACATTCAAATCTACTTTATACTGAATTTTGTGATATTCGTCACTTTACGTGCCTGTTATTGCTATTATTTATCACTTTAGAATAAACTCTACTTCATTTACGACTTATCAATAAAACCGTAATAAAATATTGTGTTGGTTCTGTTTAGTTTAAGATGTATCTAGCACTATAGCTTAACATCACTTATCACCACCTAACATCACTTACCACCACCTATACGCAGACCTACCTGTACGATATTGATGCCATTCCTATAGGTTGTCCACCTTTCCGCCTCATCCATGTGAACTCGACTACTCTCGGGTTGGAACGCGTGAGCCAATACACCCCCTCTTCTATCAAATGGAAATTTATCGTCATGCTTCCACTATGATCGTATATATTATGTATGTATATATAGGATAAGTGAAAAAAAAATCTATATATAAACTACAAAATAAAAGAGTAAGAATAATATAGCTGTTTCTTCTGATAAATAATAATTATAATTATTAATTTATGTATATTACTTTATTTTAATTTAATATTTTTAATATAAATTAAATATTTTTATTATAAATGTCGGACTTTTAATCTCCGTAAACTTGACGAAATAGTAATGGTGTTACGTCGCCCCTAAACTACAATGCAATTCCATAAATATAAATATAATTTATATCCGTAATAGTATGTTGAAAAAAGATAATAAATGTGATAGATTTATCAATATGTATAATCATTATTAAATATATAATCAGAATATATATACCCCCTTTTTGATAAGAACAAGATTGCTATAGTATATATATATATATATATATATATATATATATATACTATAGCAATTATAATATATTATAAATATATATATATATATATATATATATATATATAATAACATCAGATTTGGCATAAAGCCTGGGTAAATGAAAAAGCTTGGCTTGTCAAGTCTTTCACCCATTAAGATAATGAGGAGAAAAATTTAAATAAATAAAAGCAATATACGAGTGTAATAAATTATATATAATTGAATCATAAATAAAAAATAAAAATAAAAATTTGTTAAATATATTTTTAAAAATGTCGGTTAAAAATTATAAATAAACGTGTTTAACAATAAAATTTATATACTTTCAAAATTCAACTTTTATAATTCAATACTTCAATAGGTATTCCTAAGACTTACCTTTGAAAAAAATAGTATTATTGTATTTTATTATTGTAAGCATTTGCTTTCCACCAAAAATTAATCATATACATATTAAACAAGTCAATATATTATTAAAATATCAAAAAAGTGGTAATTATTAAATACAAATATTAAAGAACTACAATAATAATATAAAAAACTCCTAAAAATCTAAATCATCATTTAATAAAATTTACATAAAATATAACCATACAAATAAATTAAAAATAAAATAGATATAAATATATATACAAGTAATATAGTAATTACTACCTTAAGATAGTCAAAGTTTAATACATTTAAGATTATATTTAAAAATTAATATCATTAGTTATTTATCATTAGTCATGTAAAAGATACAAAAATATATAGGTATAAACACACAAATTGACACAAACAATATATATATATGGACATAACAAAAAAAACATCAAAATATTAAAATAAAATATAAAATAAATATAAAATTAAAATTAAATGTATATTTTTTTGAAATGTTTCGAAAATAATTTTAAATTAGAAATGTTAATTAATGAACTTGGAAGATTATTCCAGTACTTTACGCCAATATTTGTTAAACGAAATAGGTTTCTAGAAGTTCTAGATGTCTTTCTAATACATTTATTACAATAATTTTTATTTTTAATAAGTCTGATTTTCAAATTAATCGGTAATTTATTATAGAAGCCTCTATGTATACATTTTATAGAATTAAATTTAACAATATCATCAAACTTAAAAATAAAATTGCTCTGCATGAAATCATGAATATTAATATTTGTATTTAATATTATGCATTTTAATGCTCTTTCCTGTGAAATTGCAATATATGATTTATTAGTTTTAAAAGTATTACCCCATATATGTGAACAATAATTTAAATGAGACATGAATAATGATTTAAAAATTAAAATTCTAGTATCTAAATTGAGATTAATATTCAATTTTTTTATTATACCAATAACTCCACCTAGCTTTGAAGTAACATATCCGTATTGCTGTTTCATTTCAAGTTTTTCATCAATATAAACTCCTAAAAACTTATAATTTACTACATGTTTAATTGGAATTTCATTTAGAAAAATTGGTAATGTATTACTTGAATATTCCATACATTAAAAAGTATATAAATACATTTATCAATATTCAGTGTCAACTTGTTTATCGCTAACCAAGATGATAACTTTTTCAATTCACTATTAAATTACTTAGATCAGCTATAGTATCACTTGAAAAAATTATATTCGTATCATCGGCATAAAGTACTGGTTTAAATAATTTCGATATATTTGACAAATCATTAATATATAAAATAAATAAAATTGGTCCTAAAACAGAACCTTGTGGAACACCACAAGATAATAACACCATCATATATATATATATATATATATATATATATATATTATAAGCTAACAGTGTATATACTATAAGAAGATACATATTTTGAATTCAAGTAGGTAGAGAAATATACATATTATGAGTAAAATGAATTTAAAAATTACTAATTTTGTTTAATCACTATTACACATATCTAGAAAATATCATTTTTCAGTAACTTATAATCTATATAATAATTTGAAAATTTAAGAAGTTATAGATATCATGACACTTAATGATATTTTATATAAATATAAAATATATAAAATAATAGTTCAGGTAACATGATTTAGATGTTATAGAAGTAAATAGATCAGTTAATAAATACATTAATCATACTAAAATCATTATTAATACTACATAATAAAGACTAAATAATATATAAATAGACAATTAAACTCGTATAACCAATTGATCTTATTACTGTACTTATTCCTACTTATTTTTATAAATATTACATATTATACATTTTTACGTTTAGAGAATTTGCAGAACTTTCATAAATTTCTTAATTTGATATTTATTTAGAATATTTGTTAATTTTGAAAGTAAGATTCATGTGATTCCAAACTCTTCCGATTAGCACATACCTGCGTACCCTTTCCAGAAGAGATGTGAACTTATTATTATCATGGTTTCCGCATCTGGGTATCTTCATCTGAACTTCGGGTTCGCTGTCCATGAAACCTTTGAATAAAATAGTTTGTAATATGATAATATAACAAACAAATGTATATATATATAAATATATATCATAATCAGATAGAGTGTAAAAACTCAAAATCAAAGTTAGACTAGATATTTTCCTACACAACTTCATAAAAATATTACAAAAATACAAGATAAAAATATAAAAAAATTGTAAAAAGATAATAACATTTATTTTGTAAAATGTCAATTTTTTATACATTACTATACATTTATTAATAATTTGATAATATTGGTAAATTTGATTTTTGTAAATGAAAATCATCCTGAATAAATAGGTAAGTATATACTTGAACATTGTTATCAAGGATAGTTCATCATTTCAGTAAGATAAAAAATAAAATATGAAAATAATAAATATATATATATTTAAAACTTCATCTAAGGAATGGATGGGATGAAAGGCATAAAAATCTTCACCAAAATAAAAAAATTTTAAAATGATATATATATATATATTATATATATAATAATCTATATTGTATAAAATGGACATGTCATATACATTGTTTAAAATATATTATTGACATTATTTTCTACCTTAAAGGTATATCATTTTTCGACATTTTATTAAATTACAATATGATTATTTTGATCGTGTATTACTTACTTTACTTACTTTAGTCGAGTTCCACTCTACCAAATCTTGCAGTTGCCCTCCATCCTTCTCTAACCATCATTAACGTTCTTAGTTCGTCTTCCTCACAGTCTCAGTCATTCTTTAATATGTCTATATATGTATTGTGTTGTCTCACTCTGTTTCGTATACCATTCTTTGTTTTCCATACAACTAGGTTGTGTGCTATTTCATCAGTGTGCCTTATGCAGTGACCTGCTAGTCTCAATCTTCTTAGTTTTATCACCTCAGTGATCTTTGGCATTCCCCTGTACAGTTGTGTATTGGTGACCTTATCTTTCCATTATATATTTGTGGAAATCCTAAGTGCAGTGTGTAGTCGAATGTCCAGCATTCGCTACCATATAATAATATGGGTTCGATTGTAGCTTTGAAGGTTCTTATTTTCAGAGTGTTTTATATTTTGGAGCTCTAGATTTTTTTCATATTGTATTGCTGACCATGATAACGCTTTGCGAATTTCAACATATTTTTGTGAGCTAGCCATCCATGCCCCCAAATATTAAAAATTTATGACATTCTTAATCAGTGTGCTACAGTTATCTACTCTAATGTTGACAGGATTTGATTGAACGTAATGAATTTGGTTTTCTTTTAGTTAAATTGAAGACCGATATTATCGACTTCTGTTTCAATGGATGTTAATAGTTGCTGAGTTTGTCCGATTTCTTCTGATATAAGTGCTATATCATCTAAGTAGATGAGATCTGTATTGCTGGATGTCGTCTCCCTTGTCGTTGTATTATTTCAAGTCCACATTATGTTTCTCGTCCATCAATGACTTGTCGCATGGCGTAATCCAGTGTGATCACAAAGAGAAAAGGCGCTAGTGTGTCATCTTGCAAGACTCCCTTTGTTATTTGATAGTTTTCTGTCTCTCCGTCAGATGTTATAACTTTTGCGTAAGTGTCTTTATACGTTAAGGCGATCGCTTGTATAATGTTGTGGGGTATACCATATGATTTTAGTATACTTTGATCGTGTATTCAGGCTATAACTTGGAATTCTTTAATCGATTTAACTACATCTTTATCTTCCACTTTAGCATCTTTATCGTGATATTCAAATTGATGAAGATAAGACTATTAATATATTATAATTATATTACATTACTAAAAATTGATCTCAACTAATAATATTACATCTTACTATATTTTTTATAATATACATGTATTTTATTGAAAAATTAAGTTAAATAAATACCTTAATACATTGAAAAATTGAATTAACTTGATTTATTAAATACATATCATCTATTTATCCAATTATATTATACTAAAATATTGTATACTAAAATATAATATACTATAGTCCACTATAGTATATTGTATTCAGCTATATGATACTATAGTAATATATAGTAGTACTTACTATGTGATGACTGTTTTATCCGGAAAAGCACACGTAATAGCTACAATAGCGGAAATAAGCACTAGCACACGCATACTGTATACCTCCAGTGTTAACAGATAGCGATCTCACAGTAAACTTCTAACCTAAAGTTGGACTATTCGCATTTCTCTAAAGGCAGCAGACTTTTATACTCGACCAATATCCACTTCATCGTATATGTCTATTATTAGGTCATAATGGATTGCTTATATCGGTGAATGTCTATTTTAGTAATTGTAATGTTCGAATAATTCATCGTAGATTTATATACTAATTATTCATATATTTTAGCGGATTATTATTGATAGTCTATAATTAATAGTCTATATATATAAACATCATTTATAAATAAATATACGCATATATTAATAGATTGCTGCACATATACATATATACCTACTCGAATATTCTCGAGTAGGTTTGTTATTATAAATCTATTTAAATATTTATATTTTCCATAAATTATAAATATAGCATATTTCACCAGAATGGCATTGCCTCAATGCAGTACATGTTGCAAATCTAAGATCTGCAGATTACGTGTTATATAAATCGTGCATATGTGATATCAACCGTGTCGGTGATCAATTATCAGGTTCAGTGAGTTCATAGAAAGTTAAATAAGAAGTCTTCATGGATTTATATACATATATTATACGATATAATAATGTCTACAATATTATAATATATGATATATATATATATATATATATATATATAATTGTTGTATAGTATATATAACTAGATGTATTATATAACTATATTACAGTTACTATATTATAGTGACTATATTACATTCACTTTTATATTTTTTCATTTACTTTATATATTTATATTTATCTATACCGATAATAAATGTAATAATTGATATCTAGCTTTTAAATTTCCGAAAATTAAAATATATATTTTATTAACAAAATGTAATCTCCTTGTTTTTTTTAAGATCAGTTTTCAATTTCCATATTTATTCCAAATGGCTATATATAATACCCTGGTCATTTCGGGTTACTAGTGACTCATTTATAGAGTGCAAGGGATATATGTGCACTGCACTTTGTGCAGGAATATATGTACAGAAACATTGGTTTTTTAATTTTAATAGTTAAATATATATTTTATATAGGGGTATGCACGAGTTGGGGTATCAGTAATTGAGGTAGCGGCGAGCGCGCATAGCGCTATATATATATATATATATATATATATGTGGGTGTGTATATATATATACTATATATAAATTATATCATTTAATATAATATATATATTTTTACTTTTACTCCCTTGACTCTTGAATCGTAGGGGGAATCATAATACAAGTATCAACAACAAATTTCTTCCATTTTTCGCGAACTACCGTCATCCGTGTTAGTTTGCTAGTACTTCTATCTGTCCATTTACTTATGTTGTGCATACAATTATTTCGTGGCCGGCCTTTTTTCCTCTTTCCTTGTAGAATGGTTTTACTCAATTGCTGGTAACATTTTGAAAACCGTTCCCAACTTGTGCAGTAACCTTTTATATATATTGATAAAAAAAAAAAAACAAAAAAAACAAAAACAGACAAACGTTCACATAATTTCAATTCAATACACATAATTTATATATATTATTTTGTAATATATTTTTTTAAATATTTGATTAGTTTTTTTTGTTGATTATTTATGTTTAATTATTTTTTATATTTATTTTTTTTTATAAATATTTTAGTTAGATTTATTAAAATAAAATAAAATTATATATTTATTTATCTATAATATAATGTATCTAAATATATACTAATAATTTCATATATTTAATGATGATAATGATGATTATATATATTTGCACTTATCAAATATGTCTCCACCCCTAGCAGTTATATAACTATATAATATAGGAAATAATGAAAGAGAAAAATAACTTAATACAAATTAAATAAAAAATCGATAAAATTAAGTTATTTATAAAAGGATAGATCTAATGGAGGTAGAGAGTGAGTTCCATGTAGATAGATTAATATAGCTGAAAGCATATTTAATGAATGATACATTGGGGAAATATGCAAATATCGGATTTGGAACGTAAGGAAGATAGTTGTCTTGTTAGTGTTAGTAGGGAAATCATACAAGGAAGAGAAAATGTAATAGATGAATTTATGAGCTAGTAAGATGAGATGTAGGAATTAAGGAGCATTTAAAAAAAAAGAAACCATTTACATAGAAGTAGACGATAGTAATTAAATGATTAAATCGATTAATGGAGAAAACAGTGCGTACGGATTTACAAATAAAGCGATTTAAGGCGTATAGCGAAGTGTTGGGAAGGTTATAGAGTAATGAGGATTAGTAATAGATACAATAAAAGTCGAGCGTATTTATGAGCATAGTGGTAAGAGGTCGACTTAGATCATTCCATATGTTACGAATTATGAAGATATGATTCTTGGCAGATTTAGATACATAGGAAATGTGGGGTTTGAAGGATACGTTAGTATCCAAAGTAACACCACGATTTAGATGTTTATATAATGGTAGGGTATCCGTTAATGCAACTGGGAGAAACAAAATGATAGTTTGATGGAATATTGAAGAGTACAGTTCTTGATTAGTTAAGAATAAGGTTATTCGAGAGAAGCTAGAATCTAATCGTTGAAGCAAAATTACATAATTAGTATTTATCTGGTATTAAATTGGAGGAGTGTGACAAGAGGGAATATAATTGACTGTATATGTGATAATAGACATCTAAAAATGTACTAATAATATCATGTATTAGTAGAATATATATATATATATATATAAAGATAAAAGGTAGAGAGAAAGGAACATATCCCCAAGGAATACCATAATGAAGGGGTCAAGACTGGGTATATAAATTTCAAATTGTCACGGATGATGATCGATTTAAAATATAGTAAGTTAAACATTTGAATATGTAATCTAACCATTTATAGTCTTGATATATTAATGTAATGGCTCAGATAATCGAAAGCAAATAATAGATTAATAGTAAAAGATGGCAAGAGATAAATGAGAGATACACTGTAGAGTATATTTAGTTAAGTATTTGTTGTAGTGAAGTTTCAGTATATTGCCATATTATAAATGCACTCTGAAATGTATCATATAACTTATATTTAGACATAAATCTACTCAATTGTATAGCAACAATGTACTCCAGAAATTTGTTAAGAAATGGAATTTATGTAATGGGCGATATTTAGTGATTAGATTTGTATCAAGTAATGGTTTCTTGAGTTTTGGTTATTGATATCATTCTTGAAATAAGTTGGACATATACTATAATCCAGGGAAATATTAATAATATCTAGAATATAAGGAGATAGAGTGGAATATAAAAATTTAAAGACTACTAGGTTAATATGGTTAGAAGAACAGGAAGACTTGAAGATAAGATCAGATATTTTGAATATAAAAGGAATATAGTATTCATAAAAGAATTATTAGATTGGTTTACTAATACAGATGTAAGGAATACATACACGTGGCCGAATTAATGAAATAGAAGAGTAAGTATGTAGGATTATATTAGTAAAATTATTATCTAATGCATGGCATAATTCATTTTTAGTAATATTAGGTACACGAGGGATATTAATAGTCAGTGAAGGGGTGATAAACTTGCGAGAAATGGCGAATGAAGAACGATGATTGGATTAGGTTATTAATATTACAAACATACAAATAATAATTGGCTTTAGAAATTTGATAATTGTAGAACGAAATATTAGGAGAGGGGTTAGATTGTAAACTCGTTTAACTTACGTAGGTTACGTTTGAGAGCATCTAGTTTAGTTGAAAACTATGGAGAATTTGAATGAATATTAATAGCTCTAGTTTTCAGAGGTCAATATTTATTAATCATGTAAGATAGAATATCATTGACGGAATCAATAGAATAAGGCTATGAATGGAATAGTGATTCAAGTAACAATGTAAACTAAGCATAATCAAGAAATTAATAATCAAGCTAGGTAATGGATTTTTTCCACAAAAGTGGATGTGGAAGAACTTCTACAAGTTATTAGAAAATGATCAGTTAGTAGGTCAGCTTTACAACAATCAGTAATACACTGACAACAACTATTGGATACACAGAACATTATGTCTAATGAATGATGAACTATATGAGTAGGGAAATTAATACTTTTATACAGGGGGAGAGAATCAATTGTATTTTTGAAATTAGAGTGGGGAAAGATATTATATTCGAAATGGTAAATATCAAAGTTAATACATATTATTTATATATTGATTGCTTGATAAATATGAATTGGATACAAAATGATAATATGTGATACATTTTCTTTTTGTCTTAAATCAATTTCATACTAATAATCTCGGTATTAATAACTAAATATGAACACCCAACTATTTTCTATATAATATTAGAAAATATAATTATAAATGTACCTTTGCCATACATAACTATGTATTTCATTTGCTAGAATTCATTAGACTTATCTATTGATATCGATTATTATGTACTTTACCTGTAAATCTGATATATAAAATCGAGTGTGTTTAATGTCGTGATATACGTGTATTATATAAACTAACTCATGCCTTAATAGTGTCTATATCTGCTTTAATGAGATAATTAGGATGGATTAAGTTTAGATATATTTGTATACATAGGCTATTGTGTATTACGCATAAGGCTATACACCGTGGATTTCCTGAATATCTAGCTCAATCAATTATTATTCAGAGTTCGAACATATATAGTCGGAAGTGTCACATCATGAAGTTGGTGCAACGCTCTACATCATTGGCCTACTCTGAATCATCATGCTCGGTTATTGCTACGAAAAGCTGGAATTCACTTCCTTATGATATTCGTTATGTAACATCAATTTCATTGTTTAAACATAAACTGTATGTTCATTATAAATCATTGTAATTAATTATATTTTATTATGCGTTCTCTATTAATTTTTATTTTTTATTTTTTAATATCTAATAATGCTTATAATCACTATGTGTTTTTAAAGTCATAATAAACTATATCATAATAATAATAATAAAATAATATAGTAAAGCTGTTATAGATAGATAGATTAGATAGATTAATAGTTTATTATATGTACGAATGATATATGTATGTGGGATAGGGTTAGGGGTAACGAGTAAGTACATATAATGAGACATGAAACACGGATGAACAAAACAAAAAGGAAAAAATAGAATATATACAATAAAAAACATAATGAATTAATCATGCCTCTAGTATCAATAACATGTGATATGTTGGTTTAATTGGTTGTAATATGAATGGGGAGACGGCGCTTGTCACACATGGCGAGGAATCGACTTTCAGTAAAGGGTTGATCACTTCCTGTGAGGGTGGATCACTTCCTGTGGATATATGTTATATAAAATAATAAGTGTATTAAATATTAATATTCCAGGTTTAATTTCCAGAATCATTATATTATTAAAGTACACCATTAATAGAAATTATACTTCAATTACATATGTATAGATATTGTACATCTAATAATGTTATTTTTGCAAAATTATTACAATAAATTAATTTATTTATTCATATATATGATATTATATATATATATATATATATAGATAATTAGATAGATAGAGTTTATTGTTTAAACAAACAAAATGACATAAAAAAATAATACAAAAAAGAACAAATTATAATATAAACTAATATATATATAATGATTTAATAATGTCATGTTACAAATGGTTAAGATGTCAAGTTAACAAATGATAAAAAAGAGAATAATAATAAGGGGATTTTTTCTGATGCAAACACTTCATCAACGTATCAACTTTAAGGGAAGGGGTCGTCAATCCCTGTGCCTTGGGGGTACAAACTCGACCCAAGAATTTGTCCACTGACACCCGTAATACCCGAGACATAATAATGAAGAGAATGCAAACGAATAAAATAACCCCAAAAAACTAAAAATAAAATAATATAATAATTGAATAATAAAAATTAATAAAGTAAATTAAAATGTAAATATTAATACAATAAATTATCAAGCCTTGTAATAAATTGAGTAACAGAAGTTGCTGAACAAGTATAATTAGATAGCAAATTTCAAGGAGTTGAAATACGATTACTAAAATTATTCAAAGTAACATTAGTCTTACATTTGTCTTTTAGAACTTTAATGGAAGGACTTCGACTTCTTGATGAGTAAATTTCAAGTAGCCCTGAACAATCAGCATCAACTAGACCATTTATAATTGTATAGGCTAGAATCAGATCAGCCCGTAACCTGCGTTGAGATAATGAACTTAAATTAAAAATAATAACCTATTTTCATAATTTGTATATGGTATACCACATATATAGAAAAGCCTTTTAGTGAATGTCATTTTGACTTTTTCAATTTTATTTGTTAGGCCTACATATATATTAGAAGGGTTCCAAATACAATAATTGTATTCTTATAAAGGTCTAACATATGTTTCAAAGACTTTTATTAGGTAACAAAAGTAATTTCTAATAAAGCATCTAAATATAATATTTAGAATATTAAAAGCTTTACTACACATTTGATTTATATGAGTGTCAAATGTCAGTTTAATGTTACAAATTATGCCAAGTTCTTTGAAACATGTTAAGCTATTCAATTAAATATTATTTATAGTATACAAAGGTATATTGATATTCCCCAATTTCATAATTGAAATTTTTTGAATAGCAAGTTCTAGGTTCCATTTACACATCCATGATGATAGTTCAAATATCCCAGATAGCAAAACCTTCCGATCAACTGTAGATTTATAGATAATTTATATTTTAGCATCATCTGCAAAAAGTGAGGTGATTATTTGTGGTTTAAAAATAGTAGGTAGATCATTTATATAAATCAGAAAGAGGAGAGAACCTATCACAGAAACCTATGGTACTCCTGAAGTTATATTAGTAAAATAACTATATTGATCATTAACGTTAACTCTTTGTAACCAATTTTTGAGATATGATTCAAACCATGAATACACATTCCCACATATACCAAGATTATATATATTGTGTAATAATTTGGTAAGTGATACTTTGTCAAAGGCTTTTTCCATATCAATATAAGCAACATCATCGAACATATGTTTATTCATTGATCTCATAATGTTCCTATAGAATTCAATTAGTTGTAATTGGGTAGATTTTCCCGAAAGAAAACCATACTGTTCAGAGGCCGTTAGATCTTAAATAGTAAGATAAATAATAGCTTAGTATTTTTTCATAAAGAATAGACGTTATTGATAGTATACTAATTGGTCTATAATTTGATGGTTTTGTTGAGTAACCTTTTTTATATGTAGATTTTTTCCAAATTAATGGGCATATCCTATCATTCAAAATTCTAGTTAAAACAATTGATAATGGATAACATAATTCAAATGAAAGTGTTTTTAGTAAACCGTTTGATAAACAATCAGGTGAAACATTAAATTTGTTTTGTAATAAACATAAACATTTTCTCACTATTTCTGGTGTAATTGGGTATATATCAAAAGTTAATTTAGGTGTTAATTTGGAAGGTTTTCAGAATGAATGAATAATGCTTGTGGATGGGATTATAAATATAGATGATAATTGGTCAGAAATACATCTAGCCTTATCAATGTCAGTTAAATTAATATTAGAGGAATCATAAATACATTTTAATGGGGATATAGTATTAGTTTTATGCAACTGTTTATTAACATAATTAATAAAATACAACATGTAAAATAAATACAACGTGTATTTAATGTAATGTCATATAATATAAAGTAATTAAGAATACTTATCGCGTACATTTATTTTATTATGGTGAATTCATATTTAATTTTGCAACCTGTGCAATTTTCACATAAAATATGGACAATATTTCTAATAATATTATAATATAATATTACTATAATTGTTGTAATAAAAAACTACAGATCTTGCAGTAATTAATTATTAATGATTATAATTAATCATAATGTTTTTTATCAATAGTGATATTATAATAAACATTATTATTACTTGTATGCACCTAATAAATAATATTAGTAAATTATGGTAGGGTATATTAGAGAATATATAACCTCAAATATTCGTATATTTAAATAACAATTGTTATTTTAGTCGATCCTTTCATCACATCAAGGAACTTAGATGACGTTTTTATTCAAAACCATATGGATCTAATGTCCTTTTGAAACCGCTCGAAAAGTTAGAATTTTAACGAGAAAAATTATTTTTGTATACATAATTGTAAAATTCTTTAAACAAAATAATTATAAATATTACCAGGGATATTATTCCCTGATATTACTCTACACATTATTTTATTGGTACGGACAAGGATTTAACACAAATCATACTATCTGTGTGGATGCATTTTTAGCCATCTAAACTATATGAAGTTAGATACATATATAAATATAAATATATATACATGTATATATATATATATATATATATATATATATATATATATATATATATTACAAAAGGATTTATAGACAACGTTCCATACAGACATAAAAGTGAGCGACAATATACTATAATTACGGTATTGAAAAGTGTGGTAATAATTTTTTTAATTGATTTCATCAATTAGTTTTAATTCAATGATAAATATTTAAGTCAATTGTTATATTGTTATAATTACAAATTAATTAAAAAATTCTTCACACATTTTCTCTCGTGTGAATGTTACTATATTGCTTATATAAACATCGACTTTCTGATGTAGGCGACATATATATAAATATATATATATATATATATATATATATATATATATTCATATATATAATTAAATGATACAACCATAATTTGTATAAATATGATTTATGAGTTTGTGTCTTTTTAATAAATCTGTTACCTCGTTAATAATTATTTATTTATTATATTTTTGTTTCGTGTCTTTTTTGTATATTATTTAATTTTATAATTGTATTTATATTCATATATATGCAATAATATTATAATATTAATGCAATAAATCCATTTATCTATCTATATAAATATGTTATAATATAATTATAACTAACTACCTTAAGAGATATTTTATAATACAATGTCATTATATATAGATAATATATTATAATAAATGTATAACATTATATAATTTATAATTATGTTGTTATTGTTAATTTATAAAAATCAACATTTGATATTTATTCACTAATATGTTACTTTATAGTTAATATGATATTTTATATATAATAAATAATTTTACAAATATATAATATATTATTTATTATTAGAATAATAGTTGAAACATTTCTAATATGTATTCCTATTATTTTGTCTTACATTGTATAAGATATATTCAAACTCCGGTAAATATCGGTAAAATCCCCATAATCGGCAAATCCTATCACGGCTCTACCCATATTATACAGTTTAGAATTTCGGGATAAGAAATATAACTTTAGATTATTTAGAAGTCACCTCGTAGCTATATATCTACATATCTGTCTATATACAAATACCTGTACAATTCTACAGTTTACGAGAATAACAGATCTGGAATAAAGTTACTTAAGCTAACCAATGGGCTGTGTTCTGCAGAACATGATTCATCATGATTCCGATTGCTTGCGTATAATAATGAATTCGCCTAATATCTACGTATTCATACTTATTCTTGTACTTGTGCAGATGATACTATGTTATATTAAAGCCCAAATTATTGTATACTTAGCCCTGTAGGTAAAATAAGTATGTCGGATGAAATACGCGAGGATTCTTTATATGATGAATATAATTGGCGATCATTTATTTTTTAATTTGTTTATATGATTAATTAAATTTAATTTAGAATTTAAATGAACTCATATGAGTTTTTATTTTTTATAAAAATGTGTATATATTTACTATATCTATTTTATTATTATTAATACAATATTTAATGATCTATTTATTGGGGATTGAAAATATAAAAGTATTTTAGTTTTACTTAAGTTTACCGTTAATTTATTGATTTCAAACGAATATATTAATATTTTTAATACGAATGTATTTTACAATTTAAGAGAATCGATATTATTTGAAGATATCGTTAAAGAAGTGTCATAATAAAATATGGTATTATATTTAAATAATTATTAACTATTTTAAGTAGATCGTTAATATATATTATCAAGAGTAATGGGCCCAATAACGAACCCTAAGGTACCCGATTAGTATTGTATTTTATTTTAGAATGTCATTTATTAATAGATATAATTTTTTCTGTTATCTAGATATGATTTTAATAAGTCAAACAAATAATATCTTATATTTTTCTAATTTTTTAAATAATATATAGTTTATTGTATCAAATTCCTTTGAAATGTCTAGGAATATTTTTTTAATTTTAAATTAGATATATTTATAATGTTGTAAATATATATATATATATATATATATATATATATATATATATATATATATATCATATATGGGCTTATAGAAATCGTTTCACTAAATAAAGCATGTTACACATTATATAAAATATTATACTAATAGTAACGATAATAAAAAATATTTATGGATTTGAAATATGAAGTAATAAAAATAGATTAGATCCATTATTTTAGTTTTATTATTTCTAATAGTAACGATAATAAAAAATATTTATGGATTTGAAATATGAAGTAATAAAAATAGATTAGATCCATTATTTTAGTTTTAAAAAAAAGCTATACGTATCATAAATAATAATATTTTGTATCATAAACTTCTGCAATTTATACGTCTGTCACAAAAAAAAATAACCTATTTAAACATAATTATATTTAAATATTTTATTTTTATTAATAAGTAGTAATATTTCATTTCTTTATAATCTTATTTATGATAATTATAATATTAATTTTCAATAAAAATAAAAATAAATTTCTTTTACCTTTTATGAGAATATCTCAATTTCAAAAGACTGTAACGTGTACCTATAGGTCCGAAAAAAAGACAATAATATACATTGAATGAAGTTCTAACACAATTATTTATAGATAAATATTTTTAATCAGTTTTAAAAAATATATATAACAACAATATTATAATATAAAGTGTTATATTATTAAAAGTACTAAATTAGGAGGTTATTGAATGAATAAATTGGGTTGAATGTGATAATTCTACTGTCGTTTCTTTGGAAATGGATTAATTGTGGTTCCCTTGGTAGGTCAGTTGTTATATTTGGAATGAAGATGGCAGAATTTAACGTATCATCGAGTTGATTTATTATAATAATTACATTAATTATTATCGTCAAATGACAATTGTCAATTGATTGTGTCAACACCTACGACTTGAGTTATACGGATATTTCTATAATTATGCTGTCATCATTTATTTAATTCTAAGATTCAATATATCATTGTTGTTATTATGTTTATTAATATTTGTATAATATGTTTTTTTTTTTCCAAATTATTTTATTTATTTAAATTAATATGTTATGTTCTAAATTATATATTTTCATCAACCCTTGGTATTTATTTTTTACTTTGTCATTACATTAATTTTAATTTTTAAATTAGAATTGTGCTACAATTTTATATTACTATTTTATGTTATGCGAATGCATATGACTATGTACATATTGTCAGAAGATAGGTAATTAATAAAGATTATTTATTTCAATGATTATATTTAGGCTTTGACTGTACACTGATTTCATTCATTACAATTGTAGAATTTTTCCTAAAATACGATTTATACTTCCCATTTTTATAATAAATCTAATAACAAAGAATAATTATAAATTAATATATATATATATATATATATATTACAGTATAGTATGTGTATTACATACATTATACAAAGTAGAGTAATACATCTACATGGGACATTTTTAAATAATTTTAATTAATAATTTATACTAAATTTGAATGAAATAATGTTTACAATTACTATAATACGTTAACTGATTGAATAACAACAATGCATTTTAATAAATTCATAGTTATATACACATATTTCCTATTATGAATACACAAAATATATATTATAACTATCATCTCCATTATTATATATATATATATATTATTTAATGATTAGAACATTTAAACAATACTCTCAATTGTCGCCACTCGTGGGACTTTCCAGGGAGTAAATGTTATTGTGGTATAATATATATTACACATTTTAACTAATATCAAGTTTCACTAATTGATAACAATATGGTAGCAATATTGGTTAGGATATAATATGTTAATATGTTAATAACATTACTATAATACTTTGAGTCGTACAATTACTATAATAAAGAGCATACATTATGTGTTATATATTACATAAAATGAATGCATAAACTATAGTTATTATAGAATTGGAGACCTATATGATATTTATTATTTCCGTTCTATTTATCTTAATTTATCATTTCCGTTAACACAACGGAAATATCACTACTTATTCACACTATAGTGTGAATCACTATCACTATATGCTATTATCAATAGTAATACTAATACAAATATTGTGAATAGGAATTTATCATTATAATAGTATACTATTAAAAATATTATAACTTATTTAATTTATGCAAATTGTATTTATATAAATTAAGCAATCAATAAGTGGATTACAATTATATCCTAGTAGCCTAAATGATTGTCAGACATATCTATTATTGTATTGCTTATATTTCACTATTATTAAAAGTAAATTATTATTAATATACTATATATTAATATATACATTTATTATTTGTAAATGAAATATAATCATTTTGAAAATTTTAATTTAATAATTTATATTATTGAATAAATATATTTTTATATTTTAAGTAATATGCCTTAAATATTCTTATACTAAATCTAGTTTACAAGTGTAGATAATATACTATATATTTAGTTAAATACCTATGAATATATATGTATACCTATATGATATATGAATACATATATGAAATATGTATATAGGATCTACTAGATACGTGTATTGTTATTTTAACTTCAACTTACCATACATTATTATAATTATAATAATATTTATTAAAATAATTTTCTTTTAATTTTCTATTTTATAACATTAATTTGCTTCTTCTTTCTGGGCTTCAAAATAATATAGCAAATATTCTGTTTTTATCGCTCGTATATATATATGAACTATAGAAATACTTTATTGACTATTAGTATTAATAGGTATTGTATTATTAGTATCAACTTTTGCGTTCATAACTATATTTACATAACGTGGCTTAATCTAGATTATATTGTTACATCATATATTGTTTAATATATGAGTATTAGTAGTAATTGTAATATTTTAATACATCAAAAACTTGTTATGAATCGTTTAAATGAAAGCGTATTTAATTGTATTTAATTGTATTTAATTGTATTTAATAATATTTATTATTTATTTCAAATAAAAATAAATGTATCTAAAATAAATAATGATATATAATTAAATATGTTATATTAGTACCCTATGATAAAATATTAATCTTAATAATTAAAATGTACGATACTATTGAAATATATGATGTCATGATTATGTCCAAATAATACATAATCGATATTTTCATTAATAAACAAATAACTTAGGATACATAAGAAAGATTATAATACTCGACACGTATATTATAGCGATACGCGGGGATTTGCTGTATATAGGTAGATAGATAGATATTTATTTTTAAATGAAATACTTATTAATAATTATTAATTATAATTAATCATCATAATATTAAAATTTAAGTTAAAAATAGGTTTTCAGAAAATTGTAGTGCTCCTTTCAAATATATCCTTCAAAATAAATATGAATGATACACAAATAAATAACACAATATTATTAAATTTAAAAGTCAACCAACATTTTTTACCGGAACATGACCAGAGTTTACCATAAATACTATAAAAATATCTGAAAAATCAACAACTTTGGCGGCTTTATGTATACATTGGTATAACTAAAGCATTATACATTAATTTAGTTCTGAAATAGATAATTTATGTGGATTCCCGAGAATATCAATATTTAATATATAATATAAAGTTTAATAATTAATAATTTAATATAAAGTTACATTATCGTATAATGGTGAACTCAGTCTGGTTTACATGTAATATACTCGAGTGCAGTTTTAGATAGGATCAAGTTGATTACTTGATGGCTTACACTTGATGAATCTAGCTGACAACTAGAATATCTAGGTCAACTTTTAAAGATCACACACTCTATATTATACGTCATACATTATATATATATTGCGAATTAGCAATATATATATATATATGAAACAAATATATAATATAACAATGTATATATGTACTAATATATATATATACTAATATATGTAATATATATATATATATATATATATATATATATATATATATGCCACTTATAGTATGTAATACGCTATATTAGTTTAATGTTTACTTTAAATGGGAAAATAATAGTATCAAAATAACCACGAAAACAATAATAAATTATATTGACTGTTAATAAATTATTAACTTTTAGCGTTTCATATAAAAAATGCATCAAAATAGATATCGCTGTGTTAATGTAATTAAATCTATTAATAGAATCACGTGTGAGACAAGATTGACATCTCAGTGGGTAAAACAGCGATAGAGTCGGGTATAAAAGAGCCCAATATCCAAGAAAATACAAACAGTATCATTCAGCATTAGTACATTACACCAGTATCCGTGTAATAGGGCTTCATCATGAATACACTGATATTATTAGCATCTCTCATAGTGATTATATATGCAGTTCCGATAAAGAATATTGACCACATAGTTAGTGTAATATAATATAATACAATACTATAGCATTATATATATTTAAATCTACTCTATATAGTATAATATATAATTCTAGAATATACATTTATCGATGAATCAAAATGACGTTTTAATATTATCTATTTAGTAATTCATTAATTCTATTATTTTATTTATCAAAAACATTATTAATAAACACATTAATTCGCATTATAGATAATATACACACTTTAATGTTAAAAAATATACAATATAATAGTTGTTAATATAATAAAAACATTAATAGTCTTATCTTCATAAATTTGGATATCTCGATAAAGATTCTAAAGTGGAAGATAAAGATGTAGTTAAAGCGATTAAAGAATTTCAAGTTATGGCCTCGATAAAACCAACCGGTAAGTTTAATTATTCATAATCAATACATTATATAAATAATCATATAGTTTGCGAATTTAATTATATTATATATATAATATATACCTACAGGTAATTGTATACATTTAAAATAAAACTATTCATTTGATATATATTCAATTATATATATAAATATATAATTTTATTTTATAATTATATATATATAATCTTATTTCATAATTATATATATAATTATAATTAAAAGGTTTCATGAACAAAGAAAGTGAACAGAAGATGCAGATATCGAGATGCGGAAACCACGATAAAAGTGTATGGACTTCTCTACAGATGAGAGTCAGAAAATATGCCTTCATGGGTACCAAGTGGTATAAGCATAGTCTGACATATAAAATCACGACATATTCAAAGAAAATATCACATGCAGAACTAGACACCAGCGCGGCTAAAGCATTCAAGGTATTAATCTTAATATATGGATATATAATAGTATTATAATAATAGTATAACAATTATATAATATTTAAATTTATGTATATTAATAAACAGAGAAGCTGGGTTCATTTCACTATAATATCTGAATTATATATTTATTAATATATTATTAAGTTCGATTAATATATTTATCAGTATCTTGTAAATAGTTAATAGATAAGATACCACCAATGAAGGCGTTTGTATAACAATACAACTCTGCATTGTAGTTTTGGAGCGACGTAATTCCGTTTCAATTTCGTCAAGTTTATGGTTATCAGAAAGCCGATATCAACATTGAATTTGTTTACGTTAGTACCCCATTGTTTACATTAGCAACGAAATACTACACCTATTAGAAAATGTAATTATAGGTTACTTCAGTGTTAAATATATATTATGTTCTCATCTTAATTTTTAATTTAGTAATATTTGTAAATACAAATTATATATATATATAATTTTATATGTTTGTTTATAAGATATATAGTAAATCCGTAAGCAACATTTTATAGAAGAATTATAAATACACTTACATACAAATATATTCCTACAAATATCTACATACACACATATTAATTACATTTATTTGTACGACTTCTAGTGTCATCATAATTTGACGACTGAACAAAAAGTAATATAATAATAAAAATTAAACCTCCGATAATAAAAACTAAGATAACAATAAACGTAAACCTACATACACGTACATATACATTTACGCACACACCTACACACACCTACACATATGCATACACACACTTTCAGGGAAGGCACGACGACAATTATCCTTTCGATGGGCCCGGTGGTATAATAGGTCACGCGTTTCAACCGGACAGTGGCAGAGTTCATCTGGATGAAGCTGAACGCTGGACTATCCGCGGTAGTTTTATGACCATCAATATCGTGCAGGTTTATACGCGCACACACACGCACACACACACTCGCACACACTAGTACGCACACCACCGGTGAAATATACGCAACGCTGCGTTATCGCTATATTCTATTTATAGTGAAATAATGAATATTATATTAATAATATATTATATTAATTGATATATTCTATTAATATATAGATAGATACTACCGTATCAGTATATATAATTACCACAATAATCACGTGATAAGCTCAAGTAATGAATGACTAACGATAACATCATACACACAATAAGTATTGTATCGTGTCTTAAACTAATCATGTGTTCGTTCGTATAGGTTCTCACGCATGAATTCGGACACACGCTAGGATTGAAACATTCCGACTCTCCAACTTCTGTAATGCAACCATTCTATGACGGCTACAAACCCAATTTTAAGTTAGGACAAGACGACGTCAATGGAATACAAGCACTGTACGGTTTGTTATTCAGTAACATATTATTAACAAATTACGATGTAATCATTCTTAAATATTATTATTAAACTTTTAATAATGTAGATATTTAATATATAATGATATATGTATAAATATATGTAGCTTTACATGAGTATATATTATATAAATGGATTATAATTATATATTAATACAGGACGGCGAACTGAACATATACAAACAACTCCCAGAAAAAGGACGACAACAACAACGACAACAACAACAACAACAACACCACCACCTACAACAACAACAACAACAACAACAACATTAATGCCTACAACTAAATTGTCTAAAAATAAATCCCCTCTATGTAAAGATGCTAGATTTGATGCAATAACCGTTATACATGGTGACATTTTTGCTTTTAAAGGTTTTAATTACACTAATATTATATTATATATATTAGAATAGAATGATTATGTATATAAGTATATAAGTATATTATATGTAAATATAAATTGTTCTAATCCTGTACAATAAACTACGCAGGTTCAAACTTTTACATCTTTACTTTTGGTGACCCGACAAAACCTAGACCTATTCATAGATTTTACCCAGGTGTTCCTTCCAATATTGATGCTGTCATATCTAAAGGACATACAGTTGCATTTATTAAGGTTTATATACGTTTATTTATGTATGTCGAATTCATTTTTAATTATTTTAATGAAATCAAATATATATTAATTAATATAAATTAGATACTACTATTTTATTTACCTATATAATAGTATATACGTGTGAGTCTATTGTCTATCTATTATATGTGATACGTGCGTAATATACACTATCTGTACATCGATAGTACGTCGTACACGTATTATACAGCTATTCACTAAGAATTATGTAACATTATATAACACGTAACAATAATACTCATCCAGGGTAACAAAGTCTACATGGTCCGATATAACACCCTGCTTAGCGGTTATCCTAAACCTCTAAACACGTTATACCCGGGTCTACCTAGATCTATCTCTGCCGCCTTCACATTAGACAAGTACGTCTACTTTGTGACACGTTCTGGAGTGTATTACAAGACAGCGATGTCCACAGGCAGTAGAATAATGGGTGGGCGTGTCCACAGAACTAGTTCACCGTTACGTAATACCCCGAGTCACGTGGACACTATATTCCACTCGGATGCGGGTACATTCGCTTTCACCGGTACTCGATTCCACATGGCGCTCAAGGATCGCAAAATCGTTAGTTTTCAATCCGCATCGATATGATTGATATATAATTATAATTATATTAAATACTTAATTTATTAAGGCACAAATGCATATATAATTGCGACAAAACATTTCATATTATTAATCATAAATACATTTGTAGTTTACAAAAGTGATGTCGACATCTCAGTATTGGTTCAACTGTTCCTAGTTTCCTGCAGTCTACACTTCATCGATATTATTGATTACTCATCATTAATACACACACATTATTATGCAATACACATTGTCAGCCAGTATTATTAAAAATATTATTTTAATTATAATTATTGACATATTATTATTTTAAATTTGTTGAATAACAATTTTTACAAGAACGATTTATTTGTAATTTAATTAAAATGTATTACAACTTAATTATCTTAAAAATAACTAAGCTTGTATCAAAGCATGATCATATATCTTACATAGAATACGATGTTTCCATATTTTCTTAACATTATTTGTATTATAATATTATTATTGAAATATATGATTATAAATTTATAAAATATAATATTTTAAATATTATTTGAATATCAAATTGTATTATTATTATTACCTTCATTATTATCACGGACTTATTATAAATACAATTTTGACATGGACAATTAAAGTCAAATAAAATATTTTTACATATTTATTTTATGAATTATTTTATGAATACATACATTTGTATAAATACCTATAAGTAATCATAAATGTTCATGAATATTTTATATTTTTATTAAATGCACATTTAATATCTAGTAATAATATAAAGTTAATATATAAGTTAACGTAACTTATACATTATATAATATCATATTTGAGGTGAATGGTATTTTGTAAATAAATTTATTTTAAATAAAAATAAAAAAGGATATACTAATAAATACGATAAACAAATTCATATAACATATATAGGACCTACTGGGACAGTACGTCCGTTTATTACCTATGCAATGTTTACTTTTAGACTACTAACTAGACATGTTTATTGGTATATTTAATTATATTTCAATGATTCCAATCTTTGAATCAAAAATATCTTATATATATATATATCAGGTATTTTGATTTATTAAAAAAAATATAGTCATATTTTTAATTTTATATTTGATTAAAAATAAGTATTAATTTATAAATATGTTTGGATTACTAACTATATTTTTTATATTACTTATCTCGATATTCAAAATAATATAATGAGTATTAAATGATATGATGAATTTAATATAATCATGAGAAATCATTGATTTAAAACGTGTTTTTGCATTGACTTCTGTATCAAATTCAAATTGTTACTTCTCGATCATGATCACTTCTCATTAATTATTCATACTGGGCAGACGTGTTTTTCTTATCAGCTAAGTCACTTTCATAAATATTTTTTTTCTTTTTTTTTTATATATATTTATTTTGAGCATATTTATTCTACTTAATTTTATTATATTTATTAAATATATATATTTGTGTATATATGCATTCATTTATTTATAAAATTATATTTTATATTCATTATCAGATATTAGTTAAATAAATCACCAATTTATATATATAGTATATGTATTTTTTAGTGTAAATATTTTATATAAATTGACCTAATTTTAATTTTAAATTCAAATATTGATTTTAATTAAATTAAATTATTTGTTTATTTCATTCTATTCATTCTAGCATATTTATTTTATTTCATAATCATTCTATTCAATATTTTATTTTATTTTTTATTTATTTAGTTTAATTTCATTATTGCATAATATATATTAGTTTTATTTCTAATAATTATTTAATTGATTATAATACATATAAATTCTTATATTTATGCATACATTGATGTATACTGATGTACATTAATCTATATTATCATTATGAGCAGTGAATGTCTTAAGTGCCGCACTGATTGTGTTTCTGATTACATTACATGTATCAATTGTGATTCTTTTCTACACTACAAATGCATGCATGCTGCTGGTATTATTAAAAATCCATGGAGTAATAGTAATAAGCTTCCAGCTTATGCATTATATATTCTTAATTCTGAAAATATCATGTATTTATGCAATTCATGCAAGCCTAACTTCACTGCGAATATACCTACTCCTATATCACAATTGACATCTAACACCCTAAGTGATATCACTACAAAACTAGATGAAATTAAAAATATAGTTGATAATACTTATACAATTACTAATACTCATAAGAAAACTTTCGCTGATGCATTAATACATTCTATTGTGCCTAAGATTAACACTATTTCTGATAAAATTAATAAATCAGGCAATCATTCAAATTCTACGAAATTAGATAATAAACTTTCAATTACTATTGAACATATATATATATATTAAATATTGCAATACTGAATATATTAAATCATTATTTACCCTACTTAATATCAGTTTTTCTTCCATTACAAATATATATTTTCGTAACAATAATGCTTATGTTTACTTTATTAATTCATTTTCAAAATTTGATTTTTTATCTTGTACTAGATTATCTAGATCTAAATTAATAGGCACCGACTATAAATATATTTTCATTCGTGATTATTTAGATAAAGACATTTTTAAAAGAGGGCGGGTTTATTATCATGCATTTAAATCGAAACTAATAACAGATTATAAATCGGTTTTCAATTATAAGACAACAAACTATGAATTGCGTCCATTGATTAAAATATATGGTATTGATAAAATTGATTGGATTTGTAATTTATTTGTACCTTCTACTATTCAATTTGAGGAATGGATACCTCTTTTGAACAATTTATTTTATTAAAGAAATCTAATAGTCCTAATGACACCGAATCCTCTAATGGCTCTTTTTCATCAGACTGACTAGATGAGCGTAATCATAATATACCTTCTCGACTTCCTAAACATAATATATCTTGTTCTATGTTCAATGCACGGTCAGTTCGTAATAAGGCTGATATTATACATCAATTAATTATTGATTCTAAAGTTCTATAGTTGCTATTACTGAGACATGGCTGACACATAATGACTCTTCTATTCCTTCACAATTGACTCCACCTAATTTCGATATTATTCAAGCGAACAGACTATCGCCATCCCGTGGAGGAGGTTTAGCTATTATTTATTCTTCTGAATTTAAGCTACTATCATCATCCATTCCAAGTACAATCTCTTGAGAAATACTCAGTTGTCGTTTCTTGTTACCTAATTCAATTATTATTTAATTTATTCTTATTTATTGTCCACCATCATAAATATTTAACAACTTTTTATTTGAACTTGAATCCCTTTTTGAATCAATCTCGACAGATAATTTGATAATTCTTGGTGATTTTAATGTTCAAATGAATACACATTCGTTATGCTCTGAATCATTTAAGAAGTTTATCTTTGAATATTCTTACAATCAACTTGTTAATTTCCCAACACATACTAGTGGTAATACTATTGACTTGTTATTATTCCCCCTGATTCAGCTATTATTTCAAAACCCACTCAAGGTAATCTGATTTCTGACCATTATGTTATTTCTTTCGTTATACTTGTCTCTCCTTTTATATTTAGTGACCATGTAAAACACTACAGAAACATTTCAAAAATTAATCTACAATTGTTCATCAATTCTGTATATGCTTATATATCTATTCATAATACATCTTTAGCGAATTACATATCTTATAATAATTTTAATGACGTATTACGATATTCCCTTGATACACATTCACCTTTAATAATTAGTACCAAGAAATATGGTGCTCACTCTCCTTGGTTTAACAATAACCTTGTTCTTCTAAGGAGAAGACTTCGCTAACATCAGTTGAAATTCAAGCGAAGCAAATGTTTTACCCATCTTGAATCTTTCAAAAATATAAGATCTTTGTACACGAAAAAATTATCAGCTGCAAAATCTTCCTTCTATACTGATAAACTTAATAAGTATGGCACTTCTTCCAAAGAAGCTTTTAAATTATCTTTTTCTCTAATTGGTAAATATCGGAATAAAAAACTACCATATGGTTTTGTTGATAATCTGTGATCTTTATTTGCTGACTTTTTTCAATATAAAGTTTTAAAATAATAGAAGATCTTCCTGTAGTAGATTCTATTTATTTTGAAAGTCCACCCTCTTTCTCTGATACTCACTGATCTTATTTTAATTTACCCACTTCTTCTGTTGTCCTTTCTCTCATTTCTTATTTAAAATCCAATTCCCCACTTGACCCTCTTCTTCTAAATTTACTTCGTATATTATCTCCCTATCTAATTGATATAATTACTGGTATAGTTCGTGTATCATTATCTTCATCCATTGTACCACAATCGATGAAGTATGCGTACATCACTCCGTTATTAAAGAAACATAATCTCGATAATTCCATACTATCCAACTATCGTACTGTTTCGCAATTATCATCAATTTCTAAAACTATGGAACGCATAGTTGCGTGTCAGCTTATTGATTATATCATATCGAACTCTATTGTGGATTGCTTTCAGAGTGCATACCTTCCCAATCGTAGTACAGAAACTGCCCTACACATTGTATTTAACGATATTATACTATTTATGGATAATAAAGCTTCTTGTTATTTGGTTCTTCTTGATCTGTCTAGTGCCTTTGATACGTTAAATCATATGATTCTTTATTACCGTCTACGTGCAATAGCTATTCATGGACAGGTTCACAACTGGTTGATGTCATTTGTATCTAATAGAATATCTTCGGTAAAGATCAAGTCATCTATGTCGGCTCTATTTGATCACACTCATGGCGTTCATCAAGGATCAGTACTGGGTCCAATTATTTTTATATTCTTCCCATTAATTTGATTTTTAAAAAATACCCATATATTCGTTATCACCTCTTTGCTGATGACTTACACATTTATAATTTTTTTCCACCTGGTTCTAATATTGACATAATTCAACTTTCAATTGCTAACTGTATTAATGATTTAATCTCTTGGTTTTCCTGTAATTCACTTTCATTAAATATTACTAAAACTGATAGAATTATACTTTCTAGATCTCTTTCTTCAATTACTCTCACTCATCGATTCCTTATCTCACTTCCTATCTCAAACACCATCACTACTCTAGGTTTTACTATAAATAATGCATTAGATTAATCAGTACATATATCAAACACTGTCCGTACTGCAAATTATTTCCTGTATAATATAGGCAAGGCTCGCTATAAGCTAACATTTAATTTAACTAAATAATTATTACATTCATTAGTATTTAGTCGACTTAGATATTGTAAATCACTTTTCATATAAATTCCGCAAAAATTGATAAAAAAATTCGATTCAATACATGGTCGAGCTGTTCGCATATTATGTAAGCTAAATCGTAGTGATTTAACCATATCTATACATTCCATTACTAACCTGAGATATGCTGACGACACAATACTGATCGCTGAAACTAAAAACGATCTAATAGGAATTATGGAAAGAGTAAAGTTGGCTAGTGAAAAGGCATGTCTTTATTTAAATGTAGGCAAAACTAAAGTAATGATGACTGAAGACCAAGGAGAAATGGTAATAGATAGCAAACATATTGAAGTTGTGTCACACTTTATTTTCCTGGGATCTCTAATAACCAAGGATGGATTCTGTGAGAAGGAAATACGCAGAAGGTTAGCAATGGGCAGATCTGCAATGGGAGGACTAAAGAAAATCTGGAAAGATAGAGGAATTACCCTCAGAACAAAGATTAGGATTGTAAAAGCTTTAGTTTTCCCTATAGTCTTATACGGAGCAGAATCTTGGACAATGAGAAAGCTTGAGAGAAAGATGATCGATGCTTTTGAGTTGTGGTGTTGGAGACGTCTGCTAAGAGTAACATGGATCGACAGAAAGACACATGTATGGATTATTGATAATACAAAACCAGAATGGACGCTTGAGTCAAGGATAGTCAAGGCATCATTATGTTACTTTGGTCATGTTATAAGAGCAGGCGGAATGTAATATGAAGTGATGGTAGGAAGAATGGGGGGTTATAGAAGCAGAGGGAGACCACGGCAAAGATGGCTGGATAGCATAAAGAAAAACTTCTATGGAACTATCTTCAAAATGATTCGAGCTTCAAGATGTAGGAGGATTGGAGAGCTGCTGTCATCGATGTCGTCAGTGGTCGGATATGACTCGACGACACAGGTTAACAGGTTAATACATTCCATAATGAAGACTCTCGGGTGATTGCAGTTTCGAGATTTATGCAAGTTTCGACTGCTTTGCATTACTCACAAGGCTATATATATGGAAGTTCCGTCATACCTATCGAAGGGACTCATAATTCGAACAACTAATCGTCCGAGTCGCAAATGTGAGCTGACGAAACTCTCTTTACCGCTTGTCTCATCTATGTATGCAGATGCTGCTTTCATTGTTGCTGCTCCGAAGTACTGTAACAGTCTTCCCGATGAATTACGGACCATGTCATCATTTATTACTTTTAAATGTTGACTACATACATATATGTTATCATTATAATGTCTTCTTTTTAAATTTATTATTATTTGTGAAACTATTTTTTTTAATTATTTCAACTTGACGCACTATATTATTATTATTATACAATACGATAAAATCACTCGAGCGTAAATTTACAATTCCACACAAAGAGCGTTTGCAGACATCCTGTCATTACATATACAATACTTCATTTTAACGATGAACATATATAAATACATTACACTTACATAATTATAATTAATATGATAAACAATAAGAGCAGTACATGTCATTACTTACTTTCGCAGAGTATTACCTGAATAATATACAAATATTATATCTGCTAAAATATATTTATTTAAAAATGAAATAACCTATATAATATACACACATATATATGATACATTATGGATGGGTTCAGACGGTAAATATCTATGACGATAAATCTCGTAAATGTCGTAGTTTTTCTACGCCTCGCAATGAAAAGTAGGTCATAGATTATACTTATCATATAAAGAGGGCCAATGAGTCATAGCATATGAAACATTATTATACGAATTATGATGGTTTATTACATAAATATCACAATAGCCTGCACATGTGCACAAAATGCATGCACGTGCTATATGAAATGTGTATATAATGTATATAAACAGATAAGTCATATGTTAAAAGTATGTATAAATATAGATGGGGTTGTATGGAAAGTAAGAATAAATACATAATTATATATATAAATACATAATTATAAATAATATAATGAATGTTGTATTTAACTTGTTAAATATTCTACTTGTTAACCAAAAACTTAGCGTTTATAAAAGTATAGGACAATATTGAACAACATATATATATATATATTGCTAAATGTTTTCATATACTTTTATAAGTAAGTAAGTAAGTAAGTAATTTATTTATTTATACACTTGTACATTTTGCAATCTCACAAGTGTAAACGAAAAGAAAATAACAAAAACGATAAATAACTAAAATAAATATATATATATAAACGTTTAGTTTTTCGATATGTATATATATAATATATTGGTGCTTAAAATTAATATAAAATTAATATATCATAAAATTAACATCACAAAATATTGTTTAATATTTTTACGGATTTAATAATTGTCTCTATTCAGTAATTATATAAGTACCATCGAGGTGCGACATTTATTATTTAGAGTGCCATTGTACATCGTACAATTTCTCATCTATGATGATATATGATGAAACTACTTATAAACAGCGTCTAGGCTATCGCGGCTACAGTACTAAAGCAGTTTATATTACCAGTTTATTACCTATTATCATTTTATTCAAATTATTAATTTAGAATATTTGTGATGAATATAATTAATATATCTAAATACAATATAACATATATGCATGCAAATGCACACATATATATATGCATTTATATATATATATATATATATATATATATATGCAATATGAAATGCATTATACATATATACACATGTACGTATCTATAAATATAATAAAATCTATATATATAAATAAATAAATTAACTGGTAATAAAATAATAACAATTAAACGAATGCGGTTTCATCGCGATAGATACAAGGTGGTAAAGCCATAGATTACACGGGCTACCCAGAAGGACTCTCGGTGCATCGTCGCCAGCTTCATCTAATCGCGGCTATAACTAGAGCGCTAATTAGAGAACACGACTACAGTTATAGCGCGCTCTGTCGATGCGCACGTTAAGCCTCACACACGGCAGTAGAGCCGCGTTTGATGTATTGCTTTGTGCCGTCACTACTCGTTATTACGCAATATCGTGCAACTAGTTCATCCTATAGGATGCGTGTTCATACCTCGTGGTATCGAAGTACTTATTTGTAATCACCAATACCACGTGGGCTATAATAACTCAACAATGGGTATATATCTATAGTATAGAGTCGGCACTTTCTATTTTTATTTCCTCAAGTACCAATATATTGTGTAGGTATAATAATAATAATAATAATAATAATGTATATATATATATATAATAATAATAATAATAATATCAGATTCGGTGTTAAAACCCAGTTTGATATATACAATTCTATATAAGGCCTATTATTATATTGTTCATATATAGTTACCAAACTGTTAGTATATGAACTAATATAATCTATAAACTATAAAATAAATAAAACAATGTATAATAACAATATATCTATAGCTAATATAATAGAACAATGTTATATTCTCAAAAGTACACCCAAATAAAATTAGATAATACAAATAAGTACTAATATATATATATATATATATATATATATATATGAATCAGTAGATGAACTATATTATATAATTTAATTGGCATATTAGTTCCGAATGTGTAGATGTTATATACATTAATATATATATATATATATATATATATATATATATATATATATATTAAATATTGATAGTTTAATTGAAACAGATTTTACACTTAATTATGTTTTAAAGTATATTAAGAAGTTGCCTCAATGTATTCCAAGTACAATTGACCCTTTATAAAACTACGATAGAAATCTAAAATTAGAAAGTTTATTTACTAATTTTATTAATTCTAATTATACATCAATTGATCTTACTATACATAGTAATATTAATCCTTCAATGGACAAACCTAATAACTCGTATAACTACTGTTACTTATGCTAATATATTAAATGATAATTCAAACAATAATACTATACATTCTAAAATAATTATATTAAACCTACCAGTATGTTATCCGAAGGTGAATTCATTAATGTAATATAAAATAAAATAAAATATATAAACTTAAACAAAAAATGTATGGTAGCGATTTAGATAATACAAATTATAGTTGTCTACCTAATAGAGTATTTATTTTTATCAAGAATTAATACTGATATAAAATTAGATTCTATAAAATATTATATATTAAAGAAAAATATTAAAATTATAGATATAAAATTGGTTTCAAATATGGAATCACAATTTAACTCATATAAACTTACGGTGAATATCAATAAAGCTAATACAATACTAAATGCCAATATATGACATTATGTTGTCTGCATAAGTAAATGGTATAATAGAAAGTCATCTAACAATGAAACTGATAGTCAAGTATATAATAATGTAAAAAATACTAGCTCCGATAATTCCTGATTTGAATTTAACTATAAAGAATGCATTTAGTTTTAAAAACATTAATGTTTCATTAATCATTAACATTAATTGTATGAACATACATGTTCCTATAAGTAAGTATATATATATATATATGTTGATAATAGTGGAAAGTAACCTAATACGGACATTTTAAAAATTAATATCTTAATATGTTATGACTCAATATTTTATTCAAAAATTACAATATATTAATGGTGTATGATTATAGATATTATTGTGATTTTAAAATTGTATTTAATCTTTTTATTCAATAAATAACGGGGATTTGCGTATTCGGTACCCATGTCCGAATACGGACACCATGTCTTATAATACGGACATCCTATATGTCACTAGATAAACTATATTTTATTAATGAAAATATCAGATAAATTACAATTCATTATTTATAATTAATTTTAGTCATTTAAGTTTCTTGATGGGATGAAAGGATCGACCAAAATAATAAATAAAAAATAATATATATATATATATATATATATATATATATATAAATATACGAATATTTTAGGTTATATATTCTCTAATATACCCTACCATAATTGAATAATATCAATTATTAGGTGCATACTAGTAATAATAATGTTTATTATAATATAACTATTGATAAACCATATTATGATTAATTATAATCATTAATACTTAAATACCGCAAGATCTGTAGTTTTTTATTACAACAAATATAGTAATATTATATTATAATATTATTAGAAATATTGTCTATATTTTATGTGAAAATTGCACAGGTTGCAAAATTAAATATGCATTCACCATAATAAAACAAATGTACGAGATACGTATGCTTAATTACTTTATATTATATGATATTATATTAAATACACGTTGTAAAGGAAAGTAACCTAATACGGACACTTTAACCATAAATGGTCTTAACATTTTATGACTCATTATGTTTATTCAAAAATTATTAATATTTTACGATTATAGATATTATTGTGTTTTAAAATTGTATTTAATCTTTTAATTCCATAGATAACGGGGGTGTCCGTATTCGGTACCCATGTCCGAATACGGACACCCTATATTATAATAAGGACATCCTATATACCACTAGATAAACTATATATTATTGATGAATCAATCAGACAAATTATAATTACATTATTTATAATTAATTTTATGAATAATTTAGTATAATTTAATTAGTAATTAATTTATTAATTTTTATTATTTTATTAATTAATATTATAAGTTAAGTATCTAAATAATAACATTTTTATATTTAGCTTTATTGGTGGTATTAATATTATAATGAACGCGATTTTTATGTAAATCAGAATAGTTCACATGCTGCGCGCTGATTGGTTATAGGGTGTCCGTATTAAGACATTTAGAGTGTCCGTATTAAGGATTTATATAACCTCTAGATATATGCTTATAACTTACTTAATATTTGATAATAAATATTGCAATTGTGTATATGATGTTTAGAATGCTTTAGTTTTTAATAATATATTGTTATATCGATACATTTTTTATATTCTTGAGAAGGTTATAAGTTGAAATTTTTTCATAAATTTAACAACGTAATAACAAAATCAGTTTATTGGATATATCAACACTATATTGAATAATAAAAAATACTTATTTAAACTATTTATATAATTATGAATATGTTATTCATTACACATTTTTTTTAAGATTTATGGTTTCTGAGATACCTAGAGTGTCCGTATTCGGTTACTTTCCCCTACTTAATTTAATACGAGAAACTTAACTATAATTAATTTCAATGCAAAAAGATTGATTAATAATGTTGATGATATTAAATATTATTTATGATCTTCTAATTCTATATATGATGTAATCATTATACCTGAAACTTGGTTTTAAATTCATAATACAAATGTATATCAATTAAACGGTTATAAGGTTGAATACACTATAAGAAATGTCAAAGGGTGGTGGTGTTTCAATTTATATTAGTTATTTATTTCATTTAGAAATAATCAAGAATTATAGCAAATCTATTGATTCAATATGTGAAATATTAAATATTAAAATATCTAATAGATCCTTAAATAATAAAGAATTTATAATAAGTGCACTTATTATAAATTCTTTATTATTGCCATTGTATCTATATATCACTAACGTATGATATTGTATTATATACTGTTTTTTTTTAGTAATTGTCGCACATTATATGACCATACAACCGTAGCTTTCTCTCTTTCACTTTTGTTAGTAGGTCTTTATGATTACCGATTATCATGAAAACTCTGTTTCTGACTTATTTATTTTTAATTATGTTTTTATAAGATATTTTGAGACAATTTTTGAGACAAATTTGATTACTTCTTAGACATCTGAAATCCATTGCGTTGATATTCTTTGAAGTTATTTGCTGATTATCTACGTTTTACGTGCATATCAACATATTGAATTTACAAGTAGATGTAAGATACGAATTTTATAATTTAACGTTACGTTTCTGTCGTTCCAAATCGGATTAAGTTTTGTTAATGAGGCTGTCATTTGGACAATTCTTGAAAGGATTTCCTTTGTTGAGCCATTATCATCTAAGATGGAGCCTGAGTATTTAAAAGTATCGACTGATTCAATTACTTCATTATGTAAGAAGATACTATTATTGAAGTGTCCTTCACAGTTTATCGTTATTTTTGTCTTGTTTGTATTGATTTCCATGCCATAATTTCTTGAAATAGAATCTATTTTGTTGATCAAATTAACAAGTTCGTTTTCAATACCTGCTAGACCGTCGATATCATCCGTAAATCTTAGATTTGTAATTACTCTTCCTTCAATAGATATTGTACCTTTGTGGTATAGTAGAGATTTGTTTATTATGTTTTTCAGAATTAAATTGAATAATATTATTATACCCACATATGTGGGGGATAATATACATCCTTGGCGTACACCGTTTTTGTTGTGTTTCATTCCCCGACTTTACCTTCATAGTATATTGAGCTTATTGTTTTTTCGTAGATGCATTGTATTACTTTTATGAGTCTGGCATTGATATTGAATCTTTTTATTGTATACCAAAATTCTACATGCCATATCCTATCGAAAGCTTTTTTAAAGTCAATGAATATATGATAAAGAGTTTTTTGATGTTCGGTGTATTTTTCTTTAATTATTCTTAAATTGAAGATATATTCATTAGTACTTCTACCAGCTCTATAACCTGCTTGTTCTTCTGACTATAGTTCTTCGGCTATTGGTTGCAGTCTTCTCAGGATAACTTTCAGCATTATTTACCTCACATGTTATATGAGACTTATGGTTCTATAGTGATCACACTTCTGAATATGTCCTTTCTTATGTATACATATAATTAATGATTGCGTCCAAACCATGGGTCATTCCCCTGAGTTCCATATTTTATTGAATACATTTGTTATCACTGATACCAGATATCAATAATTCTCCGGTTATATTATCTACTCCCGGTGATTTACCACTTTTTAGTGACTGTATAGCTGCTAAAACTTCGCTTCTTAAAACAGGATAGTTGCCATTATCTGTAGGTTCCGTCGCAATCAGTATAGCATGTCGTATCAGTATGTATCTTTATCGTTATTGAAATTGTACAGCTCTGAGTCGTATTCCATCCATCTTATAATCACGCCATATGTATCATTAATTTATAATTATTAATTTATAATTATAATTTATCATTAATAATGCAATTACCATCTTTATTTTAAATATTAGTTGAAGCTCTCTATTTAATTTTTATTAAATCTTTAACAATTTGGTAAGCTTTCTTTGTATTATTATGTGTAAAGTAAGTGTCAATTTCCGTACATTTACGATTAACGCAGTCTTCTTCCGCCTTATGCATGGCACTCATGATTTACGAGTTAATTATCTTGTACGTACTTCCAGTATCGACTTTTTTTTTCTTTAATTTTTTTCTGAGGTCACACATTATTTTTTTCGACTTACATAAAATTAGTTTTATTATTTTATCACTTATTACTTTCTGACATAATATAAAATTACAAAAACATATATTATTAATTATAAAATATCAATATTAAAAAAAATAATTAATTAAAAAATGTAAGTATTTTTTATGACACCATTGTATCTATATTTTATTTATTATATTTGATTCTTTTTTTCTCTTGTTTCTTTTAGTTTCTTTTATATTTAAATCTTTGCTATCTCCTATTTAGTTTCTCTATGTTTTATTTTATGTTATGTTATTTAATGCTTGATGTATTTCTTAGATTTTAATTTTATTATTTTATCATTTATTTATATTATTACATGATGATTACATTTAGTTTCATGATAAGTTTCATTATATTTTAATATATATAATGTATATATTTTAATCATATATATGTAAATAGGAAGTCATAATATTATAACATTATTATTTATTTATTATTCTTATCAATAATGAAACTGATCATGTTAATAAAGGGGTAATTGTCTCGGTAAGCAACACCGCTTCTATAATTACCCCGGCATTGCCTACATCTGATAATAATAAAAATAATAAATAAATATATATATATATATATAAATAAAATCATAATAATATAGAACTATTTTATTTCTAGATAATATAAAATATATATATATATATGTTAAAATGCATTCCTTATCGATATATTATTGTTATTCTAAAAGGGGTTTCACACCAACTCGAGTGCAATTATTAACTCTAATTATTATGGGTTAAAGTTTAAATATATTATTTAAATCTCCGTAAAAGGGATTTTACTCCTAATTATTAAAGTTAATAATTACGTTCGAGGTGCTGTGAAACCCATTTTACAGATAAACATTTATTTTATTTTTAATATTGGATTTAAATATTAGAGTTAAACTTTAACCTTTAATTATTAGAGTCAATGCTTGCGTTCAAGTTGGTGTGAAACCCCTTTGAGGAATTGAAAATGTCACAACATATGTGTATTATATTTAATTTTATAAACAATTAATTACAATAATTATAATTATTTTGCAAATATAATAAACTACTATCAATAAAACAAACCACAAAATGAAATATTTTCTTTGTATCATATTGAAATAAACCAGTTAAATAGTTCATAATCCAAATCATCAAAAGTAGTTTTTATTATTATGTATACTTGATAATAATACATGAAATGTCATCTAATATTTGTATTCCTATTTATCCAGATGTATAATACTTATACTTAAAGTTAATTAATCTTATACTTTTATTATGAATCTCCTATTTCTATACACAATATATATATATAATAATAATAATAATAATATCAGAATTTAGGCATGACCAAGGTAATCGAAGAAGCGCAATGCTTATCTAGTCGTTTACCTGAAACATATTCCTAATTAACAATTATGAGGAGAAAAAAAATAAAAGTAAAATTTATAAAATATATAAGTAAAATATGTAATTTTATAAATCTTATAAGAATCATGAGAATATAAAATTATAAATCATGTACAAATATAAATAACTTTAAAAATATTATTAAAAGTAAATAATTATAAATAAAAAAATTAATAGTATAAGAAATTAAAAGTATAATTGGAGTATATATATATGTTAGTTTTGAATGCTGTAGTTAAAGATTACTAATAAATTAGATCCAGAGTTGCCAATATTATGTTGAAATTAATGATGGTATATGATGTATCAACTTCAAGGATATGGGTACGCCAGTTCCAATGCCTTAATGATCTTAATACCGCCAATAATAAGAACACTGACAATACTTGCCCACTCCACAAGTATATCCCATCCCCCGACACGTATCATAATCATATCAAGTCCAAACATATTAGCCACTCCGGTCATAGAAAAAATATAATGAAAAAAAAAAAAAAAAAAAAAAAAAACTAATATATATATATATTCCAATAATTAAAAATCCTCATAATGTCATTCATCATATAATCATAAAATGTAAAGAAGAAAAATAAATTAATATAAAAATCTAGGAATATAGATATAAAATAATTATAAAATTAAAAATTAAAAGACAAATCCTATTGAATAAAACAATTAAACATAACTAAAAATAACTTAAAAATAAATAAAAATAAATAAATAGCTATATTATATACAAAAAGTTAAAAAGAAAATTAAGTAAATTTATATAAGTCGAACAATGTAAACACATTTTTTTTTAAAATATTATAATAAGTCAATAAAAAGTCAAGAAAAAAACAAACAAATAATATTTTGTAATTTTATATTATGTCAAAATTATATAAATAATAAAAATAAAAATAAAAATAAAAATTTAAATTTAAAATTATAAAAAACAAAAAAAATGTTTGTCAAATTTATATTATGTCAGAAATAAAAATTAAAATAAAACAATAAAAAAATAAAAAATAATTATTTAGACAAATTTTCCTTTTTAAGTGATTTTTAATTCAAGAATATATTTTTTTTTTTTTTTTTTTTTTTATCACGTCTTCCAACGATTTAATACACCTATTTTTTGTCAGTTGAATAGGAAGTAAGTTCCCCTGTCTAGAGGACACATTTATCACTCTAAACAGATCTCTGCTAGTTCTTGACTTAAATCTTATAAATTTGTCCGTGTTTTTATTAATCAAAAAAAGTTTTTGAATGTTACTCGGTAATTTATGATAATATGCTCTGTGAGCAACTTTAATCGAACATAATTTTATGATATGATCAAAATTCAAAATTTTATTTTCATATATATACATTTTATATATATATATATATATATATAATAAATGGCTTTGCCATTTTAAATGAATGCATTAGCGAGATAAAAGGATCAATGAAATCTGGATTACATATTTTCAATAGACATATAAATATTATATTACATTCTAAACCGTAAGTCTTTATGAATACCCATCTAAATCTGATTTATTTGCTATTTATAAGGGAATTATTGAAGGAAACAAGACTATATAGTTAATAATAATATTATACCAACATCCTTATACCACCGGGGTATTTTATTTAATACATCACCTAATACATAATAATAATATGATGAAGATAATACAATCTATATATAACATTATTACAAATGCCGGTATTTTGTAATAATAAATTAAAGATATGTCAAATATATTTATTTATGATGTATCGAAATCTATGTTAGGCTATTATGTAAAACTCCTATATTATAAAATGTATAAAGTTGTGAAAGGATATTATACAAAACTATAATATTATCATGAAATTAATCATGTTGCGAAAAAGCTATGTTAAGTTATACATATGAAACTTATAAAATGCATATGTAATGAAAAAGCTACATTTAGGTATATTATTTATGTATCTAAATTGTAATACTGAATATATTACATCTTTAGTTACTCTACTTAATATCAATGTTCCTTCGATTACAAATATATTATTTAATAATAACAATGCTTATATTTATTTTATTATTTTATTTATCTTATATTAGATTATATAGATCTAAATTAATAAGCATGATTATAAATTAAATTTTCAATCCTGATTATTTATAAATAGAAATGATCAAAGGAGGTCGAGTTTATTGTTATATATTGAAATCTAAATTAATAACATATTATAAATCGGGTTTGAATTATAAGGCTAAAGACTATGAATTGCGTCTATAGATTAAAATAGATAATATTAAAATATGTTTACCTTCTACTATTCAAATTTGATGATTATAATACCTCATTTGAAAAATGTATTCTATCAAAGAATTATAATAGTCCTACTTACACCGTATCCTCAAATAGGTATAATTCGTCAGACTGACTAGATGAATACAATTATTGTCAACTCTCAGTACGAAATAAAGTTGATTTGATTACTCAATTAATTATTGATTCTAATTGTTCTATATATAATTTACTGATACTTATCTAACTAATGATTCTGCTATAGCTTTCCAATTGACCCCTGGTAGTTTTTTAATTATTGATTGCTAATAAGTATACATCACATCGTGGTGGAGTTATAACTGTGTTATTCTCATCTGACTTAAGCTTATTTCGTCCTCTACCCCATTTTTCTCTTTATGTAATATTAAGTTTCCTTATATACCATTGTAATTATACTTATCTACCGTATACGTTCATCTAGCCTACAGAGTTTCTTTCATTACCTCTACTCAATTTTAAAATCTATCACATCGGTTAACTGCTATTCTTTATGATTTTAATATTCAAATTAACAATGATAAGTATGCTTCATTATCTCTGAATGAATCTAGATGTGTGTATTCCTTGACGCAACATGTTCGTTTTCCTACTAACACTAATGGTAATACTATTGAATTAGTTTTATCTAGAGCTGATTCTAATTTAATTTCATATCCCACTCAAAGTTCTCTAATATCTGATCACTATGCCATTTTATTTGATTTTAACTTACCAGTAACACAAATTAATCGAACTTCTAGATCGTTTCGGAAAATATCCTCTATTAATAAATCAATATTTATTAACTCTATATTCTATCAACTTAATAACAATATATCTTCTGATTTATCTTCACTTTTTGTTACTTTAAATTTGGCATTATCTCATTCGTTTGATATTTTAGTACCTTCCATTAGTCTTTTATTACTCAACCGAAATCATTCTAAGTCTCCTTGGTTTAATATTTAGCTTGTTAACCTGAGGCAACTACTTCGTAGACTACAACATAAATATTCATCCTCTAAAATTGACTCTTATCTTATTGCCTCTTAAATTCTTCGACAACCTTACAAGAAAAAACGTATCTCTACCAAATCGTTATACTTTACTGATAGGCTCGGTAGTTATAATAATAATATTTATTTATTGAAATCTCATATATATATATTGAATAAAGTAATAAAATAAAGGATAGCAAATGGTTATTTAATATGTTATCCTTAATCTTAGTAGGTGATACTCGGATGAAGCATATTCCTGACCAACCTGATTAATTTCTTTGTTCCACGTTTGCCAATTTCTTCCAATAAAATAATTATCAATGTACTTCCAATCATCAATTCGGCACTACACAATTTCAATTTAACATCCATTCATAATCACTAGTAATGTTTTATCTCACCACACATGACATTGTACTCTTTCTGATGAAATCTTTGAAAAAAAATTCCCCACTGATCCTATTACGCTCAGTCTAATTCGTTTATTATCACTATACGTTATTAAACTCACTGAACTCATACATAGATCATTATATCATCTATTGTTCCTCACTCTATGACAAATTCATATATTATTCTAATATACTATTCACTAATTTATCCAGTTATTGACCAATATCCCAGTTATCATCCATATATTATACCCTAGAATGAGCTATGTCCACTTAACTTATTAAATACATTATATCAAATTCTATTGTTGATAAATATCAAAGTTCGTATCTACCTCATTGTAGTACCGAAACTGCCCTTACTTTAATCATTAGTGATATTCTGATATATCATGATAATAAAGCTGCATGCTATATCATGCTACTAGACTTATCTATTGCTTTTGGTACTCTCAATCACAATATGATTTACCTTAGACAAATTTGTATACACTGTAAAGTTTAAAGTTGGTTTATGTATTTTATTTCCTATAGAATCCCTCACTATAAGATTAATTCCTCGTTATCTCCTCATTATGTTAACATACATGGTATTCCACGAGGATCTAATATTGGCCCTATATTGTTCATTATTTATATAATTTCTATAAAATAAATGTTTACCAAATATTCTAATATTCACTACCATATTTACAATATATACGTATTTACAAGTTATAGTGATTCTAATCTGATTCAAATTATATGTTTAATTGTATTACTGATCTCACCTGATAGGTCTCTTATAACCCTATTTCATTAAATATGACTAAAACGGATATTATCATACTATCTATACCTAGTTCATCTCTATCAATCACTCATACTTTTCTACTATATATTCCTAATTATCAATATATAACTAGCCTTGGTTTCACTATAACCTCTCACCTAGAATAATCTATACACATTAATAACATGATACCCACTGCCAACTATTTTCTATATAATATTAGTAAATCTCATTGTAAGCTTATCTTTGCCATGACTAAATTATTATTATTATTATCAGATTTAGGTTTGCACCAGGGTTTTTGTAGAAGCTAAAGCTAAATGTTTAATTTACGCTATCATATCCAATAGACTTATCTGTTCATTATTATGTAATTTACCATTAAATCTGATGTATAAACTTGAGCGTTTTCAACATCATACTATGCGTTTATTATATAAACTAAATCATGCCTAAATAGTTTCTATATCAGATTTAATACGAGATACAGCTGACTTAAGTTTAAGTTTAATCTATTTTGCATTACGCAGTACACATTGGATTTGCTGAATATCCAGACTTAATATATTATTATTCAGAGTTCTAACATATCTAGTTTGAAGTGGAACATCATACAATTGGTACAAGGCTTAACTTCTTTGGCCTACTCTGAATCAGATTTCTTGGTTATTACTCCGAAAACCTGGAATTCTCTACCATATGATATTAATTATATTACATCACTTTCATTATTTAAACGTAAAATATATGTCCATTATAAATCATTGTCATTCGTTTTATTTTTGTTATTCTTTTTCTATTTATTTTTTTATTTATTATTTAATGACTCCTATAATCACTATGTATTTTTGAAGTCAATAAACTTTAGCATAATAAACATAATAATATAATGTGTAGTACGTGGTACATGTATGTATATACATATTTATCCATACATTTATATGTGTATTTGTATATGTAATCTAAAAAAATTATATATAAACCAATATATGGATTATTCAATGTATTAAAATAAAATAAAATAATAAAGTCAAATATATTTATTTTCACGCACTTTAGATTAATAGATTTTCTATAACATTGAAAACACTTTTTTTTGTATATTATATTTAATTATAATTTTATTTGTGCTTTATAATAATATTTATTAATATATATATATATATATATAATGAAAAATGACCAATCAACAGGAATCGATAATGTATCAAGCGAACTTATCAAATAAGGTAGACAGGTAGTAAATGATATATTTACTAAATGTTGTCAAAACATTTGGAATACAAAGAATGGCCAAAAGCATGGAATACTTCATTGATTCTACCTATAACAAATAAAGACTACATCCAATGTTCGCATTAATAATCTTATAGATCACTTGAGAAAAATTCGACTATGAATCATTTTGAATTGGCTAACCCATCAGATGGAACTGATTTTGGCTGAGAAACAGACAGGCTTTAGGAAAAATAGAAGCAAAATTGAATACATTTTAAACTCTAGACTACTAATGGAAAATATATTGATCAAAGGAACTCTTTCACTTAAATGGAACTAGCAAGAATGAGATTTGAATTATACTATAATGGTGAGATTTTAGATAATTTTGAAATCCATAGTAATTGAATTTAATCTCAAGTAGAAGCTCAACAAACCGTCAGTACTGTCCATATTACTATATGTATATAAAAAATTGACATTGTTGGAAGAGTATAACAATATGATATATGGATTCGAATATAATTCTCATATATGACTCTTAAATATGACATACAAATAAATACAAACTAATATCTACAAGAAATAACATAGAAAACTATGAAAATCTCTTAGACATGAATCAATAGCTACGATTATATTGTAAGGTTAAGTAGAATGCAGTAGAAATAGAGGCCGCCCCCAATCAACCAAACACGTTGCCCGTTAACGTAAAATATATAACAACGTTCCAATGTTGTATATATTATAGGTCAAATAAACACTTTGGATATAATTATTTTATTTATGCAATATATGTTCCAATTTTGTATATTTTATAGGTTAAATAAACACTATGGATATGATTATTTTATATATTCAATGTATGTTCCAATTTTGTATATTTTATAGGTCAAATAAACACTTTGGAAATATTATTTTATGTATTCAATATATATTCAAATTTGTATATTGTATAGGTCAAATAAACACATTGGATATTACAACAGAGATTTATCTATTCTGCAATATTATATTTTATAAAATATATCTCTTATCAATAAGAATTATTATTAATAGAATTATATATCAATATAATTGTATAATATATACATACGCACACACACAAACACATACACACACATATATGTATATATATATATATATATATACTATCTAATAGTGTTAATGTATATACTTTTTATGTTTAATATGTATGTTATTTATTTCACATCCCATATTAAAGTAATAATGCACTAATGAACAAATTAGTTCATTAGTTTGGAAATATACATTATTATAATGGATTATGTATATAAGATATAATTAGGTAAAACAACTATTAATAATATGATTATATATATATATATATATATAGTCAAGTATATATACATATATACTTGTTATTAATATATTTTAATCAACATATATTTATAAAATAGTTACACTATATCAGATAATGTAGTCTTTAATATAATATTATTGCGCAATATATATTAGATATTTTATAGTTGTTCTACTACATATCTATACATAGAGGTTCATAGCTTTCCACGAATGTATTATATCATACATATCGTGAATACGGTGTGAAATGAAGCGTTACAACAAGACACGCCCAAAATGCGTCGCTCATTGCATCATCATCATCCACTGCGCAGGTAATTGTGAATGGCGCGAAAATTGAAATTAACGGTTTTGTTTATTTACCTCCTCATTGGAATACTTCCTTTTTATTCTACTTCCTTTATAGTCAATTTATCAATATTTAGATTATTTATCATATTCTACGAGTTGATTTAATAAGGTAATATAATAATCTTATTGTTAAATATAAATATATATACTTATATACTTGATAGGTGTTATCCTTTATCATAGAGATAGAAAAAGCTCTCTAGCTCTATGTCCTTTATCTAGAATTATATATAATAATATTTTTTGATGTACTAAAATGCAGTTGTAATATTATACTATATATATATATATATATATATATATATATATATATATATATATATATATATATATATATAATATATTATATTTTATAATTTATATATTATAATCAATAAGTGATATTAAATATTCAAAATAATAATGTATTTATAGTAAAAATTTAGGTTTTAAAGATTGTTATTAATATTTTGTTACTCAGTTGTAATTGTATAACAATGCATAACTTGCATAACTTCCAAGATTCAAATATTATAAATTTAGTGTATTAAATTGAAATAAACAGATATATTATATATATATATAGATTATTATATATATATATATATATATATATATATATATATATATATTATAGATCATAGCATTATTTATATACATACACAAATACTTTTATTTTTTACACTATACAATGCATTTCTTGTTTTCCAAATAATACACATGAGTACTTTCCTTAACCAAAATTACTCACCCATGGGTACTCACATAGCTAGAGAGAACATTCTCTCTAGTTATATGCATATAGTGTACAATAGTATATAATTAATAAATCTAATAATAATAGTTATTTAATTAGTAAAATTGTATAAAGATATATATATATATATATATATATAACTGCCTGTGTGGCTCAGTCGCTAAATCGTTAGACACACAATCAGGTGGGCACGGGTTCGAGCCTCGTCCGGACCATTAATTAATTTTATAAAATGGGTCTTAAAATATTATATAGAAGTGATCTTATATAATTGTGTATAAATAAATAATCGGCTCTCGTTAAAAGCATGGATGCCTTAACATGAGAGCGGCTTCGAAGAGACATTATAGCCATATATGATTATAAGTGAAAAACTTCATCTAAGTTCTTGAATGGGATGAAAGGACTCCACCAAATAACAATAACAATAACGATATGTATATATATATACACACATACTCACACACACACATATAGTACATACAAATATACTTTGCATGAACATATGGTTGCACGCCTATCTGTGTATGTACGACGTGCACTGTACATATGTTTTTATATGTGAATATAAATGCATAGTAATCAAATAAGCATTGTATAATTTTAATCCCTTGCTGACCTAGATAATTGTGTGCATAGTAAATTATCTTATGATCATGATTCACGTTTCGTGAGTCATAGTTAAATATATAATATTCACCTAACTTAGCGTGCATTTGCGACGCCCGCCAAATAAATTAGGAGGCGTCATTCCGAGGAGGCGACACCATCGATATAAAGAAAGACTTTCTTTATATCGATGGGCGACACTCCGGATAGACCAAAATTACAACTGGTTTACAACTGTGCACAACAAAATTAATAACCATTTTTAAAACCTAAAATTTTACAATAAATACATTATTATTTTTAACATTTAATATCATTTATTGATTATAATATGTAATATATTATATATATAGTAACAAAATGTTAAATTAAGTATATTATATACAAATAGATAGTATAATATGTATACATATATAATATAAACATTATTATATGGGAATATGTATATAAGTTATAATTATAATATCTATAGATAACACATAACTATTAATAATATGATTATATATATATATATATATATATATATATATATATATATATATATACATTAGTGCCGTAAAATTATTAATTATTAATTATATATTATTTTAAAATTATTAATTATTCAATACTAATTTATTAATTAATAATTATTTATCAATAATTATTATTAATTAATAATAATTAATTGTATATTATTAATAATTAATTATATATTAATCACTAATTAATAATTATTTAGATGAATATCTTCATGAATATGTTAAAGATCATCTCCGTTATCGCCCTAGACTTCTTCCGTATGTTATCCGGGATCGCCTCCGGTATCGTCTTCGTGAATTCCATGTATCTACACTTATAAGCCAGCTTCTAGTCCGACAAATTTAATAGACAAGATGCATAAGTTAGAAGATTGTATACACATATAAATATTATTGTGTCATGACAATTGATTTATTAATATACAATTTATAATTTCAGGATAATTAAGATCATCAGTAGATTTCTTCCTGCTTGGCTAGATGAATATCTTCATGAATATGTTAAAGATCATCTCCGTTATCGCCCTAGACTTCTTCCGTATGTTATCCGGGATCGCCTCCGGTATCGTCTTCGTGAATTCCATGTATCTACACTTGTAAGCCAGCTTCTAGTCCGACAAATTGAATAGTCAAGATACATAAGTTAGTATTTAATGTATCTCCATACATATATATATATATCCATTATACACCTATATATCTATAACTTCTTATATACGTATATATACGTATATATATATATATATATATATACACTTATATAATTATACATAGTACGTGCATGTACGACTGACATTGTACATATGTGTAATTATGTAAAATCTATATATAAACTAGTACCGGCCTTTGTCTAATTTTAATCCCTTGATGACCTAGATTAATATACACTACGATTCAATATAGTACACATGTTAAATATGGTTATGTTGATATAATTACATTCATATATGTTTAGTAAATAGGGTGTACATGCTATAACTAAGTGTATATAAATTCTCATATATATATATATGCATATATGCATATATATATACATATATGTAAGTTATATTTTAAAATGATGACCTTGCCATTAACAATGATGCCCTCATCTTCACCCATGATTCCTATAATAGTCACACCTCTACCAAAAACCACCATTGGTTCAACATACACCTATATTCAGTTGTGTATTAACTCCTACACACGATGTTCATTTATAAAGTATGCCGCCCGACGGGCGGCAGGCGGCGCCCGTCATGTATAACCATATATATATATATATATATATATATATCTCATATTGCTATCCGTAATGGACCATTCCGTACAGCTCAGCATAATGGAACATTCCATATCTAGCTAACGAACAGGATATATAACGTCCCATTATGTAACATGTTTACTGCTTCATGAATCAGGTTGACGCACGTACTGCGTGTGTGTCTAGGGAACCCTGATTGGCTAAGGGATAACTGTACCACGTGATACCTTGCATCTAATTTGCACTTGTATGGTCCAGCTTGGCTATTATTCATTATACATAACTAGTTACATTATACACATATACATATGATTGTGTCATCATAATTGATTTATATTAATATACAATTTATAATTTCAGAATAAACAAGATGATCTTCCTACTTGGCTATGGTGAATATCTCGATGAATTTATTAAAGATCATCTCTAGGATCCGGTATCGTCTTCGTGAATTTCGTATATATATAGATATGGCATTATATACTGTGATATTTAATGAACAGAAACCTCTATATTCGCATACTATATACTATATATGTATATTATAATCATATATGATCATATATGTATACATACTTATATTATTATCATTACAAATATACCCTTGCATTCCCAGTTTATTATTATATATATTATTCACGTGTTATATCATATCCGTATTTTGTGTAATATTCCTTTAATAAATGAATGAATTGTTTTGCGTTTCTTTTTAACTGTGTATGGGTAACGATATACGTTCCACTAGGTGTTTATTTATGGATAAAAATATACGTTGCACTAGGTGATTATTAAGGGTAACAATATACGTTCCACTAGGTGTTTAATCATGGGTAAAAATATACGTTACAATAGGTGTTTATTTATGGGTAACATTATACGTTCCACTAGGTGTTTATTTATGGCTAAAAATATACGTTCCACTAGGTGTTTATTTATGGGTAAAAATATACGTTGCACTAGGTGTTTATTTATGGGTAACATTATAAGTTCCACTAGGTGTTATTTATGGGTAAACATATACGTTCCACTAGGTGTTTATTTATGGGTAAAATTATACGTTCCACTAGGTGTTTATTTATGGGTAAAAATATACGTTCCACCAGGTGTTATTTATGGGTAAAAATATACGTTCCACTAGGTGTTTATTTATGGGTAAAATTATACGTTCCAATATTGATTTTTTATATGTAAAAGGAAACCGTTTATCTGCTCACAAACTACCTATAATTCGACCACCTACTGGAACATATTATTTTTCCTATAATGTTACGTTTCGGCAACTAGTTTCTGGTTACTTGGGCCATTAAAGAAACTGGATTATTGATATATTTGACTGGTCTAATATCACCTTGCGTGAACTCCTATATAATACTGCTGATCGTGAATAATGGATAATGTTGTTTTCGTTAATATCATGAAGTACCCAACTACGACATCACCACGGGACTAAGTAATACGTACTAACTAATAAGTACTAAGTAATAAGTACAGAGTATATATATATACATATATATATATTAGTGTATATGTTTATGTGTGTATGTATACATATATGTTTATAAAATATATATTTATATATTTATTATTATTAAATTACATCAATTACATACATTTATTTAATACTATTAACTAGGTTTGTAAATATTTGAGTACTCGAGTTCTAGTCTGAAATATTCAAATTCATTTAAAAATGTATGACAATTCGATATCTCTACAGTTGATTTTAGAGACAAGTATTTAAAATAAAAATCGTTTTCAGATTTTTTTAAAAACTGTATATAAGTATAATTATAAAATATATACATATAAGAATAACTAATTAGATAAATATAATTATATATTAGTATAAGTAAGCTGTATTTAAATAAATACTATATTTCATATATAGATGTATTTATTATTAATATAAACATCATTCAAGTTACATTTTAACATTTAATGTGAACTCTGAACTTATAATTTATAATGTTTTCTATAATGTTAAAGGATTTATTTAAATTCAAAGGCTTTGAAGCCTTACCTTTTTAGATTTGAAGCATTTCAGACCTTAGTTTAGTATTTTTAAACCTGAAGCATTTTAGTTTTAGTTTCCTTCCAAGTATTTGAAATGATACAACCCTCCTATTCAGTTACTTATATTTTGTAATTATTTATATATATATATATACATACATATATACATACATTTATACTATTTTTAATGTGTTTTTAACTTACATTATAATTTTTTATTTACCTATTGTTTATTATTGTAATATTATTTAATTTATTTTTAATTCTATTATTAATATTAACTCTGCATTTAATAGAATTTCAACATGTACCATTACATATTACTCTAGCAATTTGTCTAATACACATATTTTATACACATTTTAATTATTATAAAATCTATGTTGATGAGTATTTCATATTATAAGTTAATTTAATCGATTTTTCAGCCAAGCATGTAGGGCATATAAAGCTTATTGTTTAGCTATTAACCATCATTTTAAAGTGCTAAATATATCATACATGCTATCATGTTAACCATATACTACATCTATTTAGATTATTATCTAGACATATATGATGCTTCAATTTCTGTCACTCTTAATATTCCTGTAATGAATACAATATTTAATTATAAAGTAAAGATTATAAAACTTATTCCATAAATTAGTAGAGTCTATTTGGTGAAGCTTTTACTAAATATTATCTAGACTGAGTGTAAGCGTGAAGCTTAAAAGTATTCGGATATAAAATATAAAAATAAAAAATCGACACTAACAAAATAATATAGATCTTTCGAATAACGTAACACTTCTATAGTTAACTTTCTTCACCAATTCAGGTTACCACTAAATAAATGATGTTGTTGTTAGACTCATTTTCTGTAGAATATTGTGAATGTTCCAATAAATATCGGCTCGATCATATTCGTGCATCTCGAATCTGTATAATTTCTATGAACAAGAAAAATTGGATTAAGGCAATCACTGGTACAGTAAATCTACTAGCAGCTGAAGAAGTAAGATATAATATTGCACATTATATTTGAGGCGCTAATCTTTATCCATTTAAAAATGATGAAGTAATAAGTTCCGTTTCAGTTGGTGAAACTTTAAGAAAACTTGTATCTAAATGTTTAAATGCATCAGATAATGAAACAGAATCATTGTTTTCCTCTACTCATGTATTCGTAGGTGTAAAGGTTTGGTGCGAAATAAAAAAAATACATTCGGTAAATTTTATAAAATAATATAGGTGTAATGTATGCAATATAAATTAAATACTTTTAATTATATGTAACAGTGTGATATATAGAGTGAATGTAGTGATATATATTTGTGAATAATTGAGTTGATGTGTATTCAAGGGTGATGTTAATAGAATGGCTTAAATGTGTGTATGTATCAAATAGAGCATGTCAATGAGTAATATAAAATGGTATGCATGTAGATAATGCTTGCCTTTGCTAATCATAGAATATATACCATCAAAATTACATATTTGAAAACCAGATATTTCATATCTTAATAATTATAGGTAAGTTTATATTAATGAACTATGGTATATATTACTGTATATCTATTTATGTATTAATTATAATACATATATAATATATTTTTAAGTGTAATACATCTAACATATATTCTATAATGATTATATTTTATAATTATGTATATTTATTCAATTATGTATAATATTTTAATATAAAGAATAAATGATATTTATTCTATTTTTTATACTTGATATATTATCTATACTATGTATAGGCTATTTATGTATTATAATATACATATTAATTCATTGTTATAAGTGTTATCAATTTATTATTGGATTAAATCACACATTGAAGACACGAGAGCGATCTTTTAACTAAGTAAATACAATTAAATATTTATTATTTCAATTCCGAACTTAGCTGGCAAGGCTACATTTTTTATACATTTTTATAAAAAAATATCTATTATTTATTACTCTTTCCGTCTTATACTACTTTTGATATAATATTTTAACATCATATTCTATGTAGGAGATATGATTATGATTTGATACAAGCTTAGTTATTTTTGAGATTAAGAAGTTTTAATATATATATATATATAAATATATCTTTATTAACTTATAAATAAATAGTTATTGTAAACATTATTATTCAACAAATTTAATAATAAATATATTTCAATAATAATAATTAAAATAATTTTATTAATAATACTGGCTGACAATGTGTATTTCATAATAATGTGTATGTATTAATGATGAGTAATCACTAATATCGATGAAGTGTAGACTACAGGAAACTAGGAACAGTTGAACCAATACTGAGATGTCGATATCACTTTTGTAAACTACAAATTTATTTAGTATTAATAATATGAAATATTTTTTTCGCAATTATAGATGCATATGTGTCTTAATAAATAAATTATTTAATATTATTGTAAATATATATAATTAATATCGAAGCAGATTGAAAACTAACGATTTTACGATCCTTGAGCGCCATGTAGAATTGAGTACCGGTGAACGCGAATGTACCCTCAGCCGAGTGGAACATAGTGTCCACGTGACTTGGGGCATTACGTAACGGTGACCTAGTTCTGTGGACACGCCCACCCATTATTCCACTGCCGGGGGACACCGCGGTCTTGTAATACACTCCCGAACGTGTCACAAAGTAGACGTACTTGTCTAATGTGAAAGCGGCCGAGATAGATCTAGGCAGACCCGGGTATAATGTGTGTAGAGGTCTAGGATAGCCTCTAAGCAGGCTGTTGTATTTGAACACATAGACTTTGTTACCCTGGATGAGTGTTATTGTTACGTGTAATATAATAGTATACATGTTATGTGTTACATAATGATAGTGAATAGCTGTATAATACGTGTACTATTGATGTACATATAGTGTATATTACGCTCGTATAACATATAATATATAGATATATGAATACAACTTTTATCGATGAAATATCGATTATTACTATTGGATATTATGTCATATTATATAGGTCAATAATATAGTAATATCTAGTTATATATTAATTAATATATATTTGATATCATTAAAATAATTTAAATGAATTCTACATACATAAATAATACGAATATAAACCTTGATAAATGTACTTATTTTTCCTTTATTTATGACTGCATCAATATTAGAAGGAACACCTGGGTAATATCTATGAATAGATCTAGGTTTTGTAGGGTTGTCACCGTTCAAGATGTAAATTTTGGAGCCTGCGTAGTATATATAAAGGATTAAAATAATGCTTTAGGGTTATGAATATTCATATATATATATATAAATATATATATATATATATATATATAATATACTTATATACACAATGATTCTATTTGAATATATAATATAATGATATTGTAATTAAAACCTTTAAAAGCCATAATGTCATCACTTATAACGGCTATTGCATCAAATCTAGCATCTTTGCATAGAGGGGATTGGTATTTATTCAATTTAGTCGTAGATATTGTTGTTGTTGTTGTTGTTGTTGTTGTTTTTGTCGTTGTTGTAATTCTTTTACTTGGATTTGTTTTTATATTTTCAGTTCGCCGTCCTGTATTAATATATAATTATAATTCATGTATATAATATTTAATCATGTTAAGCTATATATATATCATTATATATTAAATATCTACATTATTAAAAGTATACATCGTACTTATGTAGAATGTTTTACTGGTTATCAAACCGTATAGGGCTTGTATTCCATCGATGTCATCCTGTCCTAAATTATAATTGGGGAGGTAACCCCTGTAGAATGGTTGCATCACTGAATTTGTATCACTAGAATGTTTCAATCCTAGCGCGTGTCCGAATTCATGCGTGAGAACCTATACAAACGAACACGTGATTAGTTTAAGACATGATACAATACTTATTGTGTGTATGATGTTATCGTTAGTCATTCATTACTTGAGCTTATCACGTGATTATTGTAAACTGAGAGCTATTTTATATACACTGATACGATAGTTTATATAATAGTAATAATGATCATATTTATTAGAAGAGTTTTTGTTTGTTTCCTATTAGTTTTTTAGTTTATAATAATAATTTGAATTTTCCTCCTAAAAGGCTTTAAAATATTATATCAAATTTTCTGTTATTGACCCCCTAATATATATATTTATAAAATATATCAATTCATAGAATATAATTATCAATATAATATATTACTATTATTATAACATTCATTGATATAGTATGTCTCTTTACAGATTATTTACACCGGTGCGCTTTGGTGCGCGTATAAACCTGCATGACATTGATGGTACCAAAACTACCGCGGATTGTCCAGCGTTCAGCTTCATCCATATCAACTCTGCCACTGTTCGGTAAACATGCGTGTCCTAGCTTACCCCGTGGACCGTCGAAAGGAAAGTTGTCGTCGTGCTTTCCCTGTATGTTTGTGTATGCGCATGAATAGGTAGGTGTAGCTGTATATTTATTTGTATTTTTGTATTATAGTTAGTTTAATTGCTGTTTATTATTAATATTATACTACGATTTGTTCAGACGTCTGATTGATATGGCACTAGAAGTCTTAAATATAATTAAATGATGAAAGTATGTGTGTATGCGTGTATTTGTATTTAGGGATATTGAGCAATATGCAATAAAATTGTTTACTTACGGTTTTACAATATATCTCATAAACAAACGTATACAATTATATATATATATATATATAGATAATTTTTATTTTCAAATATTACTAAATGTAAAGTTAAGATGAGAATATAAGATATATTTAACAACGAAGTAATCTATCAATACATTTTCTAATATAAGTATTATCGCATTGCTAACGTAAACAATTGATAACTAACGTAAACAAATTGAATTCTGATATTTGCATGCTGATCTCCGTAAACTTGACGAAATTGAAGAGGAGTTACGTCGCTCCAAAACTACAATGCAGATTTGTATTGTTATACACGCGCAGTAAGCCGGTTAGGTTCGGTATATTTTTTATGAATATTAATTTATATCTTTTTGTATGAACTAGATTATATAATAAATTGAATACAAAAAAAATTAATTATTGGAGATGCGTTATTTCATTAAAGTTTAACATGGAGGAGATATTTAAAACTTCGATTTATCATCATTACAATTTGTTGTTGTAGTTATATATGTAACTATAGTTTGAATTATATATTTTTGTATAAGATAATATTTATATAATATTTGTTTTCGATTTTCCTTTAAATGTCCAGGATATTTAGGAAAAATACAAATTATTTTAATTTTAATTTCAAAATTTATTTATAATAAAATATAAACATAAATTTATATACATAAGTATATGAGTATACGTTCATTTTTTCTTATTAATTTCATGTAATAGTACATTCATATACTTATATATATATATATATATATATATATATATATATATATATATATACTTATATATATATATATATATATATATATATATATATATATATATATATATATATATATACTTATATATATATATTTATGTTTATATTTTATTATAAAATAATTGTTTTAATTAAAATTAAAATAATTTGTATTTTTCATTATACATTGTATACAATATGATTATTTATTCACTATTTTAATGTAAAAATATGAACAATTTTATATTTAAAAATAAAAGTTAATGAAATATTAAATTTTTTTTTAATCGACTGGAAATAAGAAAATTTTTTTAAACAATTTAAATCGTTAGAAATGTTGTTTAATATATTTCGCGTCATATCTTATATTTTTATAAATTATCAATTATTAGTTTGTACTCTAATTTTTTTTCTTTTGTAAATATAAATAAAATATAATAATAAAATATTATTAAAAAAAAAACCCAAGTGTTCCTATATTAGTCAGAAATGCTGACAATTTTGTTATTCCTATAAATATTTATATAGCTATACATATATATAATAAACATATTCTATTAATTTCATTATAAAATATTCATTATGAATGAGTTATGTTATAATATGTATTATAAATAAATTAAAACATTCATAATTTCTATCTACAACATTTAAAATGTTTACCAATTTTGTTTTAACAATTGTGGTCATATATTGTTGTTAATACAAATTCAATAAAAGTAAGATATGACTTATATTATATAAGTTGATAAGCATTGAAATGATACATATTTTATTATAATAGCATGAATATATAAATTATTATTCTATAGTACCTATATCCCATCTTTGAATAACTTTATAGTTATTATTTATATCAGTAAGATTAGCCGATTATATCTATATATATATGGGTATTTGTTGTTTAGTAAATGGTTTGGGGTTATATAAAATATAAAAGGTATATTATTACCATGGTTCGTGTTTAAAAAGTATGATACAAATTAATACAAATTTGAAAATTAAGTATTTATAATGTAATTGTCATGTGATTTCAATATAGCGGTATTTTTCTATATAACAATAGTTATAGGTATTTTTAAAAGCTCTGACGCATGTCGAATACTACATATACAAAAAAGTATATCATTGTCAAAGAAATACTCCAAACATTAAATGATAAACGATAAGGGAATATTCATACAAAATGTACCGAGCCGAACCGGCTTAACGAGCGGTCATTAATTCTATTTATGTAACTCTGTTCAATATATTATATAATTCAATAATATATTAATAAATTGATAATTCAGATATTATATTGATACATATAGAGTTATTACATTATGTATAATTGAACGTGATGTAATTGCTATAGTAATACTATTATATATTTATATATTAAAATGAATACCTTGAATGCTTTAGCGGCGCTGTTGTCTAGTTCTGCATGTGATATTTTCTTTGAATATTTCGTGATTTTATATGTCAGACTAGTATGGTTCCACTTAGTATCACCTAATACATATCTTCTTTCTCGCCTAGGTAGAGAAGTCCATGCACTTTTATCATGGTTTCCGCATCTCGATAACTGCATCTTCTGTTCACTTTCTTTGTTCATGAAACCTTTTAATTAGAATATATATATATATATATATATAATTGAATATATATCAATACAATTATATTATTTTAAATGTATACAATTACCTATAATATGATTAAATACGCAATCACTATATGATTATTTAGATAATGTATGATTATTAATAATTAAACTTACCAGTAGGTTTAATCGAGGCCATAACTTGGAATTCTTTAATCGCTTTAACTACATCTTTATCTTCCACTTTAGCATCTTTATCGAGATATCCAAATTTATGAAGATAAGACTATTAATGTGTTTATTATATTAACAACTATTATATTGTATATTTTTAAAGATGCTTTCTATCAAATAATATAATTATTAAATAGAGAATATTAAATATTCCAATTTTAATTTATCGATAAATGTATATTCAAGAATTATATATTATACTGTATAAAGTAGATTGAGTTATATATATAATGCTATATTATTACATTACATTATATTACACTAACTATGTGGTCAATTTTCTTAATCGGAACGGCGTATATAATCACTATGAGAGATGCTAATAGTATCAGTGTATTCATGATGAAGCCCTACTACACGGAGACTGGTGTAATGTACTAATACTGAATGATACTGTTAATGTTTCCTCGGACACTGGGCTCTTTTATACCCGTCTCTCTAGATGTGTTACTCACTGAGATGTCAATCTAGTCGAACACGTGATTCTATTAAAAAATTTAATTACATCAACACCACAATTATCTATTTTGATGCACTTTTTTAAATGAAGTGCTAAAAGTTTATGATTTTGACATTCAATTAAATGTATTATTGTTTTCGCAGCTATATTTATCTTAATATTTTCCAATTTAAAGTAAATATTAAATAAATATAACTTATTACTACTTGTTATTTTGTGATTTTTGTGGAGTCCATTCATCCATGTAGGATACTAAATAAAGTTTTCACATATATACTGGTTAAAATATTATCCTGACCAATAAAATATATATTACAATAATATATACAATGATATTATATAATTGTGTATAAATAACTATCTACTCTCATTATAACCATGGATTCCTTAACATGAGAACGCCTTCAAAAGAAAATTATAGACATTTTATTATAAGTATCAACTTCATCTACATTCCTGGATGGGATGAAATGACTCCATTAATATAAAATAACAATACATATATATATATAAAAAAGTATATTTGTGTTTATATATTCTCTAATACACCCTACTATGCTTCACTAATATATAGATTACGTGCATACACGTAATAACAATGTTTATTATACCATTACTATTGATAAACTATGATATGATTAATTATAAGCACTACTAATTAATTATCACAAGATCTGTAGTTTTTTATTACAATAATTAGAATAATATTAAACAATAATATTATGTGAAATATTACTTTTATTAATGTTAAATTACACTGTTTGCAAAATGAAATATGTATTCAACATAATAAAACAATTGTGATAGGTAATTTTGTTTAATTACTTTATATTACATAACTGTACATACAATAAACATTGTATTTATCTTACGAGCGTTATATATACCATATATATGTATGATATATATGTAATATCATATATATGAATTAATAATTTTATTTATTGTAATTATTTGGCAAAAATAAAATTACTAGATGACCAATATCTAATTGAAGTATACTTTATAATAAAATAAATACTGTTATTAAAATATTAGTTATGGAAATGAAACCTAGAATATTAATATATTATAAATGTATTATGTTATATAACAGCTTTTACTATATTATATTATCAATTATTATCAATTTGAATATAATTAACATTTATTAATCAATCATTATATAAATAATAATTATTTAATATATCTATATATAACTACAATTATATAATTAAAAATGTATCAAAAAAATAAATAACTAAAATAAATAATTAAATAATAAATAATCAAACTAAAAAATTTATTATAAAATAATATATATACATTATTTGTATTTGTATCAACGTGTGTCTGTTTTTGATGTATTGTCTTTATGTATATATATAAAATATATATTTAATTATTAAAATTAGATAACCAATATTCCTCCACTATTACCACTCGATACAAAACTTTTTATCAAACAGATAACAAATAGTTGGGATCAATCGCTTACTGATCTCTCTGCAAATATTTTATCTGGAGTTCCCTAGGTTTCTGTCCTTTGCTATTTTAATATATATAAATAATCTAGTTGATAGTATTGATGTTATATTATAATTGATATGTTTGTTGATGAAACGAAATTAAGTTTAATTTCTAATAATTGAAATAATACTAAAGATAATATTTCTGATTTATATTATCAATTATATTATACATAGTGATAACAAATATTTTCCGAAGGAAAGATATAACACTTACGCGAAATCGTGTAATTCGAAATTGTATACAAAATACCCCAGTGCCACCTATAGCGGGCTACTTTTAGGAACTATGAGTTGTTTATAATTTAAATTCGTATTTAACTATACACTTTTAAAATGTTAAATAATATGCTTTACATTAATATTTATATGATGAAAACTAAGTGTTCATTACTAATATATAACAAACAAATATGATATGTATGTTTTAAATGCTATAAGTATATATTTAGTAAGTAAAATCTAATTTATATTGACTGTAATTTAATAGATTAATGAAAACATTGTTGTATGCAAACAGAGCCGAACCTAAATCTATTTCAGTGATTTCGATACTACTGCTAGCAGCGGCAGGGGATATTACTAAATTACGTTGCATGTATAGGGAGTGTTATATCTTTGCTTCGCAAAATCTTTGGTGATAGTAATTATATATTGTGAATTTATTAATGGATTTAATAGATATAATTAATTAAATATACATAATACCTATTGGTAATTTATTATATTTATTTACATTTAAATACATGACATACAAAGTGTATGTATGATTAAATAATACACAGATATAATATTATTTATATATTTTAACCAATATATTATATTTATACATATCTACATTATTTACTAATTATCATTCAGCTTGTATTATACTTTAATATATATTTTAATTTTTCTTTAATTTTGTTTGTCTACAATGGCAGTGTCTTAAAAAGAAGAAATCGATAATCGATATTTAATATACTATCTTTATAAAGATAAAGAAACTATAGTTTCTAATAAATTGTTTGATAGTATTTTTATTGAATAATTATTAAATAATAATAAAACAAATTATTTTTAGTTTTATATATATAACTCCAAACATCGCTAATGATTCATTTACTATGTTTTCAATTTATTATTCCTAACTTTATTTAAATACGTTTATAAAAAAATGATAATTTGTGTTGATTTCAATATTGATTTAAAAAATGTTAACATTTGCAAAAATTGAAGAAATATTTGTAGAAAAATGTCATGAGTTAGGATTACCTATGATAATTAGGCCAATTAGAAATGATTTAAATACAAATTATTTTACTATAATTGATAATTTATTTACAAATTTGTATTGTCCACAATTTTCTGGCATTATTATATCTGATTTATCAGATCATTTTCCAATTATATTATCATTAGATGTAAATAAAATTAGTAGATTAAATATTGTTAATAAATGTTATACTAAACATAATTTAATTAATGATGATACTGTTTATAATTTTTCAAATTTTTGAAAAACTGATAATTCAGAAACTTCATGGAATTAGTTTATTGATTTTTTTATTCATCAATTTAATATGTATTACCCTATATATGAAAATATAAAAGTATTAAATTATGTATAACATATAATTATATAAATATATATTATGAATTGTTATAAAATTACAACTGGGCAAAAAAATGTTAATGACAATCTTTAAAACCTAAAACTGTACCTAGTAAATTGTAATTATTATATTGAACATTTAATATTACTTTATATACTGATTATAATATATAATATATTATATATATAAAGTATCAAAATATTAAATTAAGTATATTATATACAAATAAGTATTATAAAATTACAACTGGATTACTACTTGTGCACAATGGGGTTGTAGTAAATCCCTAATATTATGTAGGAACCTATATTGAATATACATATAAATAGTTATTAAAAAATACCACTTGTATTGTTACAACAATTGTATGAAATATTATATTTTATAAAATATATCTCTTATTCTATATCAATATTACAATATTATAATATGTATACATATATAATATAAATATTATTATAAGGGAATATGTATATAAGTTATAATTAGATATGCATGACATGTAGCGTCGCCTATGTATTAACATATTAATATATTCAAATTATAAATAATCAACAAAATATGATAGTTGCTAATGGTTTTCAAATTGTTTCAATTGATCGAGTATCCACAATGTTATCATATAATATATATTCTTATAATGTTAACTATTTTGAATGATATTGTGAAAAATAGGTTAAAAAAACATAATTTTTTTGATACTTATATGATGATTTATATCACAGTTTGTAGATGTATAGACGGTTAAGTAATCAATTATACATATTTATTCATAACAAATAGAATATTAATTTTTTTATGATAAATCGAACGGCGTTCGTCCACTTAAGGTAATCCTAGTATCATACAAAATATGCCCACATCTACATGTAAATATTTAGAAAAACACTATTTTCACTAAAAATAGTGTTTTATAAAATATAAAAAATATTCTACTATATATTAATATTATATATATATATCTATAGATTACCGTTTTTGTTTTTAATATAATTATATTTTTATATATAAAATGATATGTTGAAAATCATAAATACGGTTGGTTAATAAGTACACACATATAATGATTATTGTGTCATGAGAATTAATTTATATTAATATAAAATTTATAATTTCAGGATAAATAAGATCATCAGCAGTTATCTACTTGATTGGCTAGGTAAATATCTTCATGAATATGTTAAACGTCATCTTTAGGATCCGGTATCGTCTTCATGAATTTAGTATATATATAGCATTATACATTGTGATCTATAATTAACAGAAACTCTATACACGCATACTCTATACTATATATGTAGATTATAATCATACATACTTAAATTATTACCATTACAAATATACATTTGCATTCATAGTTTATTATTATATATATTATTCACGTTTTATATCATAGCCGTATTTTGTGTATTGTTCATGTAATAAATGATTGAATTGTTCTATATGTTTCTTTATAAATATACCATTATTTTTCACACATATTTATGTATAATTCATATTTTACTGTGTGTATATTTGTATGGGTACAAATATTCGTTCCACTAAGTGTTTATTTATGGGTAAAAATATACGTTCTACTAAGTGTTTATTTATAGGTAAAATTATACGTTACACTAGGTGTTTATTTATAGGTAAACATATACGTTCCACTAGGTGTTTATTTATGGGTACAAATATACGTTCCACTAGGTATTTGTTTATGAGTAAAATTATACGTTCCAATATTTATTTTTCATATTTAAAAGGAAACTGTTTATTTGCTCACAAACTACCTATAATTTTACCACTACTGGGACATATTATTTGACCTATAATATTACGTTTCGGCTACCAGTTTCTGGTTGCTTGGGTACTTTATATTTTGATGATTGTAATCAAGTATTTCTAGATACAATAATAAAAAAGGAATTATTAAATATAAATAAATGGTTTATTTCAAATAGACTTACTCTAAATATTAATAAAACCTATTAGATGTTATTCAATAATAAATTATACCACATTAATATCTCAATAAATAATATAAATTAAATAGAGTTAAATTTACAAAATGTTTAGGAATAATAATTGATTAGAATTTAGATTGGAAACCACCCATAATATATCTAAAAAATAAGTTAAACATTTTGTTGGATAACTAATATAATTTCGAAATTTGTAAACCAAAAGGCCATACTTCATGTATATAATTCAATTTTAAAACCACATATTAATTATTGTATAATATTATGGGGTAATACTTATAAGACTAACATATAATACATCAATATTTTACAAAAAATAATTATTCGTATTATATATAATACACATTATATATATATCATACTAAGGATTTATTTAAATTCAAAAGTATACTACCTATAATAATGTTCACCGTGAAATAATAATAAATAATTTTAGTAAAAAATCTAATATTTATCCAATATGTGACATAAATAACTTTAATATTCCTTCATCAAATTAAATATACGTTCACATTGCCTTATAATTATTAGTCCCTATTTATGGAATTCACTATGTATTTCTTTTTAAAAAAATTAAAAAAAAATTTAAATTTAAATCTCTTCTATCAAAGATTGATTAAAATAACTTCAAATTTTATTTTTTCCGACTTAAATACAATTGGTTTTATTGTTTTTACATGTATTACTTTATGACATAATATAAAATTACAAAATCATGTATTATTAATTATAAAATATCAATATTAACAAAATAATTATTTAACAATTTTCAGCATTATAATATGTTTCATTTTATCTTATATATTTTTTTTCTCTTGTTTTTTTTAGTTTCTTTTAGATCTAAATATTGGCTTTCTTCTATTTAATTCTCTATGTTTAATTTAATTTAATTTTATTTTATTCTTGACGTATTTCTTAGATTTTAATTTTATTATTTTATCATTTATTTATATTATTACATGATGATTACATTTATTTACATGATAAATTTCATTATATTATATTTTTTTTATCATATATATGTAAACAGGAAGTAATACTATTATAATATTATTATTTATTTATTAATCTTATCTATAATAAAACTTATCATGTTAATAAAGGAGTAATTGTATCGATAAGCAACACTGCTTTTATACTTACCCTGTCATTGCCTAAATCTGATAATAATAAATTCTATAAATAGAATTCTATATAATTACCAAATTGTATTTCCATTCCGTAAGTTAATTTAATAATAATAATAATAATAATAATAATAATAATAATAATAATAATAATAATAATAATAATAATAATAATAATAATAATAATAATAATAATAATAATAATAATAATAATAATAATAATAATAATAATAATAATAATAATAATAATAATAATAATAATAATAATAATAATAATAATAATAATAATAATAATAATAATAATAATAATAATAATAATAATAATAATAATAATAATAATATTAATAATAATATTAATTTGATAAGTGGGCTGATTCATTTAAGAAATATTAGAGTTCTTTTTTAGATGTACCTAATGAGTGATTATCAAATTATAATAACATAAACATTATTTTTTCCAAGTGTCGAAGTATTAGAAATAAACTACCATATTTAGAATTGATTCTCAGTTCTAATATATACGATGTTATATGCCTAGTTGAAACATTTTTAACGAATGTTGATACTGATACTTTACTCCTTTTTGGTAATCCTAACTATACAATGTATCGTAATGATAGGAAATCTTATTCAGGTGGTGTAGAGATAATTTGTAAAAAAAAATCAACATCCTTGTAGAGTTAATTTTAATGAGTTTATTGATATTGAGCAAACTACATTAGTATTGCAATCATTATCTGCAATTATAATAACTTGTTTATATCGACCACCATCAACTAATACTATTATTCATGACTTAATTTGTGATTTTATATCTAAATTGCGTGAGTCTATTAATTCTACTATAATTGTAGGAGATTTTAATCTCTCCTTATTTAATTGGATTACAATTTCTTATCCTAATTATCCATCATGTTATTTAAAATTTTATAATACATTAATTAAAAATTCATTATCACAACTTATAACTTTTCCAACACGATCTAATAATCTTCTTGATCTATTATTAACAAATAGTCCCATGTTAATATCCAATATCAATGTTTTTCCTGAATTTGGTAATGGAAAATACAGTGATCATATATCGTTTTCATTCTCTCTTCTGATTCATAAAACTTCAATAAACGTAAATCATAATGGATTAAATGTTCGTTAATTAGATATTTTTGGTATTCAACAATCACTTTCTTCGATTAATTGGTTTACTTTATTAAATGAATCATATGATGTTAATACTATGTTTAATACATTTTATAATACTTTACATTCCATTTTAAATCATTATGTTCCTAATTACAAACCTAATACATCTTCCAATAATTACCCTAAACATATGCTTAAACTGAAACAAAAAGTTTTAAAGTTATTTAAAACTAGACATAAATCAAACAACACATTTTTAATTTGGACTAGTCTTAAAAAATCATTAAGTACTCAACTTAAACAACTTACAATTAATAGTGAAGATTCTGTTTTATCATCTGAAAATAAATTATATTTTTATAAATATATTGATTCTAGATGCGCATCCATATCTAATATTGTTCCAATAAAATCTGATAATAATACTTACTTACATTCTGATTTAGATGAATCAAATATACTCAACATGCAATTCGCATCTGTATTTATACTGATAATAATATAATGACAACATTAAAACAGTCAAATAAAGAAACACACAGACAACCGTAATTTCATGCTATAGTCCAACAAATGTGAGTTACGAACAGGATACAGAGATATTCTATACTGATCTAATATATTTTATCAGACATATTCCAAAATATAATGTACTAATAATCGGAGGAGATTTTAAAGCGCACCTCGGAAATGATGACGGATACAAATATTCGTCACACAGAACTAAAAATCGTAATGGAAATATGCTACATACTTTTCTTTAAGAAAACAATCTATTATGTTTAAATACGCACTTCCAGAAAAGATCAGGACAATTCTGGACACACGCCTCCTCAAATGGCTTTAAGTCACAAATTGATTTCCTAATCATAAATAATAAATGGAAAAATAGTGTTAAAAATTGTAGAGCATACAATTCATTTATCAGCTTAGCATCTGATCATCGTATTATTTCAGCCGATATACGACTTTGACTGTGAGCAAATAAAAAGAAATGATGTGATAATAAACCTTATGATTGGACCGGACTTAAACACGATACTGATATCCGTAGTAGATTTGTCACCGAAGTGAAAAATAGATTTTCAACTCTCAAAGAAGTAACAGCTTTATCAGCAAACACAAGATATAATAATTATGTGAAAGCCTGCAAAGAAACTGCTACAAATGTAATTCCGTTAAAACCAAAACTAAAAAATAGACTACCCTGGGAAAATCTGTATATCTGTCAGAAACGTGAAATACTTCATCAAATAGCTTATCTTAAAATTCACTCACAAACACGTATGAAAGAGAATAAGAGAAATATGTTACTCGAAAAATTGAAGAAATACAAAACGCAATTAATTAAAAAAAATAGGAACTCGCCTGGAAATCAGTTAACGAAGTTTGTGAAAGAAAGACATCTAATAAAGCCACACTTAAAGCTACAAGCGAAAAAGAATGCATACAGCTATGGCATGATCATTTCAAAGAATTACTTGGTAAACTAACACCAATCCTAACATACAATGCAAGTATTGAATAAGCCAATGATAAACTAGATATCAAAACTAGATTATTTACTGCATACGAACTAAGAAAAGCTATAAAAAGACAAGCTATACTAGCTTCAACGATACAGTTGTTACTATGAATACAATGAATGATGCGAATACATTACTATACCAAATCGAAGATGATATCGGAATCAAGATAAATTCTAATAAGAATGAATATATGAGATTAAATCCGAATAGTGATGATGGTAACATAAAGAGCAAAAACGGTAATATCATAAAATAAGTCGAAAACTACAAATATCCTTGTAGCTTCATTGGATCAACAGAAAAGGATATTGAAATAAGAATAGCCAAAGCTTGGTCAACACTGAACAGCATGCATACTATTTAGAAATCAAAAATGTCCGACAATCTAAAAAGAAGCTTCTTCAGGGCTACAGTAGAACCTGTACTTGTTTATGGCGCCATTATATGGAATTTAACATCAACTTTAGAGAAAAAAATAGATGAAGCATATGCTCGAATGCTTCGAACTGCACTAAACAAAATATGGAAACAATATCTGACGAATAAAGAATTATACGGTAAAATATAAAAAATTACAAACTCTATATGCGAACAACGTCTAAGATTCGCAGGCCATTGATGGAGAAGTATCAATGAACTTACAAGCGATTTACTTCTTTGGCAACTGCTACATGGTAAAAGATCTCGAGGACGACCACCGAAAACATACATCGATCAACTGAAAGTTACCGAATGTACAATAGATGAGCTACCAATTGCGATGAACGAACGACATGGATGGAAGCAAATTGTCAAAAACTGCCGAGCATGCTCGACCTGGTAAAGTAAGTATATTGCTCATAGTGAGCCCGTGTATCATAACAAGTCTATAAATTGATTTAAAGTCATAGGTAATTATAATCGTATTAATTCTTTAGTAGTGACGTAAACGTATTTTATAAAATAAGAGTGATGATAGAATAGGTGTTAATCATGGATATTGTTGCCACATCATAATCGGAAAACAAAAACAAAAAAACAAAATTATATAATTAATATAATCACCATATTTATTAAATACAATATGAGCCAACTGGATAAAAATAAAAAGTATCATAACCCCTAACATACAATGCACGTCGTATTTTATACAATAAAGCCTAGATATAACACGTGTGTTAACTAATATCGTATACTTCGAAGTGTTTCGTTAATATCTATATACAGATTAATCGGATAATATATACCGCAATATGTTGTATCAATAGTGGCTATATATCCATGGATAATTATATATATATATTGTTATTGTTGTTGTTATTTTGGTGTAGTCCATTTATCCCATCCAGTAATGTTAGTAAAATTGTCATTAATAACCAAATGGATCTAATGACCCTACGAATCTGATCTCGTGTTATAACATTCATGTTTTCGAGAATCTACATATATATATATATATATATATATATAAAACTGTCTATGTGGCTCAATGGCTAAGGCGTCAGACACACACGCAGTAGGACATGGGTTCGAGCCTCGTCCGGACCATTAATTAATTTTATAAAATGGGTCTTAAAATATTATTTAGAAGTGATCTTATATAAGTGTGTATAAATAAATGATCGGCTTTCGTTAAAATAATGGAATCCTTAACATGAGAGCGGCTTCGAAGGGACATTAGAGCCATATATGGTTATAAGTGAAAACTTCATCTAAGTTCCTGGATGGGATGAAAGGACTCCACCAAATAAAAATAACAATAACAATAACAATATATGTCATGACACACATACATATGTGTTTTGAGATTTTTAACCTAGACACTTTCTCAAGGAATTCCAGGTGGAGGGAGCCGGATACTAATCCGTTATAACTGATAACCGCCTAAGGGAACCCTCCGTTCATAGTTTTCTATCAGGGTTATCTCCCTTAGACTTTATTAATCCATTAAGTATCCACAAGGCAGTAGAGGTTGTGTCGCTTTTTCCGTGACTGCTTATTTCAGTTAGCAGATAACCTCTTCGAGGCCATTCCCCTATTCGCAATCTGGGGACGCGTCCGGTTGGCGCCGATACCCACCACTCTCGGAGATTATACTCTACAAAACCCTCATTCTTCCAATAGCTATATACGGGTAAGCGAAATGGACAATGAAGCAAAAAGATATCAATTCCCTGCTGGTTTTCGAAATGAAGTGTTTAAGAGCTATGATTATAAGAGCGAGTTAGAAAGAGTGTCAAACTCAGTAATATAGCGATTCGTAAATCACAATTGAAACTATAGAAGAGGCAATTGTTAAAATATATCTCCGTTGGTTCGGTTACGTAGCAAGAAGCCGAGATATGATTAATGTTAGCTACAAGTTGAACTTCACAAATCCAAGACCAAGAGGACGTCCATTAAAGAGATGGTCGGATGGCATCAGAGATAATAGTGGCGTTCCACTTCTTACTTGGAATGAAGGGCAGCAGACCGAGAGGCCTACAAAAATCAAGTGAACTTGTGTTCTGCAAGGGAACGCCATATCCTACGCAACTAAGTAAGTAAGTAATATATATATAACTCCAGAATTATAATAATATATAATACGTACTATACTAATTATACTATTAAATATAAAACAAAGAACTTATAAATATATAACGATTTTAAATACATTTCCTAAATTATTCTTAATTAGCTTACTCTGTATTTTAAATATGTATATATATATATATATATATATATATATATATATATATATTCAGTATAGTTTTTATACAATTACTTTTATATTTTTATATACAATATTATATTTGGTTATTTTTAGAAATTAATTAAATATAAGCTAATTTCAATCTATACTTTCATATTATTATAAAATAACTATTAATAATTCTTGATACATATTCCAAGTATATATTAGCGATTGTAATGCTATTTAAACATACTATAAGTGAGTTAAACCTATATTCTACTATGTATCTATTCTGAACACATACATGTGTGTATCTATGTAATCTGTATATTTATAAATTAATCGTACAAATGGTCAATCTAAGAATATGGATTAGTTAGAAGACAAATTTTCCTATGATGATCTTAGGAAAATCCTTAGCCATCTCTAAAATATTAAGTATTGTTCTAGGATAATACTTGGGTGATTTATTTTCTCAGATCAACTGGCCCCTGTCAATAAAAAAGTGAACTCGTATTTGTAAATAGGACTTCATTACATATTCTAGAGAATTATAATTAAAACATTAATTTTTTAAATAAATTATAATTATATCCTGCTATAAACCATAATATATAATGTGTGTGGGTGTCAATTACGGGTATACTCTTCTCACCATAGTGAAATATGATGATGTATTACGTAATTACCGTATAAACTATAAATAGATTGATACCTACCACATTGATAACAGTGAACCAGTGTATCACAACAAGTCTATAAATAAATTATGCAAGTTAACGTCGTAGGTAATTATAATCGTATTAATTCATTAGTAGTGACGTACAATGCACGTCGTACATGTATTATATATAAAAAAGCCTCGATATAGCACGTGTGTTAACTAATATCGTATACTGCGAAGTGTTTCGTTAATATCTATATACAGATTAATATGATAATAAACACCACCATAAAACTTAAAAAATAAAATTACACCTACAGTTACGCCTACCGTTACGCCTACAGTTACGCCTATAATTACGCCTGCAGTTACGCCTACAGTTACGCCTATATTTACGCGTAAGGTGTGTTGATCGTATTAATTTTTAAAGGATTTAATTATATAATAAACACTTGTAAGATAATATCATTATAATAAATATATTGTGATTTAAAATACCTATATATATATATAAAACTATTATTATATTATTATGTACAATTACTTATCACTATAGTTAAACACCAAAAATACATACCAAATAATAAGTATTCTTTGTTTTAGACATATGAGAAAATCATCATAAAGTATATTTATTAGTTATATGATACTTAAATAGCACTATACAATGCGGCATAATTAAGGGGGTAAGCGTTGTTTTAATTAATTATTTTACTTTATCATATTAAAATATAATTAATTAACTTTAAAAGTATGTATGTATGTATATATATAGGCTATACTGGATTGGTCAGTCCCATATAAGTTGAATAAGTTCATATATATTGATCATTACCTGAAATGAAGTGAGATGATGTGAAACAAGTATCAAATCAATACAAATAAGTATGATTCATATTTATTGAAATACCCCTCTCCATTTTCAATTCACAAAATAATGAACTTCCCTATTACGTAATGGTATACAATATATACTACACTAATATATTGTATAATCAATAAATATTATTTACACATTTAAATATAGTTAATTTATTATGTTCATTAATTGTAATACATTATTTATATTATGTTTACAAATTTTCCTAACTAAGTTAAAATCCATGTATTTGTAATGATTAACTAATACATAGATAAACATAATAGAATTATTTTAATAAATTCATTATTAGTAATATTAATTATCATATAAGACATACATAAACTATACAAAATATGAACTTAATAATACATTATTATATATATATATAGTAATACGGTTATAAACAATAAATATAAAAACACATGTTTACCTGGATTTTATTACTGTTATATCACGATTGTAAAGACTCATAATATTATTCTATGTTTTATAAAATGAACGATTAAATAAGAACATACATCTATTTCTTCGTATGGGTAATTCATTTCCTATCTATCAAATATTCTCAATGATGAAAAAAGAGTTCTTAATATAAGTTATGTGAAATCTCACGACTATTTTTAAATAATTAATATACTTAAATGGTAAATCTCCTATAATCTTGAGGTTACAAGAAGTATCGTAGATACGAAGTATGGTGAGGTGTATGTAAGCAAAATCATAGGTTGAATTTCAGGTGAGGTGTGAATTAAATACGCGAGAGTAAGATAGCGGTTCTAAAAAATAGAATTAGATGTCTTGGCCGATGTCGTCTATCCTTATACATTACAGATTTAATATGCATTTTTACGGGTAAAAGTCACATGGTTTATTGATTGAAAATTAGTGAAAATTGAAAATGTTAAACTATCAAATCTAGGTTAAATGTAAAAATCGAATCATGTATAATTGAATCATCTTGAATAATATGTCAATTAAATTACCAATATGTAATCAATTAATTATGTTTAAAAAATAATTATAATAAAAGATGTTTCTTCAGTTTTTTTGCGGAAAAGCGAAATTGGAGGATCACTTCTTATCACCAGAGGTAGCTTATTCCACATTGGGGCAGCATAAATCATGAAATACCTCTTTGTGATTTGTAGTCCATATCTACCATCTTCAATTTTCATTGTACAGAGCCTTGAATAGCCAGTTATTTTCTCTTATAATATCGCTGATAAATAGGAAGGTTCTCCAGAAATAATAACTTTTGTTAAGTATATATTATATGTTATAATTAAGTTTATAATGAGATATATTATCAAATACAGTTGATTATTTAAGTTGTAATAATTGAATATAGCTATATTTATCTAAATAGAAATAAATATTATTCATGGGAGAAATCAGTTCTGTATCATGACAATTCTTATATTTCCATTTGATATACATCTATCGGTTATTATCATTAATATAAGTAATGAGTATCTTAGATATATTTAGTTTACCTATAATAGGAAGTATAGTTATAGATCTGAAATTGCCAAAATCATTAGAATCTAAACATGATATTTTTATGATTGGGAATATCAAGATGATTTTAAGAATTTCGGAATTTCACATTTATTTAATACATCAATTATAATTGTACAGAGGAGATGAGTAATAGTATTAGCTAATTTCTTAAGGACAGAAATATGAGATTATATAATAGGACGATGAAGAAGATGTAATTATATAATTATAGATATCAACAATTGAATAATGGATAAAGGTATTAAATGAATAAGAGGCTGAATGAATGGATTTTGAAGGAGTACTAATATCCTCATTTAAAAAATATTATTTATTTATTTACAAATAATAATAACTTTAAAATCAAAATTCTCAATAAATAATGAACATAACTTTTCATAAGAAATAGTAGGATAATTTAAATGGGATTCATTACCTTGGATTTTTCTGTTAATAATAGAATATTTTTCTAATTAATTCCATGAGATATTATATTATTTTTATAATAATTTATTTTGTCTAATGAAAGTTTAATTCTATATTTATTTCTTGCAATATCTAATTGTTTATAATAGATAATAGAAGGATTTTTAAATTAGTATATTTGAACATTTATAATGATATTAAATCTATTATAAAGTAAATTAACTTTTATATTAACTTTATATTATTACTTATATATTATCAGTTATATTAATTAAAATATAATATTTAGATGTACAATTATGTATAGCTATTTACTTAAATGTATGTATTCATAAAGTAACTAATAACATAATTATATGTGAAAATAGTTTATTTGACTTTAAATGTATGCATAAAAATTGCATATATAATAAGTTCATAATAATAATGATCGTGGTAATAATAATACAATTTGATATATAAATAATATTTAAAATATTATAATTTATAAATTTATAATAATATATCTCAATAATAATATTATAATACAAATAATTCATAATAATAAAATCTCAATAAATAATATTTAAATTAGCACAATTGTCGTTAAGTATGCGTATTTCCATCTTCAAGACACGTGTATGCACATAGGCTTCAAATGTTATCAGTGGTAGTATTTAATACTGTGATAACTTAAATATGTCATATCAAATAATATAGGTCAAATGTATGAACTAATTTTAATTAAATATGTTTATAAACAATTTCCAATTGTTAATTACTTTTTCTATATTACAATAAAGTTAAGATAAGATGGAAAGATCGTATTCTATGTAAGAGATATGATCATGCTTTCATACAAGCTTAGTTATTTTTAAGATTTGCAAGTTTTAATATATTTTAATTAACTTACAAATAAATCGTTCTTGTAAAATTTGTTATTCAACAAATTTAAAATAATAATATGTCAATAATTACAATTGAAATAATATTTTTAATAATACTGGCTGACAATGTGTATTGCATAATAATGTGTGTGTATTAATGATGAGTAATCACTAATATCGATGAAGTGTAGACTGCAGGAAACTAGGAACAGTTGAACCAATACCGAGATGTCGACATCACTTTTGTAAACTACAAATTTATTTATTATTAATAATATGAAATGTTTTTTAACAATTATATATGTATATGTGCCTTAAAAAATTAATTATTATTATAAAATGATTTAATAATATTATTGTAATTATATATCATTAATATCGAAGCAAATTGAAAACTAACAATTTTGCGATCCTTGAGCGCCATGTGGAATCGAGTACCGGTGAACGCGAATGTACCCTCAGCCGAGTGGAACATAGTGTCCACGTGACTCGGGGCATTACGTAACGGTGACCTAGTTCTGTGGACACGCCCACCCATTATTCTACTGCCGGGGGACACAGCGGTCTTGTAATATACTCCCGAACGTGTCACAAAGTAGACGTACTTGTCTAATGTGAAAGCGGCCGAGATAGATCTATGCAGACCCGGGTATAACGTGTTTAGAGGTCTAGGATAGCCGCTAAGCAGGCTGTTGTATTTGAACACGTAGACTTTGTTATCCTGCATGAGTGTTATTGTTACATATTATATAATGTTACATAATGCTAGTGAATAGCTGTATAATATGTGTACGACGTACTATCGATGTACATATAGTTTATATTACGCTCGTATCACATATAATAGATAGACTATAGACTCACACGTATATACTATTATATAGGTAAATAAAATAGTAGCAACTAATTTATATTAATTAATATATATTAACATCTATCATTAAAATAATTTAAATGAATTCGACATACATAAATAATACGAATATAAACCTTAATAAATGTACTTATTTTTCCTTTATTTATGACTGCATCAATATTAGCAGGAACACCTGGGTAATATCTATGAATAGATCTAGATTTTGTAGGGTTGTCACTGTTCAAGATATAAATGTTGGAACCTGCGTGGTTTATTTAAATGGTTAACATAATGCAACAGAGTTATGCCTATTCATATATATATATATATATATATATATATATATATATATATATATAATAGATGTATATACACAATGATTCTATTTTAATATATAATATAATATTAGTGTAATTAAAACCTTTAAAAGCCATAATGGCATCACTTATAACGGCTATAGCATCAAATCTAGCATATTTGCATAGAGGGGTTTGATATTCATTCAATTTAGTCGTAGGCATTATTGTTGTTGTTGTTGTTGTTGTTGTCGTTGTTGTCGTACTTTTCTTTGGATTTGTTTTTATATTTTCAGTTCGCCGTCCTGTATTAATATATAATTATAATTCATGTATATAATATATAATCATGTTAAGCTGTATATAAATATCATTATATATTAAATATCTACATTATTAAATGTTTACATCGTAATTATGTAAGAATATATTACTGGTTATCAAACCGTATAGGGCTTGTATTCCATCGATGTCGTCCTGTCCTAAATTATAATTAGGGAGGTAGCCCCTGTAGGATGGTTGCATCACTGCATTTTTATCACTCGAATGTTCTAATCCTAGTGCATGTCCGAATTCATGCGTGAGAACCTATACAAACGAACAAGTGATTAGTTAAGACACGATACAATACTTATTGTGTGTATGATGTTATCGTTAGTCATTCATTACTTGAGCTTATCACGTGATTATTGTAAACTGAGAGCTATTTTATATACACTGATACGATAGTGTATATAATAGTAATAATTGTCATATTTATTAGAAGATTTTAGTTTGTTTCCTATTAGTTTTTTAGTTTATAATAATAATATGAATTTTCTTCCTAAAAGGCTTTAAAATATTATATCAACTTTTCTGTTATTGTCACCCTAATATATATATTAATATAATATATCAATTAATAGAATATAGTTATCAATATAATATATTACTATTATTATAACGTTCATTGATATAGTATGTCTCTTTACAGATTATTTACATCGGTGGTATGAGCGCGTGTGTGCGCGTATAAACCTGCATGATATTGATGGTCATAAAGCTACCGCGGATTGTCCAGCGTTCAGCTTCATCTAGATGAACTCTTCCACTGTCCGGTTGAAACGCGTGACCTATTATACCCCTGGGACCGTCGAAAGGAGTATTGTCGTCATGCTTTCCCTGTATGTGTGTGTATGCGCATGAATATTTGGGTGTAGATGTATATTTATTTATATTGTTGTATTATAGTTTGTTTAATTTTTGTTTATTATTATTATTACACTACGATTTGTTCAGACGTCTGATTGATATGGTACTAGAAGTCTTATGAATAACATACAATTAAATTAAATGATGTGTGTATGTAGATTTATGTAGGCATGTATTTATATGTAATGATCATTATTCTATAAAATAGTTTACCTACAGTTTTACTATATATCTTATAAACAAACATATAACATATTATATATATATATATAATTTGTATTTATAAATATTACTAAATTTTAAATTAAGATGAAAATATAAGAAATATTTAACACCGAAGTACACTTATCAATACATTTGCTAATAGAAGTATTATCGCGTTGCTAACGTAAACAATTAGTAACTAACGTAAACAAATTCAATGGTAATATTGGCATGCTGATCTCCGTAAACTTGACGAAATTGAAGAGGAGTTACGTCGCTCCAAAACTACAATGCAGATTTGTATTGTTATACACGCGCGGTCATTAATACTATTTATTTAACTCATCAATATTTAATCTATTTCAATAATATATTAATAAAATGATAATTCAGATATTATAGTAAACAACATACAGCTATTATAGTACGTATAATTAAACATAATATTATTCTATATTTATAGATTAAAATGAATACCTTGAATGCTTTTGCTGCGCTGTTGTCAAGTTCTGCATGTGATATTTTCTTTGAATATTTCGTGATTTTATACGTCAGACTAGGTTTAAGCCATTTAGTACCACCTAATAGATATCTTCTGCCTCGCATTTGTAGAGAATTCAATGCACTTTTATCATAATTTCCGCATCTCGATATCTGCATCTTCTGTTCACTTTCTTTGTTCATGAATCCTTTTAATTAGAATATATATATATATATAATTGAATATATCAATACAATTGTCTTATTTAAAAATGTTAAAAATATTAAAAAAATTAAATGTATACAATTAACTATAATATGATTAAATACGCAATCACTATATGATTATTTAGATAATGTATGATTATTAATAATTAAACTTACCAGTAGGTTTACTCGAGGCCATAATTTGGAATTCTTTAATCGCTTTAACTACATCTTGATCTTCCACTTTAGAATCTTTTTCGAGATATCCAAATTTATGAAGATATAAGACTATTGATGTGTTTATTATATTAGCAACTATTATATTGTATATTTTTAAAGATTCTATCAATAAAATAATAGAATTACTGAATTATTAAATAGATAATATTAAATATTAAAATTTTTATTTATCGATAAATATATATTCTAGTATTATATATTGTACTATATAAAGTAGATTTATATATATATATATATAATGCTATATTATTACATTACATTGTATTACACTAACTATGTGGTCAATTTTCTTAATCGGAACTGCGTATATAATCACTATGATAGATGCTAATAATATCAGTGTATTCATGATGAAGCCCTACTACACGGAGACTGGTGTAATGTACTAATACTGAATGATACTGTTAATGTTTCCTCGGACACTGGGCTCTTTTATACCCGTTTCTCTAGATGTGTTACTCACTGAGATGTCAATCTAGTCGAACACGTGATTCTATTAATAGATTTAATTACATCAACACCGCAATTATCTATTTTTATGCACTTTTTAAAATAAAGTGCTAAACATTAATGATTTTAGATGATTTATCTTTTAACCATAATACTCTAATATCCCATCGTAACCTCTTTCATGTTAATACATCCATATTGTAATGAGATCCGATCAATAATGTATATACAATTATATAAAATCACTTCTAAATGTTATTATAAGATCTATTGTATTGGTTCGAACGAGGCTCGAATCCGTACCCTACTATATGTGAGTCTGATACCTGATATGATGTCATATTATTCATTCGGATAGAATACAAATATAATAAAATAGTAGTTACGATTGTAGTTAACAAAATTAAATACAATAAAATAAAAAAGGTAGTAATGGTATAATTGTCTTAGAAAATATATAAATAAATATAATAAAATATGTTTGAAAGATTAAATAAATAAATAAGTAAAGTAAAAAATTATACAAGTAATAATATCGAATATCATGGAAACATAATAGAAAAAATATATATATATATATATTATCAGAAGATAATGTGCATTCAACTTAAACATATATATATATATATATACATATATATATATATAAATACAAATACAAACATCAATGCATATCAATATACATTCTTACGCATATAAATATTATATATATATATATATATATATATATTAATATAATAAACAATTATATGAATTAAATCAAATAAATATATTATGTAATAATACAATTAAATTAAATTAAATATATATTAAATAGCATATTTATAATAATAAATAAAAACAATATATATATTCAAGTAGAATGAAATATACAAATAATTGTCTTTAATTAAATTTCAATATTTGAATTTAAATTAAAAATAGTTCAAATAGTATATCTGATTTATTATAAAAAGTACATATATACTATATATTAGTTTGTAAATTATTTAACTAATATCTAATAATTAATATAATATATGATTGTATAAATAAATTAACGCATATATACACAAATATATATATATATATTTAATAAATACAATAAAAGTACATAGAATAAATATAATCAAAATAAATATGTGTACAAATATTATTAAAAATTACTAAGCTGAGAAACGTCTGTATTGTATGAAGAATGAAAGAAAAGTGATACAAATATAATACTGTTGTTTTAATCATTTCTAAAAATGGTAATATTTTTTTTAATATTTTTAATTTTAATTTTAAATAATTATATATAATATTTTTGTAAGAATTTTTAATAATTAATATTTTAATATTGTTGTTACATTTATATTTTGTTTAAAAGCTTAACAATATTTATCTAAAAATAATTGTTAAAAGATTTTTTCAATTTATTCATATATATGAAATTATTTTATTATTATTAAACATTATATTATTGTATGTTTTGGAACTCTAACAAATATACTGTTTTGGAAGTATGTTGTTCTTGTGAGTAATAAGATAAATTTACTTTTAACTTCATGAATTACTTAAAATAAATATTATAATTTTCATGAATAATATAAATAAATACAATATTTCTACTTATTAATATAAAATAAAATATTAAAATATAATTAGGTTTAACTAGGTTAGTTGTATTTGAGAGACGAGTTAATAGAAGATTACGATTAACAATATTATTATTTATGATACGTATACATTTTTTTAAATAAAACTAATATTATATAATTGTGTATAAATAACTATCTACTCTCATTAAAACCATGGATTCCTTAATATGATAACGGCTTCGAAGGGAAATTAGATACATTTTAATAGTATCAACTTCATCTAAATGTCTGGGTGGGATGAAATGATTACTCCAATATAAATATAATAATACATATATATATATATATATATGTATATATATATATATATATATTTGTGTTTATATATTATCTAATACACCCTACTATACTTCACCAATATTGTTGATTACGTGAATACACATAATAACAATGTTTATTATATCACCACTATTGATAAACTATTATATGATTAATTATAAGCATTACTAATTAATTATCACAAGATCTGTAGTTTTTATTACAATACATTTTATTAATATGAAAATTACACTGTTTGCAAAATGAAACGAATTCAATTACTTTATATTATATAACATTACATTAATTAAACATTGTATTTATCTTACAAGTGTTATATATAATATCATATATATGAATTAATAATTTTATTTATTGTAATTATCATGCAAAAATAACATATCTAAATGACCAATATCTAATTGAAGATATACTTTATAATAAAATAAATACTGCTATAAAAATATGAGTTCTGAAAATCAAACCTGGAATATTAATATGTAATAAATGTATTATTTTATATAACAGCTTTTACTATATTATATTAACAATTATTATCAATTTGAATCCGATTAATATTCATTAAGCAATCAATATATAAATAATATTAATATATATATATATATATATATATATATATATATAACTATAATTATATAACTAAAAATATCAATGAATTAACTTAAATAGATAATTAAATAATAAATAATCAAATTAAAAAAAATATAAAATAAAATAATATATATATACATTATTTGTGTTTACTAATTTTCCTTCACGAATGTTCTTATATCTCGATAAAAAGATTTGTATCGAACAGATAACAAATATTTAGGATAAATCTCTTTCTGATTCAGTAAATATTGTATCTGGAGTACCCCAGTGTTCTGTTATTAGTCCTTTACTATTTATAATTTATATAAATAATCTAGTTTATAGTATTGATAAAGATATTCCAATTAATCTTTTTACTGATGATAAGAAATTAAGGTTACTTTCTAATAATTTAAATGATAAAGCTAAACTTCAATTATCAAGTAATATATTTAAGGACAGTATTATAGAAATAAGAACATTCAGCCAAAAAATCATTTTCATTGATATTATTAGCTACCATTCCAATATATTATATTAATGCTACTATAATTAGTTATTACTATTCCTATATAGATTTAAGTATAACTGATAATGATAATTTATATTTAAAAAAACATATTGGTGTGTGTTATACTAAAGCCTATAATGTTATTAATCGTATAATGCATTACTATATTACACATAATATCAATGGAATATTAACTGCATATATATATTCTATACTTGACCCAATTTAGAATTAACATTTACTATGTGGAATCCTGGTATAGGTTCAAGAGGCTAAACTAAACTTAAAATATAACTTGAAAAGTAAAAAGTACTTTACTCATTGTATTTTTTCTTGCCAAATTTCATATGAGAGTTATGACGAGTGCATTAAAGTTCTTGCAATAGCTTCTCTTGAAATGAGCCGATTTAGATACCATTAAATAATTATTTATAAACTCAACTATTGTTTAATTGATATATATATATCCTTCTTTAATTATATAAATCTAAACTAACAATAATAGTCGAGGCCACTATGAAAGACTATTACTAGATAAAAGACAATTAGATAAAGCAAGAATTAACTGTGAAGAAATCAATAAAAAATTTAGAGTAGCCTATATATGGGATAGTATTGTTGAGAATATAATTAATGTAAAAATATTAACTTTATTCAAATCAAAAATAAAAAATATTATTAAGTAATATAACCTGTATATACGTACAATACTTGTGTTTATTTAATATGTATATTGAGGGTATACCTTCATCATATTGTATATATTATTCTGTAGTGTGTAAGTGTATATATCATTTTCCAGTCAATATAATTATTCCTATTATTATTGACAATGTATACATATATGTAATACATTATTTATATATTATTTTTATTTACGTTTTATGATAATTTTACACTAACATTTATTATTATACATATCTTTATTTATTAAATAATGTATTATCATTTGTACACTCGTAATCAAATGTAATTGAATTGAATTGACACCTCATTTATTTATTTAAAAAATATCCTATAAAATATAAAATTGATATATATTACCAAAATATAATAAAATAATATTATATAAAATAATTATATAAATATTTAACATTTTTATTTTTTATATATCCTACTAAAATAGTATTGTTAATATTAAAGTATACTTTTGAAAATCTTTTAGTATTTTTTGGTAAATGACTCGATTTTATAAGTCAAATTAAGAGTTTGATTATAAAAGTGATCAGACAAATGACTCAGTTTAAAATAAATCATATGATAACAATTACCGAGTCAAATGAGTCATTTTTATAATTGCATATAATGAATCTCTAAAATGGGTTTGAAAATAAGCGACTCAGTGATATGACATTTTAAATGTTTCAAATGCACTCCAGCTAGCCGGTTATTATCTCATTACCCGAAATAGATATTCTACTTCAGAAATTTCAAATAAACTGTACCTATAGTGATATATATATAATTTATGGGAATACATATTTGTATTTTCGAAATTAAAAAGATTCCTTTTTAACGGTATATCACTTTATAATTATTATTATTAATTGTATTATACCCAGCGATAGAAATTATATATAGTGCATTTATATTATGGGTTTTATAAATATTCTATAAATATGTGACATTAAATTCTATAAATAGATTTCTACCCAATTACCGTAGTATTACTACATGCCGTAAGAAAAACTAGTTTAATAATAATATTAATAATAATAATAATAATAATAATAATAATAATAATAATAATAATAATAATAATAATAATAATAATAATAATAATAATAATAATAATAATAATAATAATAATAATAATAATAATAATAATAATAATAATAATAATAATAATAATAATAATAATAATAATAATAATAATAATAATAATAATAATAATAATAATAATAATAATAATAATAATAATAATAATAATAATAATAATAATAATAATAATAATAATAATAATAATAACTCAATAATACTATAATACTATAATACTATATTCCATATTTTTATAATATTATTATTTTTTTATTAGTTAGCTCTATATTTTAAATATGTATATATATATTCAGTATAGTTTTTATATAATTACTTCTATATTTTGATATACAATTTTATATTTGGTTATTTTTTGAAATTATCCAAATATATGCTAAAATAATCTAATTCTAACATAAAAAGCTTGATATATATTACAAGTATATATTAGCGATTGTGATGATATTTAAATATCCTATAAGTGAGTTAAACCTATATTCTACTATGTATCTATGCTGAACACATACATGTGTGTTTCTATGTAATCTTTATATTTATAAATTAATCGTACAAATGGTCAATCTAAGAATATAGGTCAATTGTTCTTAGAAGGTAAATTTTCCTATTATGATCTTAGGAAAATCCTTAGCCATCACCAAAATATTATGTATTGTTCTAGGATAATACTTTGGTGATTTATTTTCTCTGATCAACTGGCCCCTATCAATAAAAAGTGAACTCGTATTTGTAAATAGGACATCATTACATTTTCTAGAGAATTATAATTAAAAAATTCATTTTTAAAATTAATTATAATTATATTCTGCTATAGACCACAATATAATGTGTGTGGGTCTGAATTACGAGTATACCCTTCTCACTATAGTGAAATAGGATGATGTACGTAATTACCGTTAAAACTATAAATAGATTAATACCTACCACATTGATAACAGTGATCCCGTGTATCACAACAAGCCTATAAATATATTATGCAAGTTAACGTCGTAGGTAATTATAATCGTATTAATTAATTAGTAATGACGTACAATTCGCATCGTACATGTATAGGCTTACCTATATAAAACAAACCCTCGATATAGCACGTGTGTTAACTAATATCGTATAATACGAAGTGTTTCGTTAATATCTATCTACAGATTAATATGATAATAAATTCGTAATATGTTGTATCAATAGTGGCTATATATCCAGGGATAATTATATAAATTGTTATTTTTATTGTTATTTTGGTATAGTATTTTCATCCCATCCAGGAACTTAGGTGAAATGTCACTTATAACTAAATGGATCTAATATCTCTGCGAATCCGATATCGTGTTATGATATAAATGTTTTAGAGAATCGATCATAGTTATACTCAATATGGAATGGATATTATACAATTATATTGATATAGAATTATATTAATAATTATTATTGATAAGAAATATATTTTATAAAATATAATATTGAACAATAGATATCGCTGTTGTAATATCCAATGTGTTTATTTGACCTATAAAATATACAAAATTGGAACATATATTGCATAAATAAAATAATTATATCCAAAGTGTTTATTTAACCTATAATATATACAATATTGGAACGTTTTTATATATTTTACGTTGACTAGCAACGTGTTTGGTTGCTTGGGATAATACATATACATATATATATATATATACCACCTTATATATACTTGTTTATAAACACATGATATATTATATATATAAATCTAGCATTATAATAATATATAAATATATAAATATATAATATGTACTATACTAATTATACTATTTAATATAAAACATAGAACTTATAAATAGATCATGATTTTAAATACATTTTCTAAATAATTTATAACTAATAATATTATTCAATATATATATATATATATATATATATGCAGATAACATTTTAAATTAACATATTAACAATCGCGCCTTTTACTAAAAAACGTTAACTCTTCAAACCAGTTACCTTAGGCTATGAACTAAAGATACCTGGGGAAAGTAACCTATGGGATATTCTGTTAGATATATTGAAGTATTAACTTCTCGATATAAATCTGATAATTATAAGGTATTTAATATACTCAACATACGATAATATGCAAGTATCATACCTAGATAGATAATCAGCTTCAGTAGTGATACTTGTTCATCTAGATTACAATAATAGGATAGTAGTAATTATTTAAATATAAACAATGATATGTGATCATACATAATATTACTATAAATAGATAGATTACATCAGTTAATCTCAGTTAATATGATTGAAATTAAAATAATATGCATTATTCATACAACTATTTTTATTAAAAATACCTTTATCTTGCAATACTTAAGTATTGTTCTAAAGATTAATCAAATGCAGAATGGAAGAAAATATTTCAGTTAGAATCCACATTTATGATTCTTCTATAAGAAATGTATTATCCTGTCATTAACTTTCTTTATTTCACATAAAACTTTTAAAATATAATTACATCTGCAGTTACGCGTATAGTCACGCATATAGTAATGCCTACAGTTACGCCTATATTCACGCCTATAGGTGTGTTGAATGTATTAATTGTTAAAGGATTTAATTACATTATAAACACTTGTAAGATTATATCATTATAATAGTATATAATGTTTTAATGTATATATATAATACAATTTAATATATATATATATATATATATATAAAACTATTAATATATTACTATGTACAATTACGTATCCCTATAGTTAAACACCAAAAATACATATTATAAATAATAAGTATTCTTTGTTTTAGACATATGATAAAATCATCTTAAAGTATATTTATTAGTTATATGATAATTAGGCTCTATACAATGCGGCATAATTAAGGGGGTAAGCGTTCGTTTTAATTAATTATGTTACTTTAACATATACTTAATTATCTTTATAAGTATGTATGTATATATATAGCCTATACTAGGTTGGTTCCCATATAAGTTGAATAAGTTCATAAATGTTGATCATTACCTGAAATGAAGTAAGATGATGTGAAACAAGTATCAAATCAATGCAAATAAGTATGATTCATATTTATTGAAAACCCCTCCCCATTTTAAATTCCCAAAATAATGAACTTCCCTATTACGTAATGGTATACAATATATACTATACACATATATTGTATAATCAATAAATATTATTAACACATTTAAATATAGTTAATTTATTATATTCATTAATTGTATTACATTATTTATATTATGTTTACAAATGTTCCTAACTAAGTTAAAATCCATGTATTTGTAATGATAAACTAATACATAGATAAACATAATATAATTATTTTTATAAATTCATTATTAGTTATATAAATTATCATATAAGAAATACATAAACTATACAAAATATGAACTTAATAATAAATTACTATATATATAGTAATACGGTTATAAACAATAAATATAAAAACACATGTTTACCTGGATTTTATTACTGATATATCACGATTGTAAAGACTCGTAATATTATTCTATGTTTTATAAAATGAACGATTAAATAATAACATAAATCTATTTCTTCGTATGGGTAATTCATTTCCTATTTTTCAAATATTCTCAATGATTAAAAAAGAGAGTTCTTAAAATAATTTATGTGAAATCTCACGACTATTTTTAAATAATTAATATATTTAAATGGCAAGCTCTCCTATAATCTCGAGGTTACAAGAAGTATCGTAGATACGAATTGTGGTGAGGTGTATGTAAGCAACACCATAGGTTGAATTTCATGTAAGGTGTAAGCAACACCATAGCTTCAATTTTCATTGGACAGAGCCTCGAATATCCAGTTAATTTCTCTTATAATAACGATGATAAATAAGAAGGTTATCCAGAAAAAATAACTTTTGTTAAATATATATTATATTTTATAAGTATTTAATGAGATATACTATCAAATACTGTTTATTATTCAAGTTGTAATAATGAATATGGCTATATTTATCTAAATAGAAATAAATATCATTTACCTTACCACCTTACCAGGTCGAGCTTGCTCGGCAGAAAGATATCATTTATGGTAACGAGAAAAGCAGCTTTTATATCATGGCCATTATTAATCACTTTGATATACATCTAACGGTTATTATCATTAATATAATTGATGAGTAGCTTAGCTATATTTAGTTTACCTATAATAGGAAGTATAGTTATAGGTCTGAAATTGCCAACATTATTTGACGACGAAGAAGATGTAATTATATAATTATAGAATTCAACAATTGAAGAAGGGATAAAGGTATTACATGAATAAGAGGCTGAATGTATGGATTTTAAAGGAGTACTAATATCCTCATTTACAAAATAATATTTATTTATTCACAAATATTAATAACCTTAAAATCAAAATTCTCAATAAATAATGAACATAACTTTTCATCAGAAATAAGATGATAATTTAAATATGATTCATCACCTATGATTTTTCTGTTAATAATAGAATATTTTTCTAATTAATTCCAGATATTATTTTAAGTTTAAGTTTAAGTTTAAGATATTATATAATTTTTATAATAATTTGTTTTTTCTAATGAAAGTTTAATTCTATATTTATTTCTTGCTATGTTTAATTATTTATAATAGGTGATAGAATGATTTTAAAATAGTATAGTTTAACATTTATAATGATATTGATTTCTCGTATTGAAGTCAGAGTTATTAGCGACAACACTTAGAATTAATTGTTAAACATGTTCATATAATATACTTATATGTCAACACATTTATAGAACAAATTTTGATCACACTTATACATATTAATACATATATATATATAATAAGAATACAATTTATTAAAAATATGTATCTTGGTATATCATATGTATTATTATATTACTACAATGTACTTTTTATTTTTATTTAAACTTAATTTATTTGCAAAATAACACTACTTAAATCTAATATAATAAATAAAATATAAATTAAGTTAACTTGTATATTAACTTTATATTATTACTTATATATTATCAGTTATATTATTTAAAATATAATATTTAGATGTACATTTATGATTACTTATAGGTATTTATATAAATGTATGTATTCATAAAGTAATTAATAACATAATTATATGTGAGAATAGTTTATTTGACTTTAAATATACATATCAAAATTGCATATATAATAAGTTAATAATAATAATGATCATGGTAATAATAATAATACAATTTGATATATAAATAATATTTAAAATATTATAATTTATAAATTAATAATAATAAAATCTCAATAATAATATTTAAATTAGCATAATTGTCGTTAAGTATGCGTATTTCCATCTTCCAGACACGTGTATGCACATAGGCTTCAAATGTTATCGCAGTGGTAGTATTTAATATTGCGATAACTTAAATATGTCATATAAAATAATATAGGTCAAATGTATGAACTAATTTTAATTAAATATGTGTATAAACAATTTTCAATTGTTAAATACTCTGTATGTATTACAATAATGTTAAGATAAGATGGAAAGATCGTATTCTATGTCAGATATATGATCATGCTTTGATACAAGCTTAGTTATTTTTAAGATTTATAAGTTTAATATATTTTAATTAACTTACAAATAAATCGTTCTTGTAAAAATTGTTATTTAACAAATTTAAAATAATAATATGTCAATAATTACACTGGCCTGCATTTTTTAACTTTTTTCAATAGGATGACATTCTGTCAATTGATTCTAGACTTATTTTTTACACTGATCTCAAATGTGAAAACCGTTTTTCTCAATCACATCTAGTTTTTTATTCACCTTTCAAATATTTTCCAAAAAGTGAGATTTCTAGAAAAAAAATATTTTTATAATTTTTAAAACCTTAATTATTAGTAAAATATTTTATAAAATCATATAAATATGCCTGAATATATTTTATATATATATTCAAGTATACATTATACATTTAAAATATTATAAAATATGTTTACAAGTTGTATAAAAAAATGATTTTTAAACTATGTACCCCAAAAATATTTGATTATTTAAAAAAAAAATTAATATTTTAAATTATGATTATTTACCTCATAAATGACTTTAAAAAATTACATTTCCTATCTCCACCATGTAAAAATGTGAATTTATAATATTTGTATCATGTAAAACATAGATAATCAATACTAATCATTCGATTTCAATAATTTTAACTTTATTAAATAGATAATTATAATATAATACTATGTTATAAAGTTAGATTACTTTATGTAATTAATTAAATCATTACAAAATATTAAATTTACCCGTATTTTCACATAAAATGTTAGATTTTACATATTTTGTGTACTTTATTATACCAATAATGAAGTAAATTTCATAATTTTTGATTGTAAACAACTCTAATTATCTATGCGAATACGATAAGCTCATGGTATAATTAAAGTTATTTAGAAAATGTACTAAATTCGATAACAAATATTATATTTCCCTTTATTTGCATGTAAATATTATATATTCCATATTGTATGTAATTTATTATACCAATGATGAAGTACATTTCATAAATTTTGATTGTAAACAACTCTAATTATCTATGCGAATACGATACAGTCACGGTCTACTCAAATTTATTTAGAAATTTTAATTAATTCATTAAAAAATATTAAATTCCCTATTTCTTTTTTAGCTGCATTACTTCCCGAGTGAACCTATAAAAGTATATTTTCACAGTTGTGGTTAGATTGGGTTAAGTTTTAATTTTTTAAGTTTTTTTTAGCTGCATTACTTCCCGAGTGAGCCTATAAAAGTATATTTTCACTGTTGTGGTTAGGTTGGGTTAAGTTTTAATTTATGTAGGTTTTTTTTTAGCTGCATTACTTCCCGAGTGAATCTATAAAAGTAGATTTTCAGTGTTGTGGTTAGGTTGGTTTAAGTTTTAATTTGTGTATGTTTTTTGTAGTTGCATTACTTCCAGAGTGTATCTATAAAAGTAGATATTCACGGTTGTGGTTAGGTTGGGTTAAGTTTTAATTTGTGGAGGTTTTTTTTAGCTGCATTACTTCCCGAGTGATCCTATAAAAGTATATTGTCAAGGTTGTGGTTAGGTTGGGTTAAGTTTTAATTTTTGGAGGTTTTTTTTAGCTGCAGTACTTCCCGAGTGAGCCTATAAAAGTATATTTTCACTGTTGTGGTTAGGTTGGGTTAAGTTTTAATTTTTGTAGGTTTTTTTTAGCTGCATTACTTCTCGAGTGAGCCTATAAAAGTATATTTATTTATATAGATATTTTCACGGTTGTGGTTAGGTTGGATTAAGTTTTAATTTTGGTAGGTTTTTTTTAGCTGCATTACTTCTCCAGTGAGCCTATAAAAGTATATTGTCACGGTTGTGGTTAGGTTGGGTTAAGTTTTAATTTTTGGAGGTTTTTATTAGCTGCATTATTTCCCGAGTGAACCTATAAAAGTAGATTTTCACTGTTGTGGTTAAGTTGGGTTAAGTTTTAATTTTTGTAGGTTTTTTTAGCTGCATTACTTCCCGAGTTTGCCTATAAAAGTAGATTTTCACGGTTGTGGTTAGTTTGGGTTAATTTTTAATTGTTGAGGTTTTTTTTAGCTGAATTACTTCTCGAGTGAGCCTATAAAAGTATATTTTCACTGTTGTGGTTAGGTTGGGTTAAGTTATAATTTTTGGATGTTTTTTTAGCTGCATTACTTATCGAGTGAGCCCATAAAAGTATATTGTCACGGTTGTGGTTAGGTTGGATTAATTTTTAATTTTCGGAGGTTTTTTTTAGCTGCATTACTTCCCGAGTTTACCTATAAAAGTATATTAATATATATTGTTATTTTCACAGTTGTGGTTAGGTTGGGTTAAGTTTTAATTTATGTAGGTTTTTTTAGCTGCATTATTTCCCGAGTGAGCCTATAAAAGTATAGTGATATGTATGTGTATGTGTGTGGTCATATGTATTTTCACTGTTGTGGTTAGGTTGGGTTAAGTTTTAATTTGTGTAGGTTTTTTTTAGTAAACTACTTTTAGTAATAAAGTTGTTTTAGTAATAAAGTTGCTTAAGTAAAAAAGTAACCACTCAAGGAGCGTTAGCCCTTGATTCGGGAAAAGAGTCCGCTAGTATAATATTATGATCTTTAACAATCGTGATATAACAGTAATATAATCCAGGTATACATCTGTTTTTTATTTGTTGTTTATAACCATATTACTATATATAGTAATTTTATTATTAAGTTCATATTTTGTTTAGTTTATGCAATTCTGATATGATAATTTATATTACTAATAATTAATTTATTAAAACAATTCTATAGTTTATATATTTGTTAGTTAATAATTACAAATACATGGATTTTAATTTAGTTAGGATAATTTGTAAACATTATATAAATAATTTAATACAATTAATGAACATAATAAATTAACTATATTTAAATGTGTAAATATTATCTACTATATATGTAGTAGATAATACAATATATGTGTATAGTATATATTGTATACCATTACGTAATAAGGAAGTTCATTGGGAATTGAAAATGGGGAGGGGTTATTTGTTACTTGATACTTGTTTCACTTCATCTAACTTCATTTTAAGTAATGACCATCATTTATGAACTGATTCAACTTACATGGGACTGACCAATCTGATACATTCTCTCTAGTAATAAACTATTTCTATGCTATTTATAAGGAGTATATATTGTTTGGTCAACTATATTTGGTTTTTATTATAAGAGTATCACAGCAATATATTTATATTTTCAAAATTACTTATGTAGTATAATATCATCTATGTAGTATTTAAAAATTATGATCATATTATAAATATTTATCAAACAGTTAAAAAGGTGGAATCATCCAAACATTATAAATTGTGTAAACAAATTCCGAGATATATGATTCTAATGTTTTGTATGATATTTAATTATAATATAACTAATAAATATACTTTATGATGATTTTCTCATATTTATAAAAAATAATGATTATTATTCGATATTATGTATTTTTGGTGTTTAACTATAGGGATACATAATTGTACATACTAATATATTAACAGTTTTATATATATATATATATATATATATATATATATTATTATTATTATTATCAGATTTAGGTTTGCACCAGGGTTTTTGTAGAAGCTAAAGCTTATCGAGACAATTACCCTTAATCTTAAAGCAAGTTCAAAAAAAAACTAAATAAATAAAATATTATAAAATATTAGATGACTTCCTGTTTACATACAATACAATGAATAAAATAGAAAAATAATATAAATTGTTTGAACTTGCCATAAAATTATGTAATCATCATTTAATTATTTATAAATAAATAACTAAAATAAATAATAAGTACTATAAAATAATACACTAAACAAAAATATAGATGTATTAGTATAAAAGAAGAAAAAAATGAAGTAAAATGAAGTAAAACTGAATAAAACTGAATAAAACATAACAAAAAGAATATCTAGAAAGGTGGTAAGAAATGTATGTAACATTTTTTTTTTTTTTTTTTTTTTTTTTTTCAGTAAATAAGTTTTAGGAATTTTTTTGTAATACTTTATAATAATGTAAAGAATGTAAAATATTTGTTCAAACTGAAATGTTAGTTTAATTACTAATTTTTATATAAGTGTCAATAAAGAGAAATAAAACAAAGAAGTATAATATACAAGAAAAAAGATTCAATACAAAATGTTTATGTAATTAAAAATAAAGTCAAATAATATTATTAGTCGGAGGGAAATAAAAAATACTAAAGAAAATACTAAAGAAAAAAGAAATACCTAACAGTTTTTTTTAATTTTATTATTTTTATATAAACGTCAATTAAAAAGAAAGAAAACATGAAAGTAAATTCAAATATAAAATGCAAAAATTCAGTAAAATAATATTATTAATGTCGGGGAAATAAAATATTGTAAAGTAAAACACTCAAAAGTATTAATTTTTTTTTAATTTTTACATAAACGTCAATAAATTAAAATAAGAATAAAATGTGGATCTTAGTATATAATACAATATTAGATAAAAGACATGATAAAAGATATAAAATTAGAAAAATGAGATTTAGATTATAAGTATACTGAGTAAGAAGATAACAAATGTGTATACATACGTTTCCTGAATAATTTATAATTTGAAATATTTTTTAAAATATTATCAAGCTTATTCCAGGTAATTGGTCCAATGTATATTAATGTTCTTCTGCATAGTTCTTTTTTGAAATTAATAATTGAGAAATTATTTATGCTCCTAGTGTTGTGAGATGATGAAGTTACAGAAAAAAATGCATTTGTTAAAACAGGATGAAGATCATTGAAAATTTTAAACATAAATTCACATGTACTTATATATGTAATTTCATTTATTTTTAATAAAGAATTATCAATAAATAGTCCATTAGTATGATGTAAAAAATGTTTTTTACATATAATTCTTATCATTCGCTTTTGAAGAATATATATGCATGATACATTAGATTTATATGTATTTCCCCAAAATATGTTACAATACTTTATATGAGGCAAGAATATGGAATTATATATATGAAGTAATGCTTTTTCATTTATAAATTTGGAAATAATGTTGGTAATCCATATGATTTTTTTTAGTTTTGATTTTAAAAACAAGATATGTTGTTTCCAGTTTAATATATCGTCTATAATTACGCCTAAAAATTTATAAAATGTAACTCTTTCAATATTTCTGTTATTTAAATTTATATTTATAATAGTTCTTGAATTAATAGACATAAAGCAAGTTTTATTTAAATTTAATGATAACCTATTATATATTAACCATTTATTAATATTTTTTAATTCAGTTTGACAAATATAATTAAGTAATTCGGCTGATGTATTTTCAAAATATAAAGTAGTATCATCTGCGAACATGGTAAACTTACATAAAGAAGATGATTTTGTAATATCATTAATATAAATTAAAAATAAAATGGGTCCTAGGATGGTGCCTTGGGGTACACCCGTTATGACTTTTAGTTTATCTGAAATTAAATCATTATATATACACTGTTGATATATATTTGTTAAATAGCTCATTATCCAGTTAAGTGCAATGCCTCGTACTCCAATATTTTTTAATTTAAAAAGTAATATTCTGTGATTAACTGTGTCAAATGCTTTTTTTAAATCAATAAAGATTATTGCGCCAACATTGTTATTATTAAAACAGGTACTGATTTGTGACTGGAGGTTAACTATTGCATGTGATGTACTGTATCCTTTCCTAAAACCAAATTGAGAAGGAGATAATATATTAAAAGATGATAAAAAACTATAAAAGCGAGAATAAAATATTTTTTCTAAAATCTTTGCGAATTGACAGGTGAGAGAAATTGGACGATAGTTATTAAAAAATGTATCATCACCAGTTTTGTGTAAAGGGATAATATTTGATAATTTTAAGAAATCCGGTACAACGCCTGATTCAAAAGATAAATTTACAAGAAAAACAAATGGATAAACCAATACAGGAAAAATACATTTAAGTAACTGCATGGATATGCCATAATGATCTCTTGATTTTTTTGGTTTGAATTCATTTAATACTTTAATAATTTCCTCTGAACTTACTGGTGTTAAAAAAAAACTATGTATATTAGGTTCAGGTAAAAAGAATTTAAAGTCATCATCATTACAATTATTTATATTATTATCTAAATTAGAACCAATGTCTCTAAAAAAAGAATTAAATTCATTAGCAATTTGTTTAGAATCAACAATATTCACATTATTTACATTAAAATTGTCAGGTAGTTGTTTGAATTTTTTTTTAACATTAAGTAAATTATTTAGTACATTCCATGTATTTTTTGTATCATAGCAATTTTTTAACAGATTTGAATAATACTTTTTCTTAGCTTCTCGAACTAAAGATGTTGTATTATTTTTAAAAATTTTGTAAATAAATAAGTCATTTTCAGATTTAGATATTTTATATTTTTTATATAATATCTGTTTTTTTCTACAAGCCTTTTTAAGATCTCGAGTATTCCATGGAATGAGTTTATTGTTGTGGGAGGCTTTATTAATTTTTGGACAGTATCTATCAAAATTTAAGATAAAGTATTCCAAGAATAAATTCCAAGATTTTTCTGTATCGTTAGTTTTTATGAATTCCCAGTTTGTTTTTTTTTAAATTTCAAACAGATTAAACATGGTTCTATCATTAATTTGATTTTGTTTGATTTTAGTAGATTTAACTTTATCTTGAGGTTTGGTAGACAATTGTAAATTTAAAACAATTGGAAAATGGTCAGATATATCTGAAATAATTATTCCTGAAAATCTTTTCATATTAAGATTAAAATTTGTAAATATATTATCAATTATAGATGAAGAATTATGTTTAGTGTCGATTCTAGTTGGACGATTAATTAGATGGGAACAACCTAGTGAAATCATCGTATCAAAAAAGGTATTAGCCACTTTATTTGTATTTATATGCACTAGATCAATATTAAAGTCACCACAGATAATCATTTTTTTATCATTACTAACATGTTGCTGAAAATTATTTATCAAGAAATCAATAAATGTAGAGTGAGCTATTTTTTCTAAAGTAGGAGGAAAATATATTGTACTGAAAATAATGTTTTTTGATTTTTCAAAAATAATTTCAATTGATATGTTGTCATAATAGTTATTTGATATGGTAGATAGAATATCAAATTGATAATGTTCACGTATATAGATTAAAACACCACCTCCATTTTTATGTTTACGATTTGAACATATATGGTTATAACCAGGAATATTAAAAATGAAAATATTATTATCACTCAACCATGTTTCAGTAATTGAAACTATATCAAAATGATCATCAAACGTATTCAAAAACATAATTAATTTATCAAAATTTTTTTTTAAACTCCTAATATTGATGTTAATAATATTAAAATTAAATAAATTATTGTTATTAGAATTCAACTTCCATTCATTTGAGGTGTAATAATTGGATTCATTGAGAAAATTAAAATTACAATTTGAGAAATTATTATTATTAAAACTATCATTATTGGAACTAAAATTGTTAATTTGATCAACATTAAATTGCGGATAGATTTCATTCAAGTTCATATAGTACAAATATTAAAAAGTTAAAATTGAATAAGATAATATAAAAGATTAAAGATATAGATAAAAAATATATGTAAATACCAATTATAATAAAATGTTAAAAATAGAATGTAATATGAAATTAGAACAAACGACAACGAAAAATAAATACAAAATAAAATATTTATATATCAGAGAATTTATTTATATCTGTTATTTTTACTGGAGACGAATCTTCGTTTTTTATAATAAAAGTTATTCCATTTATAGTCCAACAATGTAATATCACTTTATCTTTTCGAAGTTGTCGAGCTTTGTAGAAAATATCAGAATTAAATTGTGTTAGATGTTCATTTATATATGTATCAGTGCCTTTTAATTTTTTAGAATTTTTAATAATTTCAAATTTAGTAGAGTTATGGTGTAGTTTGACTACAATTTTATTATGTTTATTCTTGTTGTTTTTTAATTTATGTATCTTAACAATGTCATACGGTTGTATAATTATATCTAATTTTTCCTTTGCAAATGTGATGAAAGATGGTGCTAGATTACGTTGAGTTAAATCAAAATTCAATTTAGGATCAGATATAATAATATTATTTTGTTTTGAAAATTGTTCAAGGTTATTAATTTTTTGTTCTAACTCAATAATTGTTTTATCTTTATTATTTACAACTGTAGTTAGTTCATCAACTTTATTTACTAATATTGTACCTATATATATATATATATATAGGTACATTAAATCATCATCTACTTATTATATAGTTATAATCTTTCAAGTATTATACTACAATTAAAGCCTATAGTAGTATTAAGTTAATACGATCAACACACATATACGTATAACTATAGGCGTAACTATAGGCGTAACTGTAGGCGTAACTGTAGTTGTAATTATATTTTAAAAGTTGTATGTGAAATAAGGAAATTTAATGACAGGATAATACATTCCTTATAGAAGAATCATTAATGTGGATTCTAACTAACTATTTTCTTCCATTCTGCTTTAGATTAATATTTAGACAATATTTAAGTATTGCAAGATTGATGTATTCTTCAAAAAAATAGGTATATGAATAATGCATATTATGCATATTATTTTAATTGCAATCATATTAACTGAGATTAACTGATGTAATCTATCTATTTATAGTAATATTATGTGTGATCACATATCATTCTTTATATGTAAATAATTATGACTATACTATTATTGTAATCTAGATGAACAAGTGTCACTACTGAATCTGTTATTGATTAGCTACTTAGGTAGGAAACTTGTGTACTCTCTTATGTTGAGTATATTGAATACATTATAATTATCAGATTTATATCAGAAGTTAATACTTCAATATAGCTAACAGAATATCCCATAGGTTACTTTCCCCATGTATATATATATATATATATATATATATATTTAATAGCCTATGCATATATATATATATATATATATATATATATATATATATATATATATATATTTACCATGGTAAATAGTTTGAAGCATTAACGTTTAGTAGTAAAAGGTTCGGTTGATAATATGTTAATTTAAAATTGTATCCGCATATATTTATTAAATAATATTATAAGTTATGAATAATTTAGGAAATGCATTTAAAATCATGATATATTTATAAGTTCTATGTTATATATTTAATAGTATAATTAGTATAGTACATTTTAAATATTTATATATTTATATATTATTATAATGCTAGATTTATATATATATATATATATATATATATATATATAATATATGTTTATAAACAATTATATATGTAGGTTTATATATATATATATATATGTATTATAAAGTATAAACATGATCGATTCTCGAAAACATGTATGTCATAACACAAGATCGGATTCGCAAGGATATTAGATCCATTTAGTTATATGTTAACATGTCACAAAAGTTCCTGGATGGGACGAAAGGACTCCACCACGATAACAATAATAATAACAATAACAATAAAAATAACAATATATATATAATTATCCCTGGATATATAGCCACTATTGATACAACATATTGCGGTATATATTATCATATTAATCTGTATATAGATATTAACGAAACACTTCGAAGTATACGATATTAGTTAACACACGTGATATATCGATGCTTTGTTATATATAATACATGTACGACGTGTATTGTACGTCACTACTAATGAATTAATACTATTATAATGACCTACGACTTAATTTGCATGATTTATTTGTAGACTTGTTATGATACACTGTTATCAATGTGGTAGGTATCAATCTATTTATAGTTTCACCGTGATTACGTAATCTATCACCCTATATGAAATATATTTCACAATATTGAGAAGGGTATACCCGTACACGACACCAACACACATTATATATTATGGTCTATAGCAGGATATAATTATAATTTATTTAAAAAATTAATGTTTTAATTATAATTCTCTAGAATATGTAATGAAGTCCTATTTACAAATACGAGTTCACTTTTTTATTGACAGGGGCCAGTTGATCTGAGAAAATAAATCACCCAAGTATTATCCTAGAACAATACTTAATATTTTAGAGATTGATAAGGATTTTTCTAAGATCATCCTAGAAAAATGTGTCTTCTATGAACAACTAACCCATATTCTTAGATTGAGCATTTGTACAACCTACGATTAATTTATAAATATAAAGATTACATAGAAACACACATGTATGTGTTCAGAATAGATATATAGTAGCATATAGGTTTAACTCACTTATAGGATGTTTGAATAACATACATATCGCTAATATATACTTGGAATATATATATATATCAAGAATTATTAATAGTTCTTTTTTAATTTCTAAGAATAACCAAATATAATATTGTATATCAAGATATAAAAGTAATTGTATAAAAACTATACTGAATGTATATAAATATTTAAATACAGAGTAAACTAATTAACAAAAAATAATATTCATGAAATATGGAATATAATATTAGATTTACTATAGTATATATACCGTAAATGAAAATATTATTTGGAAAAAGTCAAGTCCAAAGTTTATCAATATTTATTCTCAAATATTTTTTTATTTCATTTCCTATATATTCTATATATTTATTTCAATGTCAATTGCATGCATATATATATATATACATATATACAATAATAATTATTTCCCAATCACGATATCTATTGATTATTTTTACATTTTATTAAAAATGGCTGGGATTCATAGGATTAATAGTATTAAAATAATATTCAGAAGTAATATTATATAATTACGATAACAAGTAATTGAATTTCATTACAATATAAATGCCTTTACACGAGAACAATTTAGCATGGGCACTAGCGATACGGCAATTTAGTCATAGGTTATAAGTACATAACTTCATCTACTTTATTAGATGGAATAAAGGGCTTCACCAAAATGAAAATACCAATGACAATAACATATATTGTTCATAATAATTTATCATAGTTTATTACATAATATTTATCAGTATTTGTCGACTGTATATAAAATGCGTGGAATATAATATAATTAATATATTGGTAATATATATATTTATTTTTTAATCTATCAAATAATAAGTTATTCTGTGATTAATATATTAATTAAAATTAAAAAGATATGGAAATAAATCTTTGAAAATGAATAGATACTTATTTTTGTAATGATAAAAAACTTGGTGATGGTGCATTTATATATAAATATTCGTATAATATAGTTCATTAGTAAGTTCACATAATTAGTAAGTTCATTACAGTTAATTATACTTTATTGATTAAATAAACTTAATTATTTTGTCAAATATTCTAAACAAAATAATACTTAATACTATAATTAGGTATAAACCTATAGATTAGTATACATTTATAAAATATATATATATATTTATAAAACCCATTTATAAATGCACTATATATAATTTCTATCGCTTGGTATAATACAATTAATAATAATAATTAAAAAGTTATATACCGTTCAAAAGGAATCTGTTTAATTTCGAAAATACAAATATTTATTACCATACATTATATATATATATATCACTATAGGTACAGTTTATTTGAAATTGCTATAGTATAATATCTATTTCGGGTAATGAGATAATAACCGGCTATCTGGAGTGCATTTGAAACATTTAAAATTTCATATAGGTATGAGTCGCTTATTTTCAAACTTATTTTAGAGATACATTATATGCAATTATAAAAATGACTCATTTGATTCGGTAATTGTTATCATATGATTTATTTTAAACTGAGTCATTTGTCTGACCAGTTTTATAATCAAACTCTTAATTTGACTCATAAAATCGAGTAATTTATAACATAAAAATAAGTCATCAACTCGTAATAAATATTTGTATTATATTGATGAATTAATAATCTATTTAACTATTATTTAATACATATGATGATACAAATTCAAATAAGACCAACATGTTATCAACAAAAGCGTTTATAAAGAAAGTATTGTCTAAAATATAATGAAAATGAAAAATGATCATAAAAGTAAATAAAAATAATAGATAAATAATGTATTTGAAATATGTATACATTGTAAATAATAATAGGAAGAATTATATGGACCGGAAAATGATAAATAAACATAGAATAATATAAACAATATGATGAGGGTATATCCTATATATACATATTAATGAAACTTATAGATTGTACGTATTTATAGGTTATATTACTTAATAATATTTTTAATTTTTGATTTGAATACAGTTAATCTGTTTACATTAATTATATCCTCAACAAGACTATCCCATTTATAGGCTACTCTATTTATAGATTTCTTCGCAGTTAATTCTTGATTTATATATTAATTGTCTTTTATCTAGTAATAGTCTTTCATAGTGGCCTTGTCTAATATTACTAGTTTAGATTTGTACAATTAAAGAAGGATCTATTAATGAAACATATGGATTGTACGTATTTACAGGTTATATTATTTAATAATATTTTTAATTTTTGATTTGAATATAGTTAATCTGTTTATATTAATTATATCCTCAACAAGACTATCCCATATATAGGCTACTCTATTTATAGATTTCTTCGCAGTTAATTCTTGCTTTATCTATTAATTGTCTTTTATCTAGTAATAGTCTTTCATAGTGGCCTTGACTAATATTGTTAGTTTAAATTTGTATAATTAAAGAAGGATCAATATCAATTAAACAATGAGTTTATAAATAATTATTTAATCGTATCTAAATCGGCGTAATTCAAGAGAATCTATATCAAGAACTTTAATGCTCTGGTCATAACTTTCATATGGTATTTGACAAGAAAAAATACAATGAGTACTTTTTACATTTTAAATTGTATTTTAAGTTCAGTTTAGCTCTACCATTTAAATTGTTAGAAATTCACCTTAATTTCGTATCATAAGCAAAAAGATTAATTGTAATATCTTTACCAATACTATCAACTAGATTATTTATATAAATCATAAATAGTAATGGACCAATAAAAGAACCATGGGGTTCTCCAGATACAATATTTGCTGAATCAGATTGATCCTCTTTGTTATCTATTCGATAAAAATCTTTTTATAGAGAGATAGGAACATAAGTGAAGGAACATTGGTTATCTAGTTTTAATAATTAAATATATATTTTATGATAATATAATATAGTAAAAGCTATTATATAAAATAATACATTAATTAAATGTTAATATTCCAGGTTTCATTTCCAGAATTAATATTTATTTTAAGTATTTATTTTAGTATAAAGTATACTTCAATTATATATCGGTAATCTAGTAATTTTATTAATTGCAAAAATAATTACAATACAATTATTCATTCATATATATGATATTATATATAACACTTGTAAGATAAATACAACGTTTAATTAATGTAATGTTATATACTATAAAGTAATTAAACAACATTAGGCTACCTAGCACATTTGTTTTATTATATAACATATGTTAGTTGCATATTTCATTTTGTAAACAGTGTAATTTTCATATTAATAAAAGAAATATTTCACATAATATTATTTAAATATTACTTTGATTATTGTAAAAACTACAGATCTTGTGATAATTAATTAGTAGTGCTTATAATTAATCATATCATAGTTTATTAATAGTGATGGCATAATAAACATTGTTATTACGTGTATGCACGTAATTAATAATATTAGTAAAATATAGTAGAGTGTATTAGAGAATATATAAACTCGAGATATAAACTTTGATATATATATTTATATATTATTTTTTTAGAGTAATAATTTCATCCCATCCAGGATACATAGATAATGTTGATATTTATATTAAAAGTCTCTAATTTCCTCTCGAAGCCGTTCTCATATTAATGAATCCATTATTTTAATGATAGTAGATAGTTATTATCTTATGAAATTTCTTATGCACTATATATTGTTTTTCAACGTATTCTAGATGAAGGTCAATGCCTTCCTATATGGAAGTTAGCTAATGCTATTCTAATATTTAAAAAAGGTGGTCATTCATTACCATAAATGTATCGTCCAATCAGTTTATTGCCATCCACTCTTATTATTTTTGAAAAAAATATTATCTTACTATCTATTATATTATTTAAGATCTAATAAACTATTATGTACGGAACAATATGGATTTTTAGCCGGTTGAATCACTGGACTTCAACTTATAGAATTGTATAGAACTATAAGTAGAGACACTAACCATTATTTTAATACTGATATATATATATATATATATATATATATATCGATATGGCTAAATCTTTCGATAAAGTATATCATTCTAAACTTTTATTGAAGATGTATACATTAGATATTGGTGGTAATGTACTTAAATGGTTTAACTCATACCTTACCAATTGAGTTAAAAGAACTAAGGTTAATGATGCATTTCTCGTTATATTCATGCTAGATTCAGATGTTCCTCAAGGTTCCGTTATGGGACCTCTTTTATTTTTAATATATATAAATGACCTCCCTTCGATATTTTGATCACAGCTAACATGCTATCTTTTTGACGATGATGCTAAATTTTCTCTATCATATAGGAATACTACTGAACGAAATATCCTTCAATCAGGACTATCTGATCTCTATGATTGGACAGTAAAATGGAAACTTGAAATAGAATTTAAAAAATATGCCTTTATATCAATTTGAAAATCTGATATATTTTTGACTTCGCTAAATAATACCCTGATTCTAAAATACTCTAATTTTCGAGACCTTTGTACTGTTTTTGATGATAATATTAAATATAATATTTATATTAATAACATATGTAGCAAAGCCTATGTGATCTCGAATATAATTTGTAGATATTTCATTACAAACAATTCGTATTATCTAGTCAAAGCTTATACCACATATATTCGTCCATTACTTGAATATGGTTCATCTATTTGGAATCCAGGTAAATACTTATTGGCCTAAACAAACTTATTGAAAAAGTTCTACTTGAATTTACTAAGCGAATTTACTTCAGATGTAACTTTATTAAATTAACTTATAATACTATATTGTGTTTTCTTAATTTAATGAAGAGCTGACCTGATTCTGGCTTTCAAGATACTGAACAATCTCGTGGATATTGATAAATCATCGATATTCACAACTTATTCTACAAGTAATCTTGGACCTCTAATCAATAAAAATGCATTAATAAGGCAACTATCAATTCATTCAGCAACAGAGTGAGTACGGCTTGGAATTCACTTCCTAGTTATGTGGCTTCGGCTAAATCTATAAGCATATGTATTACAAATATAGATAATCTTAATATTAATGGCACCTTTTATGCTCAACATGCATAAATGTAATGTCGTTATTTTTTAAATTGACTTGTTTTTCTAGTTTTCGTTTTCATTTTGTACTTTATTTGGGTATTTGATCATACCTGCTGTATAATAATTTGATATTCTATGTGTGGAGAGATGCCAAACAACCAATATGTAGGTACCGTCCATTAAGAGTGATTTTATTTTCCAGATGATACTGCTTCATATTAGATTCTATATATATATGATGCTCATGATACTATTATATTAAACCATATACATTTTGGTTCATTATTGGTGGTGCGACGGAGGTTTTTAAAAAAAATTATTAATAAAAAATAAATCTCGAAATTTCGTTATCCTATGTAATTGTATTGTATATTTTTATATAAAAATGTCCTTAAGGACATTTATTTGAATTCTGTACATGTTATTTGTATTTTATTTTAATGGGTATATATATAATACTGAGTACTTTTTTAAATACTATATTCTTCTAATAGATAACATTAATATATAGTAAATATTATCTATAGTATCCCTAATTACAATATTAGTTATTAGATAATTAATTTAAACAATAAAATAAATTTTATATATATAACAATTTTCTAAAAATTAAGCCACTTTGACTATTTATTAAAATTATAAAGAGCTATTTTTTTAAATTTATAATACTTGTACGTTAAAATATAACATCTTGAGATGAGGTAGAAAAAAAAAATCTTAAAATGTGTAAAGGTACCCCTCCACAGAAAAAATGGTAATTTTTTGATGATTTTTAACAAAATTAAAGAAATACTAGGGTATTTATTATTTTTTCGGCCAAATTGTAATATATAGTGATTAATTAATTGTTTTTTATTATATATAATATAAATTTATCAAATATAATGATTATGTACAAAATTATGAGAGGTCAACAACAATTCTGGAAAATCCTATAATTTGATAAAAAAATCCTAGAAATAAAATTATTTTTTTTATAAATTGTATATCATACATAGGAACTATACACATTACACATATTCTGAAAATTTTATGATTTTATCTTAATTATAAATGTGAAAAATATACATATTTGTTTTTTTTTGAATTTTCTATCTATTCCCATGTTAACTTTTTTGTAAAGTGAACAAGCCCTCGCACAGCAAATATTGACCTAAATCAACAAAAAAAAGTGTTGTGTATTCTCAATACTACAATTTTGATGAATCATGTGAAGTAGTCGAATCCATCATCAACATCATGTCTAAAATCACTCTTACCGTCCATCCCTCAGGATTTATGTGCATATAATCCTATATGGGAGACACTTCTCTAGTTATTTGATGATGTGTTCAGCTCGTTTAATCAACATCCCAAATATTGCTTTTATTATTATTTTATTTACTTTAGGTGTGTGTAAATCACAACTTATTTATATTTTTTTACTATTTTTTATATATTCCTGTCATTATTATTTATTGTTACCCATAGTTTTGAATCTATTCAATAAACTAATATCTATCTATCTATCTATCTGTCTATTTATACATAATTATATAATATTACTTATACATATTATTATAAGACCTATTTTATTAATATTTGAACAATATCCCAATGATATGTCTGATCATTTAGCAAACTTAGTTATATATATATATTTATATTTATAAATATATTTATAAATATTACAAAAGGGCTAATAGAAACGACTATTTTATAAATAAATCATGTTAAACAATATAAATATATAAAATATAAATAATAAAAATATTATACATAACAGTGAACGATACTACAAACTATTTATAGTATATTGAAATATGGGGTAATAACTATAGTAATAGATTATTATCCATTAGTTGTTTTAAAAAAGCTATTTGTATCATAAATAATAATATTGTTGATCCTAAACTTCTGCCATTAATTCGTCTGTAAAATAAAACTAACCTAGTTAAACCTAATTATATTTAAATATTTTATTTTATATTAATAAGTAGAAATATATTATTGATGTATCTTATTCATGAAAATTATAATATTTATTTTAAGTATTTCATATAGATAAAATTAAATTTATCTTATTACTCACAAGAAAAACATACTTTCAAAACAGTATATTTGTTAGAGTTCCAAAATATACAATAATATAATGTTTAATATATAATAATATATAATAATAAAATTATCTAAAAAAAGTATTATATATAATATTAAAATGAAAAATATTACACATTTTTTTTACCATTTTAAAAAATATATAAATGTATTATAATATATAACATTTTCCAAGCCACCAAACACGTTGACCGTCAAAGTAAATATATAAGAACGTTCCGATGTTGTATATATTATAGGTAAAATAAACACATTGGATATAATTATTTTATGTATTCGATATATGTTCCAATTTTGTATATTTTGTAGGTCAAATAAACACATTGGATATTACAACAGCGATACATATTGTGCAATAATGTATTTTATAAAATATATCTCTTATCAATAAGATTTATTATTAATATAATTCTATATCAATATAATTTTATAATATACAATATATAATTTATCTAATGGTGTTAATGTACATAATTATTTTTGTTTAACACTTATGTGATTTATTTCACGTCCCACATTAATGTATTAATGAACTATGAACTAATTAGTTCATTGGTTTTTAAATATACATTATTATAATGGAATATGTATATAAGATATAATTATATAAAACAACTATTAATAATATGATTATATATATAGTGCATATTAGACGTTGATTACTTGATGGCTTATAGTTGATGAATTTAATTAATAACTAGTAAATCTAGGTCAGAGTTTATAAAACATACTGTCATATAGTGTACAATATATATATATATGTATAATGAACGCCGTATAGTATGATGGAGTGAAGTTTTCAAAAATTATACATTTAAAATCATAAAATTATTTATATAGTAATATAGTAATTTTTTAACAAATTGAATATCAATTGTATAACATTATTATATTATAGTACAACAAAATATATCAGTAAACAGTAAATATAATGAAATTATCAATTTATTAATTTATTATTATTGTGAACGTCTACACATTTATAGGAGGATTAGTTTGACTCCACCATCAATTTTAAAAATTAACCTTTATTTACATCATTTTTTAATATATTATTATTAGTATTTACATTTTATATTATTTTTTCAATATATATAATATATATATTTTTTTTCTTTACATAATATATAGATTTTTTTTTGAATATAAAAAATCTTTCCAAGAAATTTATTAAAAAAAAATTCCTTTCAGGAATGTATTAAAATTCAAGAAATTTAAATAATATAAATTTAAATAATGGAATATTGAAATACAATATGTATTTACTTAGAATTAAGATTGTTTTATTTGTTTAAATAGTATAAGTATACAAAATCATTATTTATAATTATATTTATTGTATATATACTTCATTAAAGAATTTATATCTCCCTTATGATCCAACAATGTATTCACATATGTATGTAGGCAGTAACTGCCTGTTTGGCACAGTGTGCTAATGCATTATACATAAAGTAGGGTGCATATTCGAGCCACGTCCGAACCAATAAAATAGATCTTATAATAATATTTAGAAGTGATTTTATATAATTTTATATAAATTATTGATCGGATCTCATTAAAATATGGATGTATTAATATGAGAGATGTTACTATGGGATATTAGAGTCATATGGTTACATGTACAAACTTCATTTAAGTTCCTGGATGTGATAAAAGTACAATAAAAAAATATAAAATATTCAATATTTGTACAAGCTGTAATACGTATTCTTTTTTTCATGAAATTTGGAAATATTAAGATAAATATAGCGAAAACAATAATAAATTTAATTGAATGTCAAAGTCATTAATTGTTAGCACTTCATTTAAAAAAAGGCATCAAAATAGATAATTGCGGTATTGATGTAATTAAATCTATTAATAGAATCACGTGTGCGACAATATTGACATCTCAGTGCGTAACAAAGCGAGAGAACCGGGTATAAAAGAGCCCAGTATCCGAGGAAACATCAACAGTATAATTCATTATTAGTACATTACACCAGTCTCCGTGTAGTAGGGCTTCATCATGAATACACTGATATTATTAGCATCTATCATAGTGATTATATACGCAATTCCGATTAAGAAAATTGACCACATAGTTAGTGTAATATAATGTAATGCAATAATATATCATTATATATATATAAATCTACATTATATCGTACAATATATAATACTAGAATATATATTTATTGATAAATAAAAATTGGAATATTTAATATTATCTATTTAATAATTCAGTAATTCTATTATTTTATGAAAAGAATCTTTAAAAATATACAATATAATAGTTGTTAATATAATTAACACATTAATAGTCTTATCTTCATAAATTTGGATATCTCGATAAAGATTCTAAAGTGGAAGATAAAGATGTAGTTAAAGCGATTAAAGAATTCCAAGTTATGGCCTCGATTAAACCTACGGGTAAGTTTAATTATTAATAATAATACATTATCTAAATAATCATATAGTGAATGCTTATTTAAATATATTATAGGTAATTGTATACATTTAAAATAATACAATTGTATTGATATATATATTCAATTATATATATATATATATATATATTATAATTAAAAGGTTTCATGAACAAAGAAAGTGAACAGAAGATGCAGATATCGAGATGCGGAAACCATGATAAAAGTGTATGGACTTCTCTGCAGATGAGAGTCAGAAAATATGCCTTCATGGGTACCAAGTGGCTTAAACCAAGTCTGACGTATAAAATCACGAAATATTCAAAGAAAATATCACATGCAGAACTAGACAACAGTGCATCTAAAGCATTCAAGGTATTAATTTTAATATATAAATATATAATTATATTACTATAGCACATATAGAACAACATCATGTTTAATTATACGTACTATAATAGCTGTATGTATTTCACTATAATATATGAATTATCAGTTTATTAAATATATTATTGAATTCGATAATATATTGATAAGAGTTACATAAATAGCATTAATGACCGCGCGTGTATAACAATACAAATCTGCATTGTAGTTTTGGAGCGACATAACTCCTCTTCAATTTCGTCAAGTTTACGGAGATCAGCATGCAAATATTACCATTGAATTTGTTTACGTTAGTTACTAATTGTTTAAGTTAGCAACGAGGTAATACTCTTATTAGAAAATGTATTGATAGGTTACTTCTGTGTTAAATATTTCTTTTATATAATATTTGTAAATAAAAATTATATATATATATATATATATATATAATTATATAAGTTTGTTTATAAGATATATAATAAAAAAGTATGTAAACTATTTTATAGAAGAATGATACATATCATCACATGTAAATACATGCATACATAAATCTACATACACATATAATTTAACTTAATTGTATATTATTCATAAGACTTCTATGCCATAACAATCAGACGACTGAACAAATCGTAGTATAATAATAATAATATAAAAAAATTAAACTAACTATAATACAAAAATACAAATAAATGTACAGCTACACACACCTATTAATGCGCATACACACACATACAGGGAAAGCATGACGACGATACTCCTTTCGACGGGCTCAGGGGTATACTAGGTCACGCGTTTCAACCGGACAGTGGAAGAGTTCATCTAGATGAAGCTGAACGCTGGACAATCCGCGGTAGTTTTGGTACCATCAATGTCATGCAGGTTTATACGCGCACACACGCGCTCATACCACCGGTGTAAATAATCTATAAAGAGACATACTATATCAATGAACGTTATAATAATAGTAATATATTATATTGATAACTATATTCTATTAATTGATATATTATATTAATATATATATTAGGGTGACAATAACAGAAAAGTTGATATAATATTTTAAAGCCTTTTAGGAAAACAATTCATATTATTATTATAAACTAAAAAACTAATAGGAAACAAACTAAATTTTTCTAATATATATGATCATTATTATTATTATATAAACTATGGTATCAGTGAATATAAAAGAGCTCTCAGTTTACAATAATCACGTGATAAGCTCAAGTAATGAATGACTAACAATAACATCATACACACAATAAGTATTGTATCGTGTCTTAAACTAATCACGTGTTCGTTTGTATAGGTTCTCACACATGAATTTGGACACGCACTAGGATTGAAACATTCGAAAGATACAAATTCAGTGATGCAACCATTCTACAGGGGCTACCTCCCTAATTATAATTTAGGACAGGACGACATCGATGGAATACAAGCCCTATACGGTTTGATAACCAGTAATATATTCTTACATAATTACGATGTAAACTTTTAATAATGTAGATATTTAATATATAATGATATATATATATATATAGCTTAACATGATTATATATTATATACATGAATTATAATTATATATTAATACAGGACGGCGAACTGAACATATAAAAACAAATCCAAAGAAAAGAACTACAACAACGACAACAACAACAACAACAATAATGCCTACGACTAAATTGAATGAATATGAAACCCCTCTATGCAAAGATGCTAGATTTGATGCAATAGCCGTTATAAGTGATGCCATTATGGCTTTTAAAGGTTTTAATTACACTAATATTATATTATATATTAAAATAGAATCATTGTGTATATACATCTATTATATATATATATATATATATATATATATATATATATATATATATATATATATATATATATATGAATATACATAACTCTGTAGAATTATGTTAACCATTTAAATAAACCACGCAGGCTCCAACATTTATATCTTGAACAGTGACAACCCTACAAAACCTAGATCTATTCATAGATATTACCCAGGTGCTCCTGCTAATATTGATGCAGTCATAAATAAAGGAAAAATAAGTACATTTATTAAGGTTTATATTCGTATTATTTATGTAAGTCGAATTCATTTAAATTATTTTAATGATAAATGTTAATATATATTAATTAATATAAACTAGATACAACTATTTTATTGACCTATATAATTGTATATAAGTGTGATTCGATTATATATCTATTATATATGATACGAGCGTAATATACACTATCTGTACATCGATAGCACGTCGTACACGTATTATACAGCTATTCACTAGCATTATGTAACATTATATAACATGTAACAATAATACTCATGCAGGGTAACAAAGTCTACGTGTTCAAATACAACAGCCTGCTTAGCGGCTATCCTAGACCTCTAAACACGTTATACCCGGGTCTACCTAGATCTATCTCGGCCGCTTTAACATTAGACAAGTACGTCTACTTTGTGACACGTTCGGGAGTATATTACAAAACCGCGGTGTCCCTCGGCAGTAGAATAATGGGTGGGCGTGTCCACAGAACTAGGTCACCGTTACGTAATGCCCCGAGTCACGTGGACACTATGTTCCACTCGGCTGAGGGTACATTCGCGTTCACCGGTACTCGATTCCACATGGCGCTCAAGGATCGCAAAATCGTTAGTTTTCAATCTGCTTCGATATTAATTATATATATTTACAATAATATTAAATAATTTATTTATTAAGGTACATAGTCATATATAATTTAAATAAAACATTTCATATTATTAATAATAAATAAATTTGTAGTTTACAAAAGTGATGTCGACATCTCGGTATTGGTTCAACTGTTCCTAGTTTCCTGCAGTCTACACTTCATCGATATTAGTGATTACTCATCATTAATATACACACACTATTATGCAATACACATTGTCAGCCAGTATTATTAAAAATATTATTTCAATTATAATTATTGACATATTATTATTTTAAATTTGTTAAATAACAATTTTTACAAGAACGATTTATTTGTAAGTTAATTAAAATATATTAAAACTTATAAATCTTAAAAATAACTAAGCTTGTATCAAAGCATGATCATATCTCTTACATAGAATACGATCTTTCCATCTTATCTTAACATTATACATACGGAGTAATTAACAATTGAAAATTGTTTATACACATATTTAATTAGTTCATACATTTGACCTATATTATTTGATATCACATATTTAAGTTATCACAGTATTAAATACTACCACTGATAACATTTGAAGCCTATGTGTATACACGTGTCTTGAAGATGGAAATACGCATATTTAACGACAATTATGATAATTTAAATATTATTATTGAGATTTTATTATTATGAATTATTTGTATTATAATATTATTATTAAGATATATTATTATAAATTTATAAAATATAATATATTAAATATTATTTATATATCAAATTGTATTATTATTACCACGATCATTATTATTATGAACTTTTTATATATGCAATTTTGATATGTACATTTAAAGTTAAATAAACTATTTTCACATATAATTATGTTATTAATTACTTTATGAATACATACATTTATATAAATACCTATAAGTAATCATAAATATACATCTAAATATTATATTTTAATTAATATACTGATAATATATAAGTAATAATATAAAGTTAATATATAAGTTAACTTAATTTATATTAGATTTATTATATTAGATATAAGTAGAGTATTATTTTGCAAATAGATGAAGTTTAAATAAAAATAAAAACTACAATTGTAGTAATATAATAATATATATATGATATATCAAGGTACATATTTTTAATAAATTGTATTCTTATTATATATATATATATATATATATATATGTATTGATATGTATAAGTATGTTCAAAATGTTTTCTATAAATGTGTTGACATATAAGTATATTATATGAACATGTTTATCAATTAACTCTAAGTGGTGTAACAAATAACTCTGACTTTAATACGGGCAATAAATATCATTATAAATGTTCAACTATACTAATTTAAAAATACTTCTATTACCTATTATAAACAATTATATGTTGCAAGAAATACATATAGAATTAAACTTTCATTAGATAAAATAAATTATTATAAAAATAATATAATATCTTATGGAATTAATTAGAAAAATGTTCTATTATTAACAGAAAAATCCTAAGTAATGAATCCCATTTAAATTATCCTCCTATTTCTGATGAAAATTTATGTTCATTAATTATTGAGAATTTTGATTTTAAAGTTATTATTATTTGTGAATAATTAAATAATATTTTTTAAATGAAGATATTAGTATTCTTTCAAAATACATTAATACAGCCTCTTATTAATTTAATACCTTTCTCCATTCTTCAATTTTTGATATCTATAATTATATAATTACATCTTCTTCTTCGTCCTTTTTTTCATCTTCCTATTTATGTCCTTAAGAAATTAGCTAATAATATTACTCATCTCCTCTCTACAATTATAATTGATTTATTAAATAAATGTGAATTTCCGAAATTCTAAAAATCATCTTGATATTCGCAATCATAACAATAACATGTTCAGATTCTAATGATTTTGGCAATTTTAGACTTATAACTTACTTGCTATTATAGGTAAACTAAATGTATCTAAGCTACTCATTAATTATATTAATGATAATTACCGATAGATGTATATCAAATGGAAATATAAGAATTGTCATGATACAGAACTGATTTTCTCCCATGAATAATATTTATTTCTATTTAGATAAATATAGCTATATTCAATTATTACAACTTGAATAATCAACTGTATTTGATAATATATCCCATTATAAACTTAATTATAATATATAATATATATTTAACAAAAGTTATTTTTTCTGGATAACCTTCTTATTTATCAACGTTATTATAAGAGAAAGTAACTGGCTATTCGAGGCTCTGTCTAATGAAAATTGAAGAGGGTAGATGTCGACTACACATCACAAATAGGTATTTCATGATTTATGCTGCCCCAATGTGGAATAAGCTACCTCTTGTGATAAGAAGTGCTCCTTCCATTTAAATTTTCCGCAAAAAAACCGAAGAAACATCTTTTATTATAACTTATTTTTTAAACATAATTAATTGATTACATATTGGTAATTTAATTGACATATTATTTAAGATGATTCAATTATACATGATTCGATTTTTACATTTAACCTAGATTTGATAGTTTAACATTTTCAATGTTTCACACATTTTCAATCAATAAACCATGTGACTTTTACCAGTAAAAAGGCATATTAAATCTGTAATGTATAAGGATAGACGACATCGGCCATGAAATCTAATTATATTTTTAGAACCGCTATCTTACTCTCGCGTATTTAATTCACACCTCATCTGAAATTCAACCTATGATTTTACTTACATACACCTCACCACACTTCGTATCTACAATAATTCTTGTAACCTCGAGATTATAGGAGATTTACCATTTAAGTATATTAATTATTTAAAAATAGTCAAGATTTCACATAATTTATATTAAGAACTATTTTTTTCATCATTGAGAATATTTGATAAATAGGAAATGAATTACCCATACGAAGAAATAGATTTATGTTCTTATTTAATCGTTCATTTTATAAGAATATAGTATACTATTATGAGCTTTAACAATCGTGATATATCAGTAATAAAATCCAGGTAAACATGTGTTTTTATATTTATTGTTTATAACCGTATTACTATATATATAGTAATTTATTATTAAGTTCATATTTTGTATAGTTTATGTATTATATGATAATTTATATTACTAATAATGAATTTATTAAAATAATTATATTATGTATGTCTTATATGATAATAGTATTATATAATTTATAGTATTAATAGTATTTCAATAAATATGAATCATACTTATTTGTATTGATTTGATACTTGTTTCACATCATCTCACTTCATTTCAGGTAATGATCAATATATATGAACTTATTCAACTTATATGGGACTGACCAACCCAGTATAGGCTTTATACATACATACATACTTTTATAGTTAATTAATTATATGTTAAAGTAACATAATTAATTAAAACGAACGCTTACCCCCTTAATTATGCCGCATTGTATAGAGCTATTTAATTATCACATAACTAATAAATATACTTTATGATGATGTTATCATATGTCTAAAACAAAGAATACTTATTATTTATAATATGTATTTTTTATGTTTAACTATAGGGATAAGTAATTGTACATAGTAATATATTAATAGTTTTATATATATATATATATATATATATATATATATATATATTAAATTGTATTATATATACATTAAAATATCATATACTTATTATAATGATATAATCTTACAAGTGTTTATAATATACTTAAATCATTTACAAATTAATACGATCAACACACATATAGGCGTAAATATAGGCGTAACTATAGGCGTAACTGTAGGCGTGACTATAGGCGTAACTGCAGGTGTAATTATATTTTAAAAGTTGTATGTGAAATAAAGAAAGTTAATGACAGGATAATACATGCCTTATAGAAGAATCATAAATGTGGATTCTAACTAAATATTTTCTTCCATTCTGCTTTAGATTAATATTTAGACAATATTTAAGTATTGCAAGATTGATGTATTCTTCAAAAAAATAGGTATATGAATAATGCATATTATGCATATTATTTTAATTTCAATCATATTAACTGAGATTAATGATGTAATCTATCTATTTATAGTAATATTATAGTAATATTATGTGTGATCACATATCATTCTTTATATGTAAATAATTATTACTATCCTATTATTGTAATATAGATGAACAAGTGTCATTACTGAAGCTATAGTTGATTATCAACGTAGGTAGGATACATGTGTATTATCTTATATTGAGTATATTAAATACATTATAATTATCAGATTTATATCAGAAGTTAATACTTCAATATAGCTAACAGAATATCCCATAGGTTACTTTCCCCAGGTATATATATATATATTTAATAGCCTATGGTAAATAGTTTAAAGCATTAACGTTTAGTAGTAAAAGGTTCGGTTGATAATATGTTAATTTAAAATGTTATCTGCATATATTTATTAAATAATATTATTATTATTAATAATTTAGGAAATGTATTTCAAATCATGATCTATTTATAAGTTCTATGTTTTATATTTAATAGTATAATTAGTATAGTACATATTATATATTTATATATTATTATAATGCTAGATTTATATATATATATATTGAATGTTTATTTAGACACTTAAATAAATCATAAATGATTTCTCAAAGGTGTATATAATAGAATACAAATAATAAAAGTAGGTAAACAATAAATACCAATAATAATAATACAATAAAATAGAATAAGCCGTACGGAAATTAATTAATAAAATAATAATGACAAACAATATTAATAATTCAGGTTACCACCTGAGATCAATTGTTGTATATATTTCATGAATGTTTTATGCGATTTTATGGATCTAATATAGGGCGAGAGTGAATTCCATAGCTTAGGACCATATATATATATATATATATATAATATATCATGTGTTTATAAATATATGTAGGTATATGTATATATATATATATATATATATATATATATGTGTATTATGGAGTATAACTATGATCGATTCTCAAAAACATGTATGTCATAACACGAGATCGGATTCGCAGGGATATTAGATTAATTTAGTTATAAGTGAACATTTCACCTAAGTTCCTGGATGGGATGAAAGGACTCCACCAAAATAACAATAACAATAACAATATATATATATAATTATCCCTGGATATATAGCCACTATTGATACAACATATTGCGGTATATATTATCACATTAATCTGTAGATAGATATTAACGAAACACTTCGTAGTATACGATATTATTTAACACACGTGATATATCGATGCATTGTTATATATAATACATGTAAGACGTGTATTGTACGTCACTACTAATGAATTAATACTATTATAATGACCTACGACTTAACTAGCATGATTTATTTATAGACTTGTTATGATACACTGGTTCACTGTTAACAATGTGGTAGGTATCAATATATTTATAGTTTATACGGTCATTACGTAATACATCATATTATTTCACTATAGTGAGAAGGGTATACCATCGATATAAAGAAAGTGGATAAGCAATTGAATATAGTGTATGGCACTATCCGCTACGAGCGCTGCAGTCGAAACCCACTATCTGGCCCACTACTTTTTATTTATAATAATATGTATTTATCATATATATATTGATAATCACTACCAATTTTAATGTACTATCTATACTAAAAATAAAATTATATATTTAAAATACATAATATCAACATTCCTCGTAATTTTGTGTATTTAAATTGAAGATATAATACTATTTTATTGGTTTTATTGATATTTATAATTTAAATCCATTGATATAGATAGAAGTCACTTACATCTATTTCGACGAAAAGACTACTGTTTTGATATTTGACATATATAATATGACTAATATCCAATCAAAATCACTGATACCATTTTGTAAATTTATCGATAAAAGTGTCATTCACGTGTCTATCTTTTACATGCATTGCGTGCGTCAATTGCTTATCCACTTTCTTTATATCGATGGGGTATACCCGTAATTTACACCCACACATATTATATTGTGGTCTATAGCAGGATATAATTATAATTAATTTAAAAAATGAATGTTTTAATTATAATTCTCTAGAAAATGTAATGATGTCCTATTTACAAATACGAGTTTACTGTTATCAACGAGGTAGGTATCAATCTATTTATAGATCATACCGTAATTACATAATACATCATACTATTTCACTATAATGAGAAGGGTATACCCGTAAGTGACACCAACACACATTATATTGTGGTATATAGCAGGATATAATTATAATTTATTTATAAAAGTAATATTTTAATTATAATTCTCTAGAAAATGTAATGAAGTCCTATTTACAAATACGAGTTCACTTTTTTATTGACGGGGGCCAGTTGATCTGAGAAAATAAATCACCCAAGTATTATCCTAGAACAATAATTAATATTTTAGAGATGTCTAAGGATTTTCCTAAGATCATCCTAGGAAAATTTGTCTTCTAAGAACATACCCATATTCTTAGATTGAGCATTTGTACAACAAACGATTAATTTATAAATATAAAGATTACATAGAAACACACATGTATGTGTTCAGCATATATACATAGTAGCATATAGGTTTAACTCACGTATAGGATGTTTGAATAACATAAATATCGTTAATATATACTTTGAATATATATATCAAGAATTATTAATAGTTCTTTTTTAATTTCTAAGAATAACCAAATATAATATTGTATATAAAGATATAAAAGTAATTGTATAAAAACTATACTGAATATATATACATGTTTAAAATACAGAGTAAACTAATTTTATAATAAAAAATAATATTCATGAAATATGGAATACAATATTATATTTACTATAGTATATATATACCGTAAATGAAAATAAAATTTGGAAAAAGTCTAGTCCAAAGTTTATCAATATTATTCTCAAATATTTTTTTATTTCATTTCATTCCCTATATATTCTATATATTTTATTTCAATGTCTATTGTATGCATATATATATATATATATATATATATATACATATATACATATACGTAGATAATAAATATGTTATAAAAAAAATAAAATATAATAATAATCATTTCCCAATCATGATATCTATTGATTATGTTCACATTTTATTAAAAATGGCTGGGATTCATAGGGTTAATAGTATTAAAATAATATTCAGAAGTAATATTATATAATTACGATAACAAGTAATTGAATCTCATTACAATATGAATGCATTTACAGAACAATTTAGCATGGGCAATAGCGATACGGCAATTTAGTTATAGGTTATAAGTACATAACTTCATCTACATTATTAGATGGAATGAAAGGGCTCCACCAAAATGAAAATAACAATGACAATAATATATATTGTTCATAATAATTTATCATAGTTTATTACATAATATTTATCAGTATTTGTCGACTGTATATAAAATGCGTGTAATATAATATAATTAATATATTGGTAATATATATATTTATTTTTAAATCTATCAAATAATAAATTATTCTGTGATAAATATATTAATTATTAAAATTAAAAATAGATGGAAATAAATCTTTTAAATGAATAATTACTTATTTTTGTAATGATAAAAAACTTGGTGCTGACGAATTTATATATAATTATTCGTATACTATAGTTCATTAGTAAGTTCATATAATTAGTAAGTTCATTACAGTTAATTATACTTTATTGATTAAATAAACTTAATTATTTTTTCAAATATTCTAACAAAATAATACTTAATAGTATAATTAGGTATATACCTATAGATTAGTATACATTATTTATTAAATATTTAAAGAATATCTATAAAACCCAATATATAATTCCTATCTCTAGATATAATACAATTAATAATAATAATTATAAAGTGATATACCCTTAAAAAGGAATATGTTTAATTTGAAAATACAAATATTTATTTCCATAAATTATATATATCACTATAGGTACAGTTTATTTGAAATTTCTGAAGTAGAATATCTATTTCGGGTAATGAGATAATAACCGGCTATGTGGAGTGCATTTGAAACATTTAAAATGTCATATCACTATGAGTCGCTTATTTTCAAACCCATTTTAGAGATTCATTATATGCAATTATCAAAATGACTCATTTGACTCGGTAATTGTTATCATATGATTTATTTTAAACTGAGTCATTTTTCTGATCAGTTTTATAATCAAACTCTTAATTTGACTTATAAAATCGAGTCATTTACCAAAAAATACTAAAAGATTTTCAAAAGTATACTTTAATATTAACAATACTATTTTAGTAGGATATATAAAAAATAAAAATGTTAATTATTTAAATATTTATTTTATATAATATTATTTTATTATATTTTGGTAATATATATCTATTTTATATTTTATAGGATATTTTTTAAATAAATAAATGAGGTGTCAATTCAATTCAATTACATTTTATTACGAGTGTACAAATGATAATACATTATTTAATAAATAAAGATATGTATAATAATAAATGTTAGTGTAAAATTATCATAAAACGTAAATAAAAATAATACATAAATAATGTATTACATATATGTATACATTGTCAATAATAATAGGAATAATTATATTGACTGGAAAATGATAAATAAACATAGAATAATATAAACAATATGTTGAGGGTATATTTTCTTTATACATATTAATGAAACATATGGATTGTACGTATTTACAGGTTATATTATTTAATAATATTTTTAATTTTTGATTTGAATATAGTTAATCTTTTTACATTAATTATATCCTCAACAAGACTATCCCATATATAGGCTACTCTATATATAGATTTCTTCGCAGTTAATTATTGCTTTATCTATTAATGGTCTTTCATCTATTAATAGTCTTTCATAGTGGCCTCGACTAATATTGCTAGTATAAATGTGTACAATTAAAGAAGGATCTATATAAATTAAACAATAAGTAAGTTTATAATTAATTATTTAATCGTATCTAAATCGGCGTATTTCAAGAGAATCTATATCAAGAACTTTGATATTTGATAGGATTTAGTACAACACACACTATTATGTTTTTAAAATATAGATTATCATCATTAGTTATACCTAAATATATATAGGAAGAGCAATACTTAATTATAGTAGCATTACAATAATATGTCGGAATTGTAGCTTTACCTAATATCAATGAAAATGATTTTTTGGCCGAATATTCTTATTTCCATAATATTGACTAATTATAAAATGAATTACTTGATAATTGACTTAATTTCGTATCATCAGAAAAATGATTAATTGTAATATCTTTATCAATACTATCAACTAGATTATTTATATAAATCATAAATAGTAATGGACCAATAAAAGAACCATGGGGTACTCCATATATAATATTTGCAGAATCAGATTGACCCTCTTTGTTATCTATTCGATAAAAAGCATTTTATCGAGAGATAGGAACACAAGTGAAGGAACATTGGTTATCTAATTTTAATAATTAAATATATATTTTATGATAATATAATATAGTAAAAGCTATTATATAAAATAATACATTAATTAAATATTAATATTCCAGGTTTCATTTCCAGAATTAATATGTATTTAAAGTATTTATTTTAGTATAAAGTATACTTCAATTATATATAGTTAATCTAGTAATGTTATTTTTGAAAAAATATTATCTTACTATCTATTATATTATTTAAGATCTAATAAACTATTATGTACGGAACAGTATGGATTTTTAGCCTGTTGAAACACTGGACTTCAACTTATAGAATTGTATAGAACTATAAGTAGAGACACTAACCATTATTTTAATACTGATATATATATATATATCGATATGGCTAAAGCTTTCTATAAAGTATATCATTCTAAACTTCTATTGAAGATGTCTAAATTAGAGATTGCTGGTAATTTACTTAAGAGGTTTATCTTATACCTTACCAATCAGGTTCAAAGAACTAAAGTAAATGATGTATTTTCTGGTTATATTCATGCAAGTTCAGGAGTTCCTCAATGTTCCGTTATTGGACCTCTTCTATTTTAATATATATCAATGACCTCCCTTCGATATTTTCATCACAGCTAATATGCTCTCTTTTTGACGATGATGCTAAATTTTCTCTATCCTATAGGAATACTACTGAACGAAATATCCTTCAATCAGGACTATCTGATCTATATGATTGGAAAGTAAAATGGAACCTTGAAATTACATTTGATAAATGTGCAATTGGAAAATCCGATATATCTTTGTATTTGCTAAATAATACCCTGATTCCAAATTACTCTAATTTTCGAGACCTTGGTATTGTTTTTGATGATAATATTAAATTCAATATTCATATTAACAACATATGTAGAAAAGCCTATGTGATCTCGAATATAAATTGTAGATGTTTCATTACACATAATTCGTATTATCTAGTCAAAGCTTATACCACCTATATACGTCCACTAGTCCTACTTGAATATGGTTCATCTATTTGGAATCCAGGCAAATACTCTATTGGCCTAAACAAACTTATTGAAAAAGTTCTACATAAATTTACTAAGCGAATTTACTTCAGATGTAACTTTATTAAATTAACTTATAATACTAGATTGTGTTTTCTTAATTTCATGAATTTATCCCTTTAAATAAGAAGGTTATCCAGAAAAAATAACTTTTGTTAAATATATATTATATATTATAATTAAGTTTATAATGGGATATATTATCAAATACAGTTGATTATTCAAGTTGTAATAATTGAATATAGCTATATTTATCTAAATAGAAATAAATATTATTCATGGGAGAAAATCAGTTCTGTAAAATCAAAATTCTCAATAAATAATGAACATAACTTTCCATCAGAAATAGGAGGATAATTTAAATGGGATTCATTACTTAGGATTTTTCTGTTAATAATAGAACATTTTTCTAATTAATTCCATAAGATATTATATTATTTTTATAATAATTTATTTTATCTAATGAAAGTTTAATTCTATATGTATTTCTTGCAATATATAATTGTTTATAATAGGTAATAGAAGTATTTTTAAATTAGTATAGTTGAACATTTATAATGATATTTATTGCCCGTATTAAAGTCAGAGTTATTTGTTACACCACTTAGAGTTAATTGATAAACATGTTCATATAATATACTTATATGTCAACACATTTATAGAAAACATTTTGAACACACTTATACATATCAATACATATATATATATATATATATATATATATATATATAATAAGAATACAATTTATTAAAAATATGTACCTTGATATATCATATATATATTATTATATTACTACAATTGTAGTTTTTATTTTTATTTAAACTTCATCTATTTGCAAAATAATACTCTACTTATATCTAATATAATAAATCTAATATACATTAAGTTAACTTATATATTAACTTTATATTATTACTTATATTAATTAAAATATAATATTTAGATGTATATTTATGATTACTTATAGGTATTTATATAAATGTATGTATTTATAAAGAAATTAATAACATAATTATATGTGAGAATAGTTTATTTGACTTTAAATATACATATCAAAATTGCATATATATTAAGTTAATAATAATAATGATCATGGTAATAATAATAATACAATTTTATATAAATAATATTTAAAATATTATAATTTATAAATTAATAATAATAAAATCTCAATAATAATATTTAAATTAGCATAATTATCGTTAAGTATGCGTATTTCCATCTTCCAGACACGTGTATACACATAGGCTTCAAATGTTATCAGTGGTAGTATTTAATACTGTGATAACTTAAATATGTCATATCAAATAATATAGGTCAAATGTATGAACTAATTTTAATTAAATATGTGTATAAACAATTTTCAATTGTTAATTACTCCGTATGTATTACAATAATGTTAAGATAAGATGGAAAGATCGTATTCTATGTAAGAGATATGATCATGCTTTGATACAAGCTTAGTTATTTTTAAGATTTATAAGTTTTAATATATTTTAATTAACTTACAAATAAATCGTTCTTATAAAAATTGTTATTTAACAAATTTAAAATAATAATATGTCAATAATTATAATTGAAATAATATTTTTAATAATACTGGCTGACAATGTGTATTATATAATAGTGTGTGTGTGTATTAATGATGAGTAATCACTAATATCGATGAAGTGTAGACTGCAGGAAACTAGGAACAGTTGAACCAATACCGAGATGTCGACATCACTTTTGTAAACTACAAATTTATTTATTATTAATAATATGAAATGTTTTATTTAAATTATATATGACTATGTACCTTAATAAATAAATTATTTAATATTATTGTAAATATATATATAATTAATATCGAAGCAGATTGAAAACTAACGATTTTGCGATCCTTGAGCGCCATGTGGAATCGAGTACCGGTGAAGGCGAATGTACCCTCAGCCGAGTGGAACATAGTGTCCACGTGACTCGGGGCATTACGTAACGGTGACCTAGTTCTGTGGACACGCCCACCCATTATTCTACTGCCGGGGGACACCGCGGTCTTGTAATACACTCCAGAACGTGTCACAAAGTAGACGTACTTGTCAAATGTGAAGGCGGCCGAGATAGATCTAGGCAGACCCGGGTATAACGTGTTTAGAGGTCTAGGATAACCGCTAAGCAGGCTGTTGTATTTGAACACGTAGACTTTGTTACCCTGCATGAGTGTTATTGTTGCGTGTTATATAATATTACATAATGCTAGTGAATAGCTGTATAATACGTGTACGACGTACTATCGATGTACAGATAGTTTATATTACGCTCGTATCACATATAATAGATAGACAATAGACTCATACTTATATACAATTATATAGGTCAATAAAATAGTTGTATCTAGTTTATATTAATTTAATTATTTAATCTAGTATATACAACTACACCATATCAATGCAGACTGTAGTATATAATAGTCCTTTATATTGTTTATTATTGTTTTTCCGTTGTATATTATTATCAAATTATTATCGTATTACTATTATTTTATTATTATTTTCTTCCCGCACGAGCGAAGGGGTCTACATGACCTTATTTTAGTGCTAATAAACTCAATATCATCATCATCATATATTAATATTTATCATTAAAATAATTTAAATGAATTCGACATACATAAATAATACGATTATAAACCTTAATAAATGTACTTATTTTTCCTTTATTTATGACTGCATCAATATTAGCAGGAACACCTGGGTAATATCTATGAATAGATCTAGGTTTTGTAGGGTTGTCACCGTTCAAGATATAAATGTTGGAGCCTGCGTGGTTTATTTAAATGGTTAACATAATGCAACAGAGTTATGCCTATTCATATATATATATATATATATATATATATATATATAATAGATGTATATACACAATGATTCTATTTTAATATATAATATAATATTAGTGTAATTAAAACCTTTAAAAGCCATAATGGCATCACTTATAACGGCTATTGCATCAAATCTAGCATCTTTGCATAGAGGGGTTTCATATTCATTCAATTTAGTCGTAGGCATTATTGTTGTTGTTGTTGTTGTCGTTGTTGTAGTTCTTTTCTTTGGATTTGTTTTTATATGTTCAGTTCGCCGTCCTGTATTAATATATAATTATAATTCATGTATATAATATATAATCATGTTAAGCTATATATATATATATATATATATATATCATTATATATTAAATATCTACATTATTAAAAGTTTACATCGTAATTATGTAAGAATATATTACTGGTTATCAAACCGTATAGGGCTTGTATTCCATCGATGTCGTCCTGTCCTAAATTATAATTAGGGAGGTAGCCCCTGTAGAATGGTTGCATCACTGAATTTGTATCTTTCGAATGTTTCAATCCTAGTGCGTGTCCGAATTCATGCGTGAGAACCTATACAAACGAACACGTGATTAGTTTAAGACACGATACAATACTTATTGCGTGTATGATGTTATTGTTAGTCATTCATTACTTGAGCTTATCACGTGATTATTGTAAACTGAGAGCTCTTTTATATACACTGATACGATAGATTTTATAATAATAATAATGATCATATTTATTAGAAGAATTTAGTTTGTTTCCTATTTGTTTTTAGTTTATAATAATAATATGAATTTTCTTCCTAAAAGGCTTTAAAATTATATATCAACTTTTCTGTTATTGTCACCCTAATATATATATTAATATAATATATCAATTAATAGAATATAGTTATAAATATAATATATTAACTATTATTATAACGTTTGATATAGTATGTCTCATGACAGATTATTTACACCGGTGCGCTTTGGTGCGCGTATAAACCTGCATGACATTGATGGTACCAAAACTACCGCGGATTGTCCAGCGTTCAGCTTCATCTAGATGAACTCTTCCACTGTCCGGTTGAAACGCGTGACCTAGTATACCCCTGAGCCCGTCGAAAGGAGTATCGTCGTCATGCTTTCCCTGTATGTGTGTATGCGCATGAATAGGTGTGTGTAGCTGTACATTTATTTGTATTTTTGTATTATAGTTAGTTTAATTTTATATTATTATTATTATACTACGATTTGTTCAGACCTCTGATTGTTATGGCATAGAAGTCTTATGAATAATATACAATTAAGTTAAATTATGTGTGTATGTAGATTTATGTATGCATGTATTTACATGTGATGATATGTATCATTCTTCTATAAAATAGTTTACATACTTTTTTATTATATATCTTATAAACAAACTTATATAATTATATATATATATATATATATATATATAATTTTTATTTACAAATATTATATAAAAGAAATATTTAACACAGAAGTAACCTATCAATACATTTTCTAATAAGATTATTACCTCGTTGCTAACTTAAACAATTAGTAACTAACGTAAACAAATTCAATGGTAATATTTGCATGCTGATCTCCGTAAACTTGACGAAATTGAAGAGGAGTTATGTCGCTCCAAAACTACAATGCAGATTTGTATTGTTATACACGCGCGGTCATTAATGCTATTTATGTAACTCTTATCAATATATTATCGAATTCAATAATATATTTAATAAACTGATAATTCATATATTATAGTGAAATACATACAGCTATTATAGTACGTATAATTAAACATGATGTTGTTCTATATGTGCTATAGTAATATAATTATATATTTATATATTAAAATGAATACCTTGAATGCTTTAGATGCACTGTTGTCTAGTTCTGCATGTGATATTTTCTTTGAATATTTTGTGATTTTATACGTCAGACTTGGTTTAAGCCACTTGGTACCCATGAAGGCATATTTTCTGACTCTCATCTGTAGAGATGTCCATACACTTTTATCATGGTTTCCGCATCTCGATATCTGCATCTTCTGTTCACTTTCTTTGTTCATGAAACCTTTTAATTATAATATATATATATATATATAATTGAATATATATATATATCAATACAATTGTCTTATTTAAATGTATACAATTACCTATAATATATTTAAATAAGCATTCACTATATTATTATTTAGATAATGTATTATTATTAATAATTAAACTTACCAGTAGGTTTAATCGAGGCCATAACTTGGAATTCTTTAATCGCTTTAACTACATCTTTATCTTCCACTTTAGAATCTTTATCGAGATATCCAAATTTATGAAGATAAGACTATTAATGTTATTATTATATTAACAACTATTATATTGTATATTTTTAAAGATTCTTTTCATAAAATAATAGAATTACTGAATTATTAAATAGATAATATTTAATAGTGTAATTGTTATTTATCGATAAATGTATATTCTAGAATTATATATTATAATATATAAAATAGATTGATATATATATAATGCTATATTATTACATTACATTATATTACACTTACTATGTGGTCAATTTTCTTAATCGGAACTGCGTATATAATCACTATGATAGATGCTAATAGTATCAGTGTATTCATGATGAAGCCCTACTACACGGAGACTGGTGTAATGTACTAATAATGAATGATACTGTTGATGTTTACTAGGATACTGTGCTCTTTTATAACCGGCTCTCTCGCTGGGTTACCAACTGAGATGTCAATCTTATCGCACACGTGATTCTATTTATAGATTTAATTATATCAATACCGCAATTATCTATTTTGATGCCTTTTTTTAAATGAAGTGCTAACAATTAATGACTTTGACATTAAATTAAACCTATTATTGTTTTCGCAGCTATATTTATCTTAATATTTCCCCATTTCATGAACAAAATAATACGTATTACAGCTTATACACATATTGAATTTTTTATATTTTTTTATTGTACTTTTATCACATCCAGGAACTTAAATGAAGTTTTTACTTGTAATCATATGAATCTAATATCCCATCGTAACATCTCTCATGTTAATACATCCATATTTTAATGAGATGCGATCAATAATTTATATAAAATTATATAAAATCACTTCTAAATATTATTATAAGATCTATTGTATTGGTTCGGACGAGGCTCGAATCTGCACCCTACTATATGTGAGTAAGATGTTGATTAAACGAGCTGAACACATCATAAAATAACTAGGGAAGAGATCTCCCATATAGGATTATATGCACATAAATCCTGAGGGATGGACGGTACCTACATATTGGTTGTTTGGCATCTCTCCACACCTAGAATATCAAATGGTTATACAGAAGGTATGATCAAATACACAAATAAAGTACAAAACGAAAACGAAAACTAGAAAAACAATACAATTTTAAAAATAACGACATTACATTTATGTATGTTAAGCATAAAATATTCCATTCATTTTAAGAGTATCTATATTTTTATTAAAATAGAAGAGGTCCAATAACGGAACATCGAAGAACACCTGAACTTGCATAAATATAACCAGAAAATGCATCATTTACCTCAGTTATTTGAACTCGATTGGTAAGGTATGAGCTAAACCTATTAAGTACATTACCAACAATCTCTAATTTAGACATATTCAATAGAAGTTTAGAATGATATACTTTATCGAAATCTTTAGCAATATCGATATATATATAATATCAGTATTAAAATAATGGTTAGTGTTTCTACTTATATTTCTATACAATTCTATAAGTTGAAGTCCAGTGATTCAACCGGCTAAAAATCCATACTGTTCCGTACATAATAGTTTATTAGATCTTAAATAATATAATAGATAGTAAGTTAATATTTTTATAAAAATAACATTACTAGATTAACTATATATAATTGAAGTATACTTTATACTAAAATAAATACTTTAAATACATATTAATTCTGGAAATGAAACCTGGAATATTAATATTTAATTAATGTATTATTTTATATAACAGCTTTTACTATATTATATTATCATAAAATATATATTTAATTATTAAAATTAGATAACCAATGTTCCTTCACTTGTGTTCCTATCTCTCGATAAAAAGCTTTTTATTGAATAGATAACAAAGAGGGTCAATCTGATTCTGCAAATATTATATCTGGAGTACCCCATGGTTCTTTTATTGGTCCATTACTATTTATGATTTATATAAATAATCTAGTTGATAGTATTGATAAAGATATTACAATTAATCATTTTTCTGATGATACAAAATAAAGTCAATTATCAAGTAATTCATTTTATAATTAGTCAATACTATGGAAATAAGAATATTCGGCCAACAAAATCATTTTCATTGATATTAGGCAAAGCTACCATTCCAACATATTATGTTAATGCTACTATAATTGTGTATTGCTTTTCCTATATAGATTTAGGTATAACTAATGATGATAATCTATATTTTAAAAACATAATAGTGTGTGTTGTACTAAATCCTATAATAATATTAATCGTACAATTCATTACTTTATTACAAATAATGTAACTGGAATATTAACAGCATATATATATATTCTATACTAGATCCAATATAGAATTTATATCATATATGTGGAATCCTGGTATAGATTCAAGAGGCTAAACTGAACTTAAAATACACATTGAATAGTAAAAAGTACTTTACTTGTTGTAATTTTTCTTTTCAAATATCATATAAAGTTATGAAGAGTGCATTAAAGTTCTTGATATAGATTCTCTTGAAATACGCCGATTTAGAAATGATTAAATAATTATTTATAAACTCACCTATTGTTTAATTGATATAGATCCTTCTTTAATTGTACACATTTATACTAGCAATATTAGTCGAGGCCACTATGAAAGACTATTAATAGATGAAAGACCATTAATAGATAAAGCAATAATTAACTGCGAAGAAATCTATATATAGAGTAGCCTATATATGGGATAGTCTTGTTGAGGATACAATTAATGTAAAAAGATTAACTGTATTCAAATCAAAAATTACAAATATTATTAAGTAATATAACCTGTAAATACGTACAATCCATATGTTTTATTAATATGTATATAGAAGATATACCCTCATCATATTGTTTATATTATTCTATGTTTATTTATCAGTTTCCGGTCCATGTAATTCTTCCTATTATTATTTACAATGTATACATATTTATAATACATTATTTATGTATTATATTTATTTACGTTTTATGATCATTTTACACTAACATATATTATTATACATATATTTATTTATTAAATAATGTATTATCATTTGTACACTCATAATAAAATGTAAATGAATTGAATTGACACCTCAAGTAATTTATTTACTTAAAAAATATTCTATAAAATATAAAATAGATATATATATATATCACCAAAATATAATAAAATAATATTATATTAAATAAATACGTAAATATTTAACATTTTTAATTTTTATATATCCTACTAAAATAGTATTGTTAATATTAAAGTATACTTTTGAAAATCTTTTAGTATTTTTGGTTCAACGAATATTGATTTATAATAATATAATATAATAAAATGAAATGCATCTACTTCCCTATTAATAATATCTATATTTTAGACAATACTTTCTTTACAAACGCTTTTGTTGATAACATTTTGATCGTATTTGAATTGTTATCATCATATTTATTAGAGCATAGTTAAATAGATTATTAATTCATAAATATAATACAACTATTTAATACGAGTTGATGACTTATTTTTATGTTATAAATGACTCGATTTTATGAGTCAAATTAAGAGTTTGATTATAAGGTCAGACAAATGACTCATATGATAACAATTACCGAGTCAAATGAGTCATTTTTATAATTGCATATAATGTATCTCTAAAATAAGTTTGAAAATAAGCGACTCATAGTGATATGACATTTTAAATATTTCAAATGCACTCCAGCTAGCCGGTTATTATCTCATTATCCGAAATAGATATTCTACTTCAGAAATTTCAAATAAACTAACCTATAGTGATATATATAATTTATGGAAATAAATATTTGTATTTTCAAATTAAACATATTCCTTTTTAACGGTATATCACTTTTTAATTATTATTATTAATTGTATTATATCTAGAGATAGGAATTATATATTGGGGTTTATAGACATTCTTTAAATATGTAATAAATAAGGTATACTAATCTATAGGTATATACCTAATTATACTATTAAGTATTATTTTGTTAGAATATTTGAAAAAATAATTAAGTTTATTTAATCAATAAAATATAATTAACTGTAATGAACTTACTAATTATATGAACTTACTAATGAACTATATTATACGAATATAGTTCATTAGTAAAAAAAATGTTCATTTATATATAAATTCATCATCACCAAGTTTTTTATCATTACAAAAATAAGTATCTATTCACTTATACATTTATTTCCATCTCTTTTTAATTTTAATAATTAATATATTCATCACAGAATAATTTATTATTTGATAGATTTAAAAATAAATATATATATTACCAATATATTAATTATATTATATTACACGCATTATATATAATGGCTTAATATATAATATGGCTAATTCCCATACTAAATTATTATCGTGTAAAGGCATTCATATTGTAATGAATGTCAATTACTTGTTATCGTAATTATAAAATAGTTCATCTAAATATTATTGTAATACTATTAATATATATCGTGATTGGGAAATAATTATTTTTATATTTTAATTTGTTTATAACATATTTATTATCTACATATATGTATATGTATATTGGTCTGATATATGAAATAAAATATATTGAATATATAGGAAATGAAATAAACAAATATTTGAGAATAAATATTGATAAACTGATAAGAATTGACTTTTTCCAAATATTATTGTCATGGTATAGTAAATCTAATTTTATATTCCATATTGCATGAATATTATTATTTTTTAATTAGTTAGCTCTATATTTTAAATATGTATATATATATATATTCAGTATAGTTTTTATATAATTACTTCTATATTTTGATATACAATTTTATATTTGGTTATTTTTTGAAATTATCCAAATATATGCTAATTTCAATCTATAATTTCATATGATTAAAAGAATTATTAATAAATGATTTGACAAAAGAATTATTAATAATTCTTATCATAAAAAGCTTGATATATATTACAAGTAAATATTAGCGATTGTGATGATATTTAAATATCCTATAAGTGAGTTAAACCTATATTCTACTATGTATCTATGCTGAACAAATACATGTGTGTTTCTATGTAATCTTTATATTTATAAATTAATCGTAGGTTGTACAAATGGTCAATCTAAGAATATAGGTCAGTTGTTCTTAGAAGGTAAATTTTCCTATTATGATCTTAGGAAAATCCTTAGCCATCTCTAAAATATTAAGTATTGTTTTAGGATAATACTTGGGTGATTTATTTGCACCTGTCAATAAAAAAGTGAACTCGTATTTGTAAATAGGACATCATTACATTTTCTAGAGAATTATAATTAAAACATTCATTTTTTTAAATAAATTATGATGATATCCTGCTATAGACAATAATATAATGTGTGTGGTTGTCACATATGGGTTATACCTTTCTCACTATTGTGAAATAGGATGTATTACGTAATTACCGTATAAACTATAAATAGATTGATACCTACCATATTGATAACAGTGAACCAGTGTATCATAACAAGCCTATAAATAAATTATGCAAGTTGACGTCGTAGGTCATTATAATCGTATTAATTCATTAGTAGTGACGTAAAATACACGTCGTACATGTATTATATATAAAAAAAGCCTCGATATAGCACGTGGTATTGTTATTGTTATTGTTATTTTTATTTGGTGGAGTCCTTTCATCCCATCCAGGAACTTAGATGAAGTTTTCACTTATAACCATATATGGCTCTAATGTCCCTTCGAAGCCGCTCTCATGTTAAGGTATCCATGGTTTTAACGAGAGCCGATCATTTATTTATACACAATTATATAAGATCACTTCTAAATAATATTTTAAGACCCATTTTATAAAATGAATTAATGGTCCGGACGAGGGTCGAACCCGTGTCCTACTGCTTGTGTGGCTGATGCCTTAGCCACTGAGCCACACAGGCAGTTTTTTGTGTGTGTTAACTAATATCATATACTGCGAAGTGTTTCGTTAATATCTATATACAGATTAATCTGATAATGAATAACGAAATATGTTGCATTAATATGGCTATATATCCAGGGATAATTATATATATTGTTATTGTTATTGTTATTTTGGTGGAGTCCTTTCATCCCATCGAGGAACTTAGGTGAAATGTTCACTTATAACTAAATTTATCCAATATCCCTGCGAATCCGATCTCGTGTTATGACATACATGTGTTCGATAATCCATCATAGTTATGCTCCATAATACACATATATATATATATATATACCTACATATATTTATAAACACATGATATATTATATATATATATATATATATATATATAAATATAGCATTATAATAATATATAAATATATAAATATATAATATGTACTATACTAATTATATTAATTATAATTACTTACTATTATATAATATTAATTACTATTATAATTATAAGACATAGAACTTATAAATATATAATGATTTTAAATACACTTCCTAAATTATTCACAATAATAATATTATTTAATAAATACCCAGGAAACCAAATGTAGTTGAAAAAACTATTTTAAACTAGCTTATTATCAACGTTGAAATATATAGGTTAATGTGAGCAATTTAAACTAGGTTATATTAAACATATAATAAAACTGGATTTTTTAAATATGTTTATAAACTAAGTTAAATTAAACATAATTATAAACTAGATTTTTTAACTATATATTTAAACTTGGTCAAATTAAACATAAATATAAACTTGATTTTTTAAATATGTTTATAAACTAAGTTAAATTAAATATAATTATAAACTAGATTTTTTAACTATATATTTAAACTAGGTCAAATTAAACATAAATATAAACTAGATTTTTTAACTATATTACTAAGTTAAATTAAACATAAATATAAAATATATAATTTATCTATATATCAAAATTAGTCTAAAGTAAATATACTTAAATTACATATATATATGTGTGTATATATATATATTATAATATTCTACATATTTTGATTAAATAAGTGACATTACCATTATCCTATTAAAAGAAACATAGTTTTTAAATATATATTTATTATTTAAGTAATAATATCATCGTCATTTTCAAAAGCTGTCACAGGTTCGTTTTGTTTCCCTGCCACAGGATCGTTTTATTTTCCTGCCAAACATTTAATATTATTATTATAGTAAATAATATATATATATATATATATATATATATATATTAATGTTATCATTGAACACTAATATGTGCATATATGGTAACTATAGGTATTAAATATTGATTTTAATTTCAAATTCAAATTTTAAACCAATACAAATTAAGGGTGTATTAAAATATGAGGCGCGTATTAAAATATGATTAATATTGTTATTTAACAAAAAAAAATTATTACATATTTTAATATCTTATTTATAAATTTGTAAAATTTCTGTAATTATTTGTGAGTATTTATTTTAATAAGTGATTTTATAAGCGTAATCGATATATTAATTATTTGAAATTGACAGGATTTTTGTAAATACTTGTCAAATTTAATTATATATTTCGATATCGTATACAAATATTGTACTAAAAAATTTATATTTTTACATTAAGCATAGATTATTGATAAAGTATAATTGATAAAAAAATCACATATGTATATAACAAGATATCATTCGTTGAAAAGAGAAGCTTCCAAACAGAAAATTTATAAATGTTCTTTCTATAATTAGCTTAAATGCGTAGACGCAAGACGTTATATTCTTGTATTAATTTTATATTATTCATTATTTATTTTGTATAATACTTTATAACTATTATTAAATTATTACTATAAAAATAAATTAATATTTTTTTATTTTATAACTTCTATACTTATATTTATATGTATATCTCATTATAATATTTATTTAAGTACTACTCTATATTAGTACCAGGGATGAGGTCAAATATGTATTTGTATTTAAATACGCTGATTTTGTATATTTGTATTTGTATTTGTATTTGAATAATTAATCAGTAATGTATTTGTATTTGGTGTATTTGATCAAATACATTTTTAAATACAATTTAAACAATTACTTTATGAATTAACAAATTAACAAATTAACAATAATTTATATTAAATAATATAAATTATATAATAGAACAATAATTTTCAAAAAATGTTATGAATACTATATAAATAAATTTATGAATTTATATTCTATATATAAAACGTATGTGTTAAGCTATGTTCACATGAGCAATCTATTCCAGTAATTTCGCAATAAATTCTTAGGAATTCCAGTTTAAAAATCCCCTAGCGGTATAAATGTTAGGGTACTTAAAAATACATACATTTGATGAACATATGAACTTAAGTACATTATATAATCATAAAGTGGTAATATATATATATTCATAATTTAATAATTATATAAGGAATTATATATTATAATTATTAATCAATTATTATTAATTATTAATTAAACATTCGTAAACGATTAAATAACTTAAATTGAATTACTTATCTTAATCGTAAACGATTATAATTGATTGATATTAGATTGACCTATAGAAATGTAAATGTATATGCATTAATGTTAGTCAGTATACATGTACGTGCGCTTTACCAATTACCAATTACATAAATTGTCACATAAACTAGAATAAATTGGTATTAGAACATTTAGTAAAAATCGCAGAAAAACATAGACTTTTACATTTTGGGAATTAATAAGAATTCCATTGCGAAATTTTTTGAATAGATTTCTCATGTGAACAGCACTTTATAAATTATAACTTATAATATCCCAAACAACAAGTCTATTGTTTACAGTTTTTTATTTTATTGATTTTCTTTAGGAATTAAATATATTTAAAATATATTTCAATTAATTATTATGCTATCTGGTATATGGATAAGGATTATTATTTTAAATCAAATATGCCCATATGATTTAAAATATGAATAAATAAAATTATTTAATATTTAATGTATTAATATTTTTATTTTGTAATTGTATTTGTATTTGTATAAAAATGTAATAAATATTTGTATTTGTATTTGATTCTTTAAGAAAAATGTATTTGTATTTGTATTTGATAAAGTGTATTTGACCCCAACCCTGATTAGTACTAATTATTATTGTTGCAGTGTTGTTTATTTACAATTATATTTTACTTGTCATTTATATATATATATATATATATATATATATATATATATTATAATATATTGTAATTATTAGTTTAAAAAAACTTGAAATTATCTCCATTAGTTATTTATCATTAGCGTTTTTAGAGCTAAAATAGCATTGTTTAGATGAACGCGTGCCTCCCCTTAATGGGAATATTTTCATTACTGAATATTTTAAATATCAATTTGATAATATAAGATATAATTGAAAATAATAACATTTAATAATAATCATAATAATAATTATATAGAGTTACCTATTATACATTAAGATATTCTTACGGCGTATACATGGCAAAGCTGATAGATGAACTATTTAGTAGCTCGGCACAGTAGGCAAACTCTTTAGAATTGGCATGTTAGGTGACCTCTAGCAGCTTGATACGGCAAGTGAACTCTTTAGATAGCACGAATCTGCTGTGATAATAGATTTTTTGAATATGAAAAAAGTTATTATACAAGGATTTTTTTAATTTAACTAACTCTACACGAGATTTTAATATTATTGAATTATATTGAGGATTTTTTAATAAAATTATAATTGATATTAACATTTAATAATAATCATAATACTAAATATATAGAGTTACCTCTTACTACGTACAGATATTCTTACGGCGTGATACATGACACGCGGTATGAAAACTGATAGCTTACACAATATCTATTACGGCGTGACTTGGTATGCTAACTATTTAGCAGCTCGACACGGCATTCAAACTCTTTAGCGGATAGGCACGATAGGTGACCTCTAGCAGCTCTATACGGCATGCGAAATCGTTAACAGATTGGCATGGATCTGTTGTGATCATAGATTTTTTTAATATGAAAAAATATTATACAGCGTTATTTTTTGATTTAAATACTAATACTTTACACTAGATTTTAATTTTTCTTTATTTGTCAAGATACACCAATTCTAACTTTGCTATAAAACATTAATAAATTAATTATGTTATGAATAAAACGTATGTATCAATTACATTATCAAAATTAATATTTATCTAAAAACTGATTTTGATTGATAATTCATAAATGTATTTAATTTATTTGTATATAAAATAAATTATAATAATTATTAAAATCAGATTTAGTGTATTTTTATTTTAGTATATATGTTTTGTATTTTAATAAGATTACATTAATATTTATATTTGATCAAATGTATTATTACATTTGAATAATTCAATAATTACTGAAATTAGATTTTCTGTATTTGAATTATTAACTAGAAATATATTTGTATTAGCAAGAATATTTATATTTAAATGACATTACATTTAAATAGGTTATCATAATTAGTATTTTAATAGTTGTCATGGTATTTGAATAAAATATATACATATACATATTTGTATTTTATCAAATACATTTTTTAATTAGTAATTTAATAATCAAAATCAGATCTGCTCTATTTGTATTTACATATGTACATAAATATATGTATTCATTTAGTAGGAAAAAGTTTTTTTATTTTTTGTATTTTGTTATATTCTCGTTTGAATTTTAGAGTATATTTATTTTTTATAAAATCAAAATGATTATTAATTAAATAAAACATTTTATAAAGAATTTAATAGTTATAGTTTAATATAGGAAATGTATCGAATCTAAAAGTATTAAAAAAAATAATATAAAGTATTATATTATTTGTTATTATTATTAATTGAATCTATTCGTAATGGATACATATCAAATTCACCTGATTATAGGTATTTAACACTTACTAACCTTATTTTAGTCCAATGACATGAATCGTATGGGGAATTTTCTCACTAGCTTTAACAAGAAATCATCTCAGGTCGCCTCTATCCGTAACCATGTCCAGTAATCACCAGTAGACAGACATCCACTAATTGATATTAAACATATAGTTTTTACTAGTCTTCAATTATATAATAGTGACTGATATTAATTAAAATATTAGATAATAAATACAATATACGATTAAAGATTGATATTAATTGAACAAAATAAAATAACCGACATAGATCTAAATTTATTTAGCTCTAGTAGGGCAGGTGGAAGTGGATGCGATATAGATTTTTGAATATATAATTAACTAGTTATATATATTTATATACATATACTAACTTTACTAACCAGGTCGAGCTTTATCAGTACTCCATGACAGGCTTGACACGTCAGATCATTTCTATCGCTCATCACATTTGTTATGGAAAATGACTGTGTATACAGCGTCCATCATCTGTTGTATATAGTTATTTATTGGATACCGGGATACGAGGCGTCACGCATGCGATTACATCCATAGATGAACATCTCTCATCAGTTTCTCTTTATTGCCCCAATAGTGTCCTAAAAATCCTAAATAGACAAATATATCAATGTATTGGGATAGATATAAGTATAATTGGTATATTATAAATATAATTACTTATTGACCATTATAAACCATACATTAATTTGTAAAAACAATTATTACATTTATCATTTAAAACAGCTCGATTATTATATAATCATAGTATAATATATTTATTTAGCTACATCCATACGGTATATGATATACATATAAATTATTATATTGTTTAAAATGCTACAAATGTACTACCCGCATACGCTATATGCTATAGCACTATAACTAGCTAATATTTAGACCTGCTCCGATCAATAATAGTATTGAAATATTCTAGCATAAAAGTAATTATATAACATTTATGAGCAATTAATACTAACAATTTTAGTAAAATATAATTTATTAAATCATGCTATAGCATATATAATTACTATATAAATAGTATTTATTAGTTATTTTAAATCATATATTATTGTGATAAACACTTTTATAGTTAATAAGTAATTACTTAGGTAGGTTCACAAATAAGGTATATATCACATATGGCCCGGTTTGTTTTTATTACGATATATGATGTCAAATGTAAAATACTCATTTATAATTTTACACACTAGTGTACATGATAATCTTATATGGAAATTGCACATGAAGTCTATATTATTAGAGTATATATAAAATAGTTTTTATTAAAATTTTAAAGTTACAACGATGCGAATAAAATACTATAAATTGTATATAGGCAATCGTAATCAAAACAAAAATGGGCCATATTCGATATTCTCCTAAAATAATTGTTCACAACTAATTATCTAAACATTAATTATAGCTCACTAAATTAATGTATATATATATATATATATATATATGTAAATTTAGCCTTAAATACATGATTAATAACTTGATATCAAATATTATTTATTGAAAATAGTAGATTTAAAAACAAAATTTGATAGTACGTTAATTTTTAAATAAAAGTGTCCTGTCAATTATGAAGTTATTATATATATAATATATAAATACTTTAAAATATAACTATAAATCTCAATTATTATATTATATTATACTATTAGAGTAACTATATCATAAATAATAAACTATTATACACCCTTAAGTATATTAAGTACCTATAGTTATAATATTAAATATATAAAAGTCAACAAAATAAATATATATATATATATATTATATAGATACTATTCTTAATAAATATATGCTACCATTTTGATAATATATTCATGGGCATTTTTATAGATACAAAATTCATAACTATTCCACAGTTATATTAGTTTTCAAATATAAGTATTTATTATCAAATTTATAACTTTATAATTATAATAAATTATAAATAATAAAAATATATAGTTAAATAATTTATAAATGTTACCAATTTAAGTATTATTACTTATGTATTAATAATTGTATTATATATGTATATGTATTGTTAAAATATATATATATATATTATATATTTATAAATAATTATTTAATATTAATTATGTAAATAAGCATTCAATAAATGATTTATCGAGTATATATTTATAAATAATTATATAATATTAATTATGTAAATAACTTATTACTAAAAAGCATTCAATAAATGATTTATCGAGTATTATAATAATACTTATTAAATGGAAAATTCTAGATTTTCAATTAAATGTTTTTCAATTTTGTATTTTGCGGTTCAGACTCGTATGGAGTTATTTTCAAGTATATATAATATATTTATGGGACATTTTATAGATAAAACTTTCATAAATATTTCAAAGTTAATATGATTTTTCAAAAACATGTATTTGTAATCATATTTTTTAATTTAATAATTGAAATATTTACAAACCTATATCGATTGCCATAAGAAATCTGCTTGTCGCTGATTGGACATCATATTATGGGATGTTTATTTTATAATTTGACAGTTAAATTATAAATCGGTTAATAAATAATGTTTCATGATCAAAATAAACATGATTTTCTAAAAAAAAACCATGTAATATATTGTATCAATAACATATATGTTTATATATTATTTAATAAATAATTGATTTTAAATAAAGATTATACTATATTATAAAAAAATAATATTCTACATTATATAAAAAGAGTATTCTACATTATATAAAAAGATTTTTATAAAATATAACTCGAATGTATATTATATTAAATACTCTTTTGGTAGTTTGTATATCTGTTATGATATGGAATACTCTTTTATAGAGTATTTGGCCGTATTAGTAGATAGAAAACTGTTTTTAAATAAAGAGTTTTCTACATTATAAAAAAAGAGTTTTCTATATTTTAATAAACTCTGGAAAACTCTTTTTTCTAACAGTGTATAATAGCAAAATAATAGCAGCATAATATACCTTAATGGCAACATAATACAGCATAATAGCACAATGTAAACATTCGAGGTTATTATATATGCTATTATGTTGCTATTATGTAGCTGTTATGAAGCTATTAATATTTGCTGGGTTATTATAAATATTATAATAATATAATATGAGGAATATAATACTATAACAATACTATAATATACTATAATAAGTAAATATTATTTAGGACCATTAAATAATAATATAATTTATATTAATATGTTTCATACTATTAATTCTAATATTACAATTAATTATGATACATAGGTGTACTATAGGTACCCATGATACCTATATATATATATATATATATATATATATATATATATATAGATTCTATTATTCAATTATATGATATGTATTTATAGTTGCAGATAAATAGTATTTACCTATATTATTCAACATATTTATTAATTCATTTATTACAGTTTTTTTAACTATATTTTATGTTTAAATGCAACCAAAATGTTATCATTCAATTATAAGAAATGTATTTATAGTTGCAGATAAATAGTATTTATCTAAATTTTTCAACATATTTATAAATAAATTGATTAAAGTTTGTTTTAACTATATTTTATGTTTAAATGCAACCAATATTTTATAAATATATTTATAAATAATTATATGTTTCATGTGAAGTTGCACAATAAACATATTTATTAACTTTTGCAACGTAATTCAACCAAATGCAACGTAAAAAACCATATTTGGTTTCCTGGGTATATGCAGATAACATTTTAAATTAATATATTAACAAGCGAACCTTATACTACTTAACGTTAACGCTTCAAACCAGTTAGCCTAGACTATGCACTATAGATACCTGGGGAAAGTTACTTATGTGATATTCTGTTAGCTATATTGAATTATTAACTTCCGATATAAATCTGATAATTATAATGTATTTAATATACTCAATATAAGATAATACACAAGTATCCTACCTAAGTTGATAATCAACTATAGCTTCAGTGATGACACTTGTTCATCTAGATTACAAAAATAGGATAGTAATAATTATTTACATATAAATAATGATATGTGATCACACATAATATTACTATAAATAGATAGATTACATCAGTTAATCTCAGTTAATATGATTGCAATTAAAATAATATGCATAATATGCATTAGTCATACAACTATTTTTATAAAGAATACCTCATCCTTGCAATACTTAAATATTGTTCTAAAGATTAATCTAATGCAGAATGGAAGAAACTATTTCAGTTAGAATCCACATTAATGATTTTTCTATAAGGCATGTATTATCCTGTCATTAACTTTCTTTATTTCACATACAACTTTTAAAATATAATTACACCTGCAGTTACACCTATTGTCACGCATATAGTAACGCCTGCAGTTACGCCTATGGGTGTGTTGATTGTATTAATTTGTAAATGATTTAATTATAATATAAACACTTGTAAAATTATATCATTATAATAAGTATATGATATTTTAATGTATATATAATACAATTTAATATATATATATATATATATATATATATATATATATAAAACTATTAATATATGACTATGTACAATTACTTATCCCTATAGTTAAACACCACAAATACATATTATAAATAATAAGTATTCTTTGTTTTAGACATATAATAAAATCATCATAAAGTATATTTATTAATTATATGATAATGAAATATCTCTATACAATTCGGCATACTTTAGGGGGTAAGCGTTCGTTTTAATTAATTATGTTACTTTAACATATAATTAATTATCTTTAAAAGTATGTATGTATGTATATATATATATATATATATATATAGCCTATACTAGGTTGGTTCGTCCCATATAAGTTGAATAAGTTCATAAATGTTGATAATTACCTGAAATGAAGTGAGATGATGTGAAACAAGTATCAAATCAATGCAAATAAGTATGATTCATATGTATTGAAATACTATTAATACTATAAATTATATAATACTATTATCATATAAGACATACATAATAGAATTATTTTAATAAATTCATTATTAGTAATATAAATTATCATATAAGACATAAACTATACAAAATATGAACTTAATAATACATTATTATATATATAGTAATACGGTTATAAACAATAAATATAAATACACATCTTTACCTGGATTTTATTACTGATATATCACGATTGTTAAAGCTCATAATAGTATACTATATTCTTATAAAATTAACGATTAAATAAGAACATAAATCTATTTCTTCGTATGGGTAATTCATTTCCTATTTATCAAATATTCTCAATGATGAAAAAAGAGTTCTTAATATAAGTTATGTGAAATCTCGACTATTTTTAAATAATTAATATACTTAAATGGCAAATCTCCTATAATCTCGAGGTTACAAGAAGTATCGTAGATACGAAGTATGGTGAGGTGTATGTAAGCAAAATAATAGGTTGAATTTCAGGTGAGGTGTGAATTAAATACGCGAGAGTAAGATAGCGGTTCTAAAAAATAGATTTATTGGCCGATGTCGTCTATTCTTATACATTACAGATTTAATATGACTTTTTACTTGTCACATGGTTTAAAGTCACATGGTTTATTGATTGAAAATGTGTGAAACATTGAAAATGTTAAACTATCAAATCTAGGTTAAATGTAAAAATCGAATCATGTATAATTGAATCATCTTAAATAATATGTCAATTAAATTACCAATATGTAATCAATTAATTATGTTTAAAAAAATAATTATAATAAAAGATGTTTCTTCAGTTTTTTTGCGGAAAAGTGAAATGGAAGGAGCACTTCTTATCACCAGAGGTAGCTTATTACACATTGGGCAGCATAAATCATGAAATACCTATTTGTGATTTGTAGTCGATATCTACCATCTTCAATTTTCATTGGACAGAGCCTTGAATAGCCAGTTATTTTCTCTTATAATATCGTTGATAAATAGGAAGGTTCTCCAGAAATAATAACTTTTGTTAAGTATATATTATATATTATAATTAAGTTTATAATGGGATATATTATCAAATACAATTGATTATTCAAGTTGTAATAATTGAATATAGCTATATTTATCTAAATAAAAATAAATATTATTCATGGGAGAAAATCAGTTCTGTATCATGGCAATTCTTATATTTCCATTTGATATACATCTACCGGTTATTATCATTAATATAATTAATGAGAAGCTTATATATATTTAGTTTACCTGTAATAGGAAGTAGGTTATAGGTCTAAAATTGCCAAAATCATTAGAATCTAAAAATGTTATTGTTATGATTGCGAATATCAAGATGATTTTTAGAATTTCGGAAATTCACATTTATTTAATAAATCAATTATAATTGTAGAGAGGAGATGAGTAATAGTATTAGCTAATTTCTTAAGGACAGAAATAAGGAAGATGATAAAAAGGACGACTAAGAAGATGTAGCCTAATTATATAATTATAGATATCAAAAATTGAAGAATAGAGAAAGTTATTAAATAAAAAGAGGCTGTATTAATGTATTTTGAAAGAGTACTAATATCCTCATTTAAAAATATTATAAATTTATTCACAAATAATAATAACTTTAAAATCAAAATTCTCAATAAATAATAAACATAACTTTTCATCAGAAATAGGAGGATAATTTAAATGGGATTCATTACTTAGGATTTTTCTGTTAATAATAGAACATTTTTATAATTAATTCCATAAGATATTATAATAATTTATTTTATTTAATGAAAGTTTAATTCTATATTTATTTCTTGCAATATCTAATTCTTTATAATATGTAATAGAAGGATTTTTAAATTAGTATATTTGAACATTTATAATGATATTAAATCTAATATAAAGTAAATTAACTTTTATATTAACTTTATATTATTACTTATATATTATCAGTTATATTAATTAAAATATAATATTTAGATGTATAGCTATTTACTTAAATGTATGTATTCATAAAGTAATTAATAACATAATTATATGTGAAAATAATGTATTTGACTTTAAATGTATGCATACAAATTGCATATATAATAAGTTCATAATAATAATGATCGTGGTAATAATAATACATTTTGATATATAAATAATATTTAAAATATTATAATTTATAAATTTATAATAATATATCTCAATAATAATATTATAATACAAATAATTCATAATAATAAAATTCAAATAAAATCCATGTAATAGATATGATCATGCTTTGATACAAGCTTAGTTATTTTTAAGATTAATAAGTTTTAATATATTTTAATTAACTTACAAATAAATCGTTCTTGAAAAATGTGTTATTCAACAAATTTAAAATAATATTATGTCAATAATTATAATTGAAATAATATTTTTAATAATACTGGCTGACAATGTGTATTGCATAATAATGTGTGTGTATTAATGATGAGTAATCACTAATATCGATGAAGTGTAGACTGCAGGAAACTAGGAACAGTTGAACCAATACCGAGATGTCGACATCACTTTTGTAAACTACAAATTTATTTATTATTAATAATATGAAATGTTTTATTAAAATTATATATGCATATGTACCTTAATAAATAAATTATTTAATATTATTGTAATTATATATAATTAATATCGAAGCAGATTGAAAACTAACGATTTTGCGATCCTTGAGCGCCATGTGGAATCGAGTACCGGTGAAGGCGAATGTACCCTCAGCCGAGTGGAACATAGTGTCCACGTGACTCGGGGCATTACGTAACGGTGACCTAGTTCTGTGGACACGCCCACCCATTATTCTACTGCCGGGGGACACAGCGGTCTTGTAATACACTCCAGAACGTGTCACAAAGTAGACGTACTTGTCAAATGTGAAGGCGGCCGAGATAGATCTAGGCAGACCCGGGTATAACGTGTTTAGAGGTCTAGGATAACCACTAAGCAGGCTGTTGTATTTGAACACGTAGACTTTGTTACCCTGCATGAGTGTTATTGTTGCGTGTTATATAATATTACATAATGCTAGTGAATAGCTGTATAATACGTGTACGACGTACTATCGATGTACAGATAGTTTATATTACGATCGTATCACATATAATAGATAGACAATAGACTCATACTTATATACTATTATATAGGTAAATAAAATAGTAGCTTTTAGTTTATATTAATTAATATATATTAACATTTATCATTAAAATAATTTAAATGACTTCGACATACATAAATAATACGAATATAAACCTTAATAAATGTACTTATTTTTCCTTTATTTATGACTGCATCAATATTAGCAGGAACACCTGGGTAATATCTATGAATAGATCTAGGCTTTGTAGGGTTGTCACCGTTCAAGATATAAATGTTGGAGCCTGCGTGGTTTATTTAAATGTTTAACATAATGCAACAGAGTTATGTATATTCATATATATATATATATATATATATATATATATAAATATATATATATATATATATATATAATAGATGTATACATACAATGATTCTATTTTAATATATAATATAATATTAGTGTAATTAAAACCTTTAAAAGCCATAATGGCATCACTTATAACGGCTATTGCATCAAATCTGGCATCTTTGCATAGAGGGGTTTGATATTCATTCAATTTAGTCGTAGGCATTATTTTTGTTGTTGTTGTTGTTGTCGTTGTTGTCGTTCTTTTCTTTGGATTTGTTTTTATATTTTCAGTTCGCCGTCCTGTATTAATATATAATTATAATTCATGTATATAATATATAATCATGTTAAGCTATATATATATATATATATATATATATATATATATATATATATATATATATATATATCATTATATATTAAATATCTACAGTATTAAAAGTTTACATCGTAATTATGTAAGAATATATTACTGGTTATCAAACCGTATAGGGATTGTATTCCATCGATGTCGTCCTGTCCTAAATTATAATTAGGGAGGTATCCTCTATAGAATGGTTGCATCACTGAATTTGTATCTTTCGAATGTTTCAATCCTAGTGCGTGTCCGAATTCATGCGTGAGAACCTATACAAACGAACACTTGATTAGTTTAAGACACGATACAATACTTATTGCGTGTATGATGTTATCGTTAGTCATTCATTACTTGAGCTTATCACGTGATTATTGTAAACTGAGAGCTATTTTATATTCACTGATACCATAGTTTATATAATAATAATAATGATCATATATATTAGAAAAATGTAGTTTGTTTCCTATTAGTTTGTTAGTTTATAATAATAATATGAATTTTCTTCCTAAAAGGCTTTAAAATATTATATCAACTTTTCTGTTATTGTCACCCTAATATATATATTAATATAATATATCAATTAATAGAATATAGTTATAAATATAATATATTACTATTATTATAACGTTCATTGATATAGTTGTCTCTTTACAGATTATTTACACAGGTGGTGTGCGCGCGTGTGTGCGCGTATAAACCTGCATGATATTGATGGTCATAAAGCTACCGCGGATAGTCCAGTGTTCAGCTTCATCTAGATGAACTCTTCCACTGTCCGGTTGAAACGCGTGACCTAGTATACCCCTGAGGCCGTCGAAAGGAGTATCGTCGTCATGCTTTCCCTGTATGTGTGTATGAGCATGAATAGGTGTGTAGCTGTACATTTATTTGTATTTTTGTATTATAGTTAGTTTAATTTTTTTATATTATTATTATTATACTACGATTTGTTCAGACGTCTGATTGTTATGGCATAGAAGTCTTATGAATAATATACAATTAAGTTAAATTATATGTGTATGTAGATTTATGTAGGCATGTATTTACATGTGATGATATGTATCATTCTTCTAAAAAATAGTTTACCTACTTTTTTATTATATATCTTATAAACAAACTTATATAATTATATATATATATATAATTTTTATTTACAAATATTATATAAAAGAAATATTTAACACCGAAGTAACCTATCAATACATTTTCTAATAAAAGTGTTACCGCGTTGCTAACGTAAACAATTGATAACTAACGTAAACAAATTCAATGGTAATATTTGCATGCTGATCTCCGTAAACTTGACGAAATTGAAGAGGAGTTATGTCGCTCCAAAACTACAATGCAGATTTGTATTGTTATACACGCGCGGTCATTAATGCTATTTATGTAACTCTAATCAATATATTATCGAATTCAATAATATATTTAATAAATTGATAATTCATATATTATAGTGAAATACATACAGCTATTATAGTACGTATAATTAAACATAATATTGTTCTATATTTATAGATTAAAATGAATACCTTGAATGCTTTAGATGCACTGTTGTCTAGTTCTGCATGTGATATTTTCTTTGAATATTTCGTGATTTTATACGTCAGACATGGTTTAAGCCACTTGGTACCCATGAAGGCATATTTTCTGACTCTCATCTGTAGAGATGTCCATACACTTTTATCATGGTTTCCGCATCTCGATATCTGCATCTTCTGTTCACTTTCTTTGTTCATGAAACCTTTTAATTATATTATATATATATATAATTGAATATATATATATCAATACAATTGTCTTATTTAAATGTATACAATTACCTATAATATATTTAAATAAGCATTCACTATATGATTATTTAGATAATGTATTATTATTAATAATTAAACTTACCAGTAGGTTTAATCGAGGCCATAACTTGGAATTCTTTAATCGCTTTAACTACATCTTTATCTTCCACTTTAGAATCTTTATCGAGATATCCAAATTTATGAAGATAAGACTATTAATGTGTTTATTATATTAACAACTATTATATTGTATATTTTTAAAGATTCTTTTCATAAAATAATAGAATTACTGAATTATTAAATAGATAATATTTAATAGTGTAATTGTTATTTATCGATAAATGTATATTCTAGAATTATATATTATAATATATAAAATAGATTGATATGTATATATATAATGCTATATTATTACATTACATTATATTACACTTACTATGTGGTCAATTTTCTTAATCGGAACTGCGTATATAATCACTATGATAGATGCTAATAGTATCAGTGTATTCATGATGAAGCCCTACTACACGGAGACTGGTGTAATGTACTAATAATGAATGATACTGTTGATGTTTCCTCGGATATTGGGCTCTTTTATACCCGTCTATCTAGATGTGTTACCCACTGAGATGTCAATCTAGTCGCACACGTGATTCTATTAATAGATTTAATTACATCAACACCGCAATTATCTATTTTGATGCCTTTTTTTCAATGAATGGTAACAATTAATGACTTTGACATTAAATTAAACTTATTATTGTTTTCGCAGCTATATTTATCTTAATATTTCCCCATTTCATGAAAAAAATAATACGTATTACAGCTTATACAAATATTGAATTTTTTATATTTTGTTATTGTACTATTATCACATCCAGGAATTTAAATGAAGTTTTTACATATAACCATATGACTCTAATATCCCATCGTAACATCTCTCGTATTAATACATCCATATTTTAATGAGATCTGATCAATAATTTATATAAAATTATATAAAATCACTTCTAAATATTATTATAAGATCTATTGTATTGGTTCGAACGAAGCTCGAATCCGTACCCTACTATCTATGAGTATGATACCTTAGCACACTGTGCCAAATAGGCAGTTACTGCCTACATAAATATGTGAATAAATTGTGGGATCATAAGGGAGATATAAATTCTTTAATGAAGTACATATACAATAAATATAATTATAAATAATGATTTTGTATACTTATACTATTTGTACAAATAAAACAATCTTAATTCTAAGTAAATACATATTGTATTTCAATATTCCATTATTTAAATTTATATTATTTAAATTTTTTGGATTTTAATACATTCCTGAAAGGAATTTTTTTTTAATAAATTTGTTGGAAAGATTATTTATATTTAAAAAAAAATCTATATATTATGTAAAGAAAAAAAATCTATATATTATATATATTGAAAAAATAATATAAAATATAAATACTAATAATAATATATTAAAAAATTATGTAAATAAAGGTTAATTTTTAAAATAGATGGTGGAGTCAAACTAATCCTCCTAAAAAAGTGTGGACGTGCATAATAATAATAAATTAATAAATTGATAATTTCATTATATTTACAGTTTACTGATATATTGTTGTACTATAATATAATAATGTTATACAATTGATATTCAATTTGTTAAAAAAAAATTACTGTATATAAATAATGTTATGGTTTTAAATGTATAATTTTTGAAAACTTCACTCCATCATACTCTACGGCGTTCATTATACATATATATTGTACACTATATGACAGTATGTTTTATAAACTCTGACTTAGATTTACTAGTTATTAATTAAATTTATCAACTATAAGCCATCAAGTAATCAACGTCTATCTTAATATGCACTATATATATAATCATATTAGTAATAGTTGTTTTATCTAATTATATCTTTTATACATATTCCATTATAATAATGTATATTTAAAAACCAATGAACTAATTAGTTCTTAGTTCATTAATACATTAATGTGGGACGTGAAATAAATCACAGAATTGTTAAACAAAAATTAGTGTGTACATTAAAACTATTAGATAATATATATATATATATATATATATATATGATAATAAATCTTATTGATGAGAGATATATTTTATAAAATAAATTATTGCACAATATGTATCGCTGTTGTAATATCCAATGTGTTTATTTGACCTACAAAATATACAAAATTGGAACATATATCGAATACATAAAATAATTATATCCAATGTGTTTATTGTACCTATAATATATACAACATCGGAAAGTTGTTATATATTTACGTTGACGGTCAACGTGTTTGGATGCTTGGAAAATGTTATATATTATAATACATTTATATATTTTTTAAAATGGTAAAAAAAAATGTGTAATATTTTACATTTTAATATTATATATAATACTTTTTTTAGATAATTGTATTATTAAACATTATATTATTGTATATTTTTGAACTCTAACAAATATACTGTTTTGAAAGTATGTTTTTCTTGTGATTAATAAGATAAATTTATTTTTATCTATATGAAATACTTAAAATAAATATTATAATTGTCATGAATAAGATACTTAAATAAAATATTTCTACTTATTAATATAAAATAAAATATTTAAATATAAATAGGTTTAATTAGGTTAGTTTTATTTTACAGACGAGTTAATGGCAGAAGTTTAGGATCAACAATATTATTTATGATACAAATAGCTTTTTTTAAATAAAACTAATGGATAATCTATTACTATAGTTATTACCCCATATTTCAATATACAATAAATAGTTTGTAGTATCGTTCACTGTTATGTATTATTTTTTATATTATTTATATTTTATATATTTATATTGTTTAACATGATTTCTTTATAAAATAGTTGTTTCTATTAGCCTTTTGTAATATTTATAAATATATTTATAAATATATATATATATATATATAACTAAGTTTTCTAAATGATCAGACATACTATTAGGATATTGTTCAAATCTTAATAAAATATGTCTTATAATACTATTTATAAGTAATATTATATAACGATGTATAAATAGATAGATATATAGATAGATAATAGTGCATTGAATAGATTCAAAATGATGGGTAACAATAAATAATAATGACAGGAATATATAAAGAATAGTAAACAAATATAAATAAGTTGTGATTTACACACACCGAAAGTAAATAAAATAATAATAAAAGCAATATTTGGGATGTTGATTAAACGAGCTGAACACATTATCAAATAACTAGATAATAGGTCTCCCATATAGGATTATATGCACATAAATCCTGAGGGATGGACGGTACCTACATATTTGTTGTTTGGCATCTCTACACACTTAGAATATCAAATGATTATAGAGTAGGTATGATCAAATACCCAAATAAAGTACAAAACGAAAACGAAAACTAGAAAAACAATACAATTTTAAAAATAACGACATTACATTTATGCATGTTGAGCATAAAAGGTGCCATTAATATTAAGAGTATCTATATTTGTAATAAATATGCTTATAGATTTAGCCGAAGCCACATAACCAGGAAGTGAATTCCAAGCCGTACTCACTCTGTTGCTGAATGAATTGATAGTTGATTTATTAATGCATTTGTCTTGATTAGAGGTAATAAGTTTGTTTAGGCCAATAAAGTAATTGCCTGGATTCCAAATAGTTGAACCATATTCAAGTAATGGACGTATATAGGTGGTATAAGCTTTGACTAGGTGACTACGAATTATGTGTAATGAAACATCTAAAATTTATATTAAAGATCACATAGGCTTTTCTACATATGTTGTTAATATGAATATTGAATTTAATATTATCATCAAAAACAATACCAAGGTCTCGAAAATTAGAGTATTTTGGAATCAAGGTATTATTTAGCGAATACAAAGATATATCGGATTTTCCAATTTCACATTTATCAAATGCTATTTCAGGGTTCAATTTTACTTTTCAATCATAGAGATCAAATAGTCCTGATTGAAGGATAATTCGTTCAGTAGTATTCATATAGGATAGAGAAAAATTAGTATTATCGTCAAAAAGAAGGCATGTTAGCTGTGATAAAATATCGAAGGGAAGTCATTGATATATATTAAAATAGAAGAGGTCCAATAACGGAACATTGAGGAACACCTGAACTTGCATGAATATAACCAGAAAATACATCATTTACCTTAGTTCTTTGAACCTGATTGGTAAGGTATGAGCTAAACCTCTTAAGTACATTACCAGCAATCTCTAATTTAGACATCTTCAATAGAAGTTTAGAATGACATACTTTATCGAAAGCTTTAGCCATATCGATATATATATATATAATATCAGTATTAAAATAATGGTTAGTGTCTCTAATTATAGTTCTATACAATTCTATAAGTTGAAGTCCAGTGATTCAACCGGCTAAAAATCCATACTGTTCCGTACATAATAGTTTATTAGATCTTAAATAATATAATAGATAGTAAGATAATATTTTTTCAAAAATAAAATTACTAGATTACTAATATCTAATTGAAGTATACTTTATACTAAATTAAATACTTTAAATACATATTAATTCTGGAAATGAAACCTGGAATATTAATATTTAATTAAGGTATTATTTTATATAACAGCTTTTACTATATTATATTATCATAACATATATATTTAATTATTAAAATTAGATAACCAATGTTCCTTCACTTATGTTCATATCTCTCGATAAAAAGCTTTTTATCGAATAGATAACAAAGAGGATCAATCTGATTCGGCAAATATTGTATATGGAGTACCCTAGGGTTCTTTGATTGGTCCATTACTATTAATGATTTATATAAATAATCTAGTTGATAGTATTGATAAAGATATTACAATTAATCATTTTGCTGATGATATGAAATTAAGTCAATTATCAAGTAATTCATTTTATAATTAGTCAATATTATGGAAATAGGAATATTCGGCCAAAAAATCATTTTCATTTATATTAGGTAAAGCTAACATTCCAACATAATATGTTAATGATACTATAATTATATATTGCTCTTCCTATATAGATTTAGGTATAACTAATGATGATAATCTATATTTTAAAAACATAATGGTGTGTGTCGTACTAAATCCTATAATATTATTAATCGTATAATTCATTACTTTATTACAAATAATGTTACTGGAATATTAACAGCATATATATATATATTCTATACTAGTCCTAATATAAAATTTATATCATATATGTGGAATCCTGGTATAGATTCAAGAGGCTAAACTGAACTTAAAATATAACTTGAAGAGTAAACAGAACTTTACTCGTTGTATTTTTTCTTGTCAAATATCATATAAAGTTATGAAGAGTGCATTAAAGTATTTGATATAGATTCTCTTGAAATGCGCCGATTTAGATACGATTAAATAATTATTTATAAACTCATCTATTGTTTAATTGATATTGATCCTTCTTTAATTGTACACATTTATACTATCAATATTAGTCGAGGCCACTATGAAAGACTATTACTAGATAAAAGACCATTAATAGATAAAGCAAGAATTAACTGCGAAGAAATCTATATATAGAGTAGCCTATATATGGGATATTCTGGTTGAGGATATAATTAATGTAAAAATAGTAATGTATTCAAATCAAAAATTAAAAATATTATTAAGTAATATAACCTTTAAATACGTACATTCCATATGTTTCATTTAGAGGATATACCCTCATCATATTGTTTATATTATTCTATGTTTATTTATCATTTTCCGGTCCATATAATTCTTCCTATTATTATTTACAATGTATACATATTTATAATACATTATTTATATATTATTTTTATTTACTTGTTATGATCATTTTATACTAACATATATTATTATACATATCTTTATTTATTAAATAATGTATTATCATTTGTACACTCGTAATAAAATGTAAATGAATTGAATTGACACCTCAAGTAATTTATTTACTTACAAAATATCCTATAAAATATAAAATAGATATATATTAATAAAATGATATTATATTAAATAAATAAATATTTAAATATTTAACATTTTTAATTTTTATATATCCTACTAAAATAGTATTGTTAATATTAAAGTATACTTTTGAAAATCTTTTAGTATTTTTGGTTCAACGAATATTGATTTATAATAATATAATATAATAAAATGAAATGCATCTACTTCCCTATTAATAATATCTATATTTTAGACAATACTTTCTTTACAAACGCTTTTGTTGATAACATTTTGATCGTATTTGAATTGTTATCATCATATTTATTAGAGCATAGTTAAATAGATTATTAATTCATAAATATAATACAACTATTTAATACGAGTTGATGACTTATTTTTATGTTATAAATGACTCGATTTTATGAGACAAATTAAGAGTTTGATTATAAGGTCAGACAAATGACTCATATGATAACAATTACCGAGTCAAATGAGTCATTTTTATAATTGCATATAATGTATCTCTAAAATAAGTTTGAAAATAAGCGACTCATAGTGATATGACATTTTAAATATTTCAAATGCACTCCAGCTAGCCGGTTATTATCTCATTATCCGAAATAGATATTCTACTTCAGAAATTATATATTATTTTTATTTACTTGTTATGATCATTTTATACTAACATATATTATTATACATATCTTTATTTATTAAATAATGTATTATCATTTGTACACTCGTAATAAAATGTAAATGAATTGAATTGACACCTCAAGTAATTTATTTACTTACAAAATATCCTATAAAATATAAAATAGATATATATTAATAAAATGATATTATATTAAATAAATAAATATTTAAATATTTAACATTTTTAATTTTTATATATCCTACTAAAATAGTATTGTTAATATTAAAGTATACTTTTGAAAATCTTTTAGTATTTTTTGGTTCAACGAATATTGATCTATAATCCCTATTAATAATATCTATATTTTAACGATACTTGTTTTATAAACGCTTTTGTTGATAAAATGTTGATCTTTTGTTGATATATAATATTCTTATTTGAATTTTTATCATCATTTGTATTAGAGCATTGTTAAATAGATTATTAATTCATTAATATAATACAACTATTTATTACGAGTTGGTGACTTATTTTTATGTTATAAATGACTCGATTTTATGAGTAAAATTAAGAGTTTGATTATAAAACTATTCAGAAAATGACTCAGTTTAAAAGTAATCATATGATAACAATTACCGAGATAAATTAGTTATTTATATAATTGCATATAAGGTATCACTAAAATAAGTTTGAAAATAAGCGACTCATAGTGATATGACATTTTAAATGTTTCAAATGCACTCCAGCTAGCCGGTTATTATCTCATTACCCGAAATAGATATTCTACTTCAGAAATTTCAAATAAACTGTACCTATAGTGATATATATAATTTATGGGAATACATATTTGTATTTTCGAAATTAAAAAGATTCCTTTTTAACGGTATATCACTTTATAATTATTAGTATTAATTGTATTATATCTAGCGATAGGAATTATATATAGTGCATTTATAAATGGGTTTTTATGTATAGATATTACCTATAGATATTCTTTAAATATGTAATAAATAATGTATACTAATCTATAGGTTTATACCTAATTATAGTATTAAGTATTATTTTGTTGAGAATATTTGATAACATAATTAAGTTTATTTAATCAATAAAGTATATATTAACTGTAATGAACTTACTTATTATGTGAAATTACTAATGAACTATATTATACGAATATTTATATATAAATCACCACCAAGCTTTTTATCATTACAAAAATAAGTATCTATTCATTTAAAAGATTTATTTCCATCTATTTTTAATTTTAATAATTAATATATTTATCACAGAATAATTTATTATTTGATAGATTTAAAAATAAATATATATATATTACCAATATATTAATTATATTATATTCTACGCATTTTATATACAGTCGACAAATACTGATAAATATTATGTAATAAACTATGATAAATTATTATGAACAATATATATTATTGTTATTGTTATATTCATTTTAGTGGAGCCATTTCATTCCATCTAATAATGTAGATGAAATTATGTACTTATAACCTATAACTAAATTGCCGTATCGCTAGTGCCCATGCTAAATTGTTCTCGTGTAAAGGCATTTATATTGTAATGACATTCAATTACTTGTTATCGTAATTATATAATATTACTTCTGAATATTATTTTAATACTATTAACCCTATGAATCCCAGCCATTTTTAATAAAATGTGAACATAATCAATAGATATCGTGATTGGGAAATAATTATTATTATATGTTAATTTGTTTATAATATATTTATTATCTACGTATATGCATATATGTATGTATATATATATATATATATATATATATATATATATATATATATATGCTAATTGATATTGAAATAAAATATATAGAATATATAGGAAATGAAATAAAAAAATATTTGAGAATACATATTGATAAACTTTGGACTTGACTTTTTCCAAATATTATTTTCATTTCAGTAAATCTAATATTATATTCCATATTTCATGAATATTATTTTTTTTAATTAATTTACTATGTATTTAAAATATGTATATATATATTCAGTATAGTTTTGATACAATTACTTTTATATCTTGATATACAATATTATATTTGGTTATTTTTAGAAATTAACCAAATATATGCTAATTTCAATCTATAATTTCATATGATTATAAAAGAACTATTAATAATTCTTGATATATATATTCCAATTATATATTAGCGATTGTGATGATATTTAAACATACTATAAGTGAGTTAAACCTATAGTCTACTATGTATCTATGCTGAACACATACATGTGTGTATCTATGTAATCTTTATATTTATAAATTAATCGTAGGTTGTACAAATGCTCAATCTAATAATATAGGTCAGTTGTTCTTAGAAGGTAAATTTTCCTATGATGATCTTAGGAAAATCCTTAGCCATCTCCAAAATATTAAGTATTGTTTTAAGATATTACTTGGGTGATTTATTTTCTCAGATCAACTGGCCCCTGTCAATAACAAAGTGAACTCGTATTTGTAAATAGGACATCATTACATATTCTAGATAATTATAATTAAAACATTCATTTTTTAAATAAATTATAATTATATCCTGCTATATACCACAATATAATGTATGTGGGTGTCACTTACGGGTATACCCTTCTCACTATAGTGAAATATGATGATATATTATGTAATGACCGTATACACTATAAATAGATTGATACCTACCACATTGATAACAGTGAACTCGTATTTGCAAATAGGACTTTATTACATTTTCTAGAGAATTATAATTAAAATATTACTTTTTTAAATAAATTATAATTATATACTGCTATAGACCACAATATAATGTATGTGGGTGTCAGTTACGAGTATACCCTTCTCACTATAGTGAAATAGTATAATTTATTATGTAATTATAATTATACCGTATACCGTAATTATACCGTATACGGTATAAACTATAAATAGATTGATACCTACCACATTGTATCAAAACAAGTCTACAAATAAATCATGCAAATTAAGTCGTAGGTCATTATAATAGTATTAATTCATTAGTAGTGACGTACAATACACGTCGTACATATATTATATATAACAAAGCCTCGATATAACACGTGTGTTAACTAATATCGTGTACTGCGAAGTGTTTCATTAATATATATACAAATTAATTTGATAATAAATACCGCAATATGTTGCATCAATAGTGGCTATATATCCAGGGATAATTATATATATTGTTATTGTTATTGTTATTTTGGAGAAGTCTTTCATCACATTCAGTAATGTAGGTCACATTTTCACTTATGACCAAATAGATTTAATGTCCCTGCGAATCCGATATCGTGTTATGGCATAATGATACATGTTTTCTAGAATCGATCATATTTATACTCCATAATACATATATATATATATATAATATATATTATATATATATATATATACTTGTTTATAAACAAATTATATATTATATATTATATATATATATATAACTCTAGCATAATAATAATATATTATAATGTATTCGACTAATTATACTATTAAATATAAAAAATAGAACTTTTAATCTTTTACTACTAAACTTTCAAACGCTTCAAACTATTTACACTAGTCTATAAACTATGGATACATATTGGATATTCTATTAGCTGTATTGAAGTATTAACTTCTGGATATACATCTGATAATTATAATGTATTTAATATATTCATAATAAGATAGTACACAAGTATCCTACCTAAGTTGATAATCAACTATAGCTTCATTAATGATGACACTTATTCATTTAGATTACAATATTAGGATAGTATATATTTAATACTATATTTAAATTACATAATTTAATTATTACATAACTAGTAGTAGTTATTTACATATAAAGAATAATAAGTTATCATACATAATATTACTATAAATAGATAGATTACATCAGTTAATCTCTGATAATATAATTACATTTAAAATAATATGCATTATTCATAATATTATGTTTATAAAAAAATACTATTGTATACCTATCTCTCAATAATGAATGAAGAATACCTCAATACTGCAATACTTAAATAGTATTCTAAAGATTAATCCAAAGCGGAATGGAAGAATACATTTCAGTTAGAATCCACATTAATGATTCTTCCATAAGAAACGAATTATCCTTTCATTAACTTTCCTTATTTCACATAAAACGTTTAAAATATAGTTACGCCTACAGTTACGCCTATAGTTACGCCTATAGTGTTAATCGTATTAACTTAATACTAATATAGGATTTAATTTTATTATAAACACTTGTAATATTATATCTATATAATAAGTAGATGATGATGTACCTATATAATAATAATTATAATCAGAGTTTGGGCATTAGCCTGGATGAACGAAAAAGCAGAGCTTATCAAGTCGTTCACCCAATGTGATTGTGGGGGGAAAAATTATGTATAAAATTAAAATAATATTAAATAAAATAATAGATTATAAAATAAAATTTCTATCCAGGATATCAGTAAAAAAATAGTCATAAAAAAATCTACATAGAATACTTTATATCGATTGCTAATGAAAGTCGATAAATGTGTATCAACTTGGAGGATTTGTGGTTTCTATATATATATATATATATATATATATATCACTGTTAATATATCTATGTACAATTAATATTATATTTATATATATATATATATATATTATTTGAATATATTCAACTCTCCACGCGATCTAGTCATGTTGAAACAATTATTTCTGTTTAATAAATAAATTTATTAATTTGACTTATATTTTGTAATATATATTTATCTTAATTTGTAAAGAGTTATTTGCCCATGATCCATTTAGAAAATTATAATATGTTAATTAATGAATGATATATAAGTATTATAAGAACAAATTGGTTCAAACTGCCCCATTCTCCCTTATCGATAAATTAAAATAAATTATAAAGTGAGTAGGTATACAAACAATATAATTCAACGAATAGAAATAGCTCAAGCTATTTCTATTCGTTGAATTATTACTAGAGATATAATAATGTAATAATTATCACTAGAGAGAAGGTATCAGGTTGGTCAGTCCCATATAAGTTGAATAAGTTCATAAATGTTGGTCATTACCTGAAATGAAGTGAGATGATGTGAAACAAGTATCAAATCAATGCAAATAAGTATGATTCATATTTTGGAAATTCCCTCCCCATTTTAAATTCCCAAAATAATGAACTTCCCTATTACGTAATAGTATACACTATATACTACACTAATATATTGTATAATCAATACATAATATTTAAATATTGAAATATAGTTAATTTATTATGTTTATTAATTGTATTAAATAATTTATATTATGTTTACAAATTTTCCTAACTAAGTTGAAATCCATATATTTGTAATGATGAACTAAAAAATATATATCCATAATATAATTATTTTTAATAAAATCATTATTATTAACATAAATTATCATAATAGGAAATACATAAACTATAAAAAATATGAACTTAATACTACAATTTCTATGTATAGAAATACGGTTATGAACAATAAAGAAAAAACACATGTGTACCTGGATTATATTACTGTTATATCACGATTGTAAAGGCTCATAATATTATTCTATGTTTTATAAAATTAAAGATTAAATAAGAAGATAAATCTATTTATTCGTCTGGGTAATTCATTTCCTATTTATCGAATAATCTTAATGATGAACAAAGAGAGTTCTTAAAATAAGTTATGTGAAATCTGTTGGCTATTTTTAATTAATTAATACAGTTAAATGGAAATATCTCCTACAATCTCGATGTTATCTTGAGGTATTGTAGATATGGAATGCATCTGTACGAAACACCGGACTTTCAGGCGAGGTGTGAATTAAATACGCGAGAGTAAGATTGCGGTTCTACAAAAGTAGAATTAGGTTTCGTGGCCGTCGTTGCCTATCCTTATATATTACAGAGTTAAATACTCGTTTTTACGGGTAAAAGTCACATGGTTTTAAATGTGAAAATGTGAAAACAAATTGAAAATGTGAAAATTATAAAATATGCGTTAAATGTGAAAATCAAATCGTGTATAATTGAATAATCTTGAATCATATGTTATAATTAATCAGAACGCTTATAACTCGTTAATATACATTAAATAATTTAAAACGTATCAATCATAATTATTATTTTAAAACAGATAATTTTTAATTTTTAATTAATTATTTAATTAAAATTAATGAATTTAAATATTGTATTAAATATATTATTTAATTTATTAATGACATAATATATTATATCATCAAATTGACAAAATTTATAATAAATATCATACTAATATAAATTAGTAATCTAATAGAATAAATGTAACACAAATTTTACAAATTCATTTGAAATTTTCAGCTATATAAATACAATATATAAGTGCATATTTATCGGATAAACTATCATTAGATTATGTATATATTATCGCTATTAAACCATTCTATATATATAATTGAATGGAACACTTATTAACAACTTTTCGATCTTTTTCAACATTAATTTATCCATTTGTATAATTACATTTAATTAAATTGTCACACATTTTAATTATTATTATTTTAATAATAATTATAATATATGTATGTGTGCGGTAGTGGGTTAGTAGTTAAGGGTAGTCATTTTTCAGGTACAACAATAAAACAACTGAGTATCTCTACCAAATCGTCATCCCGCACACTAAACACGTTGACCATCAACATAAAATATATAACAACGTTATAATTTTGTATATATTCTAGGTCAAATAAACACTTTGGATATAATTATATAATTTATGCAATATATGTTCCAATTTTGTATATTTTATAGATCGAATAAACACTTTGGATACACACACACATATATACATATTATCTAATAGTGTTAATGTACACACTTATTTCTGTTTAATATTTCTGTGATTTAATTCACATCCCAGATTAATGTACTAATGCACTAATAAACTAATTAGTTCTTTAGTTTGGAAATATACACTATTATAATGGAATATGAATATAAGATATAATTAGATAAAACAACTATTAATAATATGATTATATATATATATAGTCAAGTATAGGATATATATATACTTGTTATTAATATATTTTAATCAACTTATCTTTATAAAATAGGTACACTGTATTACAAAGGTTTAGTATTTAATATAATATTATTGAGCTATAGATATTAGATACTGATAATAGAGGTGAATAGCATACCACGAATGTATTATATCATACCTGTCGTGAATAATGTGTAAAATGAAGCCTTACCATAATACACACACATTTCGTCACCCACCACACCCACTGCACTGGTAAGTGTGTTATTATGGAAATAGTGTTTAGCGCGAAAATTGAAATTAACTGTATTGTTTATTTACTTCCTTGTTTGATAATTATTCCTATTTATTCTACTTCCTATATTGACAATTTAGCAATATTTAGATTGTTTATCATATAAGTTATAATACAAGTTATTTTAATAAGGTAATATAATAATATTATTGTTAAATATAAACATATATACATATATAATTGATAGATGTTATCATAGAGCTAGAGAAAAACTATCTAGCTCTATGTCCTTTATTCAGAATTATATAAAATAATATTATGGGATATACTAAAACCTAGTTGTAATCCAGTTGTAATTTCATAATTTATTTGTATATAATATAATTAATATGATACTTAGATACTATATATATATATATAGTATAATATTTGAAGAATAATTATATATATATTATAATATATTATAATATTATTATAATATTGAAGAAAATTCATTGATATATTTAAGAAAGAGAATTTAATAATAGGTTTATCACACAATCATTTTTTTACTTAGTTATTTGAAATCGATTAGTAAGATATGAGTTTAAATACTTAAGTATATTACCACTTATCTCTAATTTAGATAGCTTCAATATAATTTTAGAATTAAATACTTTGCACTCTATTACGTTTATCAACATATCTTATTCTAAGTCTCCCTATTTTAATATTTAACTTGTTAACATGAGGCAACTATTTCGTAAACTACAACGTAAACATCCTCTAAAATTGACTCTTATCTTATTGCCTTTAAAGTTTGTAGATCACTTTACAAGTATCTCTACCAAATCGTTATAGATCACTGATATGCTTATTAGTTATGGCATATCTTCTAAGCAAGCTTATACATTATATTTCACCTGTGTAGGTAAAATCCAGACCAATCATTTTCCTGCCCAACATGATTCAGTTATGTAATCCTTGTTTGCCAATTTCTTCAAACAAAAAATGTCTAGTATTATCAATGTACCTCCAAACATCAACTCGGCATGACTCAATCTCAATTTAACATCTACTCAGAATAGCTCGTCATGTTTTTCGCTTCCTATACATGATATTGTACTCTCTCTGATGACATCCTTGAAAAAAAATCCCCACTTTATCATATTCCACTCAATCTACGTCATTCATTATCGTTATCTTTAATTGGACTTATCACTGAAATCATTCATAGATCTCTTATATAATCTATTGTTCCACATTCCTTAAAATATTCATACTTATTCCAATTTTTTTTAAAACTACTCTTGACCAATCTAAGTTATCAAGTTATCCTCCATATTCCAAGTTATCATCCATATATAATACCTTAGAAAGAGTTGTTTCCACTCAACTTATTAATAATATGACATCCAATGCTATTGTTGATTAATATCAAAGTGCATATATTCCTAATCGTAGTACCGAAACTGCCCTTACTTTAATAATTAATTATATTATTCTATATATTGATAATAAAGCACAATGTGATATCGTAATACTAGACTTATCTAGTGCTTTTTATTCTCTCGCTCACAATATTATTTCTATTAGAGTTAATGAAATTAGTATACATAGTCAAGTCCACAGTTGGTTTATGTCTTGTATTATATATATATAACATCTTCGGTTAAGATTAACTCCTCGTTGCCTCCTCATTATGTTAACATACATGGTGTTCCACAAGGGTATGTTATTGGCCCTATACTGTCCATTATTTATATTATTCCAATAAATAAAGAATACCAAAAGATTATCACAAGTATACTTTAATATTGTACAATTGTATAAGTGATTTTATATAAATAAATGATCGGCTCTCATTAAAACATGGATATATTAACATGAGATAGGTTACGATGATATATTAGAGTCATATGGTTACAAGTGAAAACTTCATTTAAGTTCCTGAATGGGATAAAAGTATAATACAAAATATAAACAAATGTATATTTGTACAAGCTGTAATACGCAATATTTGTTTACTTGAAATGGGAAAATATTAAGATAAAAATAGCTGCGAAAATAATACTAAATTTAATTGAATGTTAAAATCATTAACTTTTAGCACTTCATATAAAAAGAGCATCAAAATAGATAATTGCGGTAATGATGTAATTAAATGTATTAATAGAATCACGTGTGCTACTAGATTGATATTTCAGTGGGTAAAACAGCGAGAGAGAAGAGTATAAAAGAGGCCAATATCCGAGGAAACATCAACAGTATCATTCATTATTAGTACATTACACCAGTCTCCGTGTAGTAGGGCTTCATCATGAATACACTTATATTATTAGCATCTATCATAGTGATTATATACGCAGTTCCGATTAAGAAAATTGACCACATAGTAAGTGTAATATAATGTAATGTAATAATATAGCATTATATATATATATCAATCTATTTTATATATTATAATATATAATTCTAGAATATACATTTATCGATAAATAAAAATTACATTTTTAATATTATCTATTTTGTAATTCAGAAATTATATTATTTTATTAATAAAATAAAATCATTATTAATAAGAAAATTAATTCGCATTAAGTATAATATATGAACTTAAATATTAAAAAATATACAATATAATAGTTGTTAATATAATAAACACATTAATAGTCTTATCTTCGTAAATTTGGATATCTCGATAAAGATGCTAAAGTGGAAGATACAGATGTAGTTAAAGCGATTAAAGAATTCCAAGTTATGGCCTCGATAAAACCAACTGGTAAGATTAATTATTAATAATCAATACATTATCTAAATAATTATATTGTGATTTAGTGATTGATTATATAAATTATACTTTTTGCAATTGTATAAATTTAAAATAGCACATTTGTATTGATATATATTCAATCATATATATATATATATATATATATTCTAATTAAAAGGTTTCATGAACAAAGAAAGTGAACAGAAGATGCATATATCGAGATGCGGTAACAATGATAAAAGTGTATGGACTTCTCTACAGATGAGAGTCAGAAAATATGCCTTCATGGGTACCAAGTGGTATAAGCATAGTCTGACATATAAAATCACGAAATATTCAAAGAAAATATCACATGCAGAACTAGACACCAGCGCGGCTAAAGCATTTAAGGTATTAATTTTAATATATAAATATATAATAGTATTACTATAGAACTTATAGAACAATATCATGTTTAATTATACGTAATATAATAGTTATATGTGTTTTACTATAATATTTGATTTATCAATTTATTAATATATTATTGAATTCGATTAAATATTGATGAGTTAAATAAATAGTATTAATCAACGTGTGTGTATAAAAATACAAATCTGCATTGTAGTTTTGGAGCGAAGTAATTCCTCTTCAATTTCGTCAAGTTTACGGAGATCAGCATGCAAATATCAACATTCAATTTGTTTACGTTAGTTACCGATTATTTACGTTAGCAACGCGATAATACTTATATTAGCAAATGTATTAATAGGTTATTTCTGTGTAAAATATGTCTTATATTCTCATCTGAATTTTGAATTTAGTAATATATGTAAATAAAATTTATATATATTTAAATGTATACGTTTGTTTATAAGATATATAGTACAACCATAGTTAAACTATTTGATAATAATAAATAAGAATTAAACAATTATAATAAGTAATATAAGTGAATTAAATGTACACATACACTCAAACGAACACATACCTACATACACCTACACATATATACATACATACAGGGAAGGCACGACGACAACTATCCTTTCGACGGGCCAGGAGGTTTATTAGGTCATGCGTTTCAACCAGACAGTGGCCGAGTTGATATGGATGAGTCCGAACCATGGACACTCCAAGGAAGTTACGATACCATCAATATCGTACAGGTTTATACGCGCACAAACTTAAGCCCACACGCGCGCACACAAGTACTCACACCACCGGTGTAAATAATCTATAAAGAGACAACTATATCAATGAACGTTATAATAATAGTAATATATTATATTGATAACTATATTCTATTAATTGATATATTATATAAATATATATATTAGGGTGACAATAACAGAAAAGTTGATATAATATTTTAAAGCCTTTTAGGAAGACAATTCAAATTATTATTATAAACTAAAAAACTAATAGGAAACAAACTAAAATCTTCTAATAAATATGATCATTATTATTATTATATAAACTATGGTATCAGTGTATATAAAAGAGCTCTCAGTTGACAATAATCACGTGATAAGCTCAAGTAATGAATGACTAACGATAACATCATACACACAATAAGTATTGTATCGTGTCTTAAACTAATCACCTGTTCGTTTGTATAGGTTCTCACGCATGAATTCGGACACGCGCTAGGATTGAAACATTCCGACTCTCCAACTTCTGTAATGCAACCATTCTATGACGGCTACAAACCCAATTTTAAGTTAGGACAAGACGACATCAATGGAATACAAGCACTATACGGTTTGTTATTCAGTAACATATTATTAACAAATTACGATGTAATCATTCTTAAATATTATTATTAAACTTTTAATAATGTAGATATTTAATATATAATGATATATGTATATATATATGTAGCTTTACATGATTATATTATAATTATATATTAATACAGGACGGCGAACTGAATATATAAAAACAACTCCGAGGAAAAGGACGACAACGACAACGACAACAACAACAACAACTAAGCCTAAATTACATAACTATCAATCCCCTCTATGCAAAGATGCTAGATTTGATGCAATAGCCGTTATAAGTGATGCTATTATGGCTTTTAAAGGTTATAATTACACTAATATCATATTATATATTAAAATAGAATCATTGTGTATATATATATATATATATATATATATATATGAATAGGCATAACTCTGTTGCATTATGTTAACCATTTAAATAAACCACGCAGGCTCCAACATTTATATCTTGAACGGTGACAACCCTACAAGACCTAGATCTATTCATAGATATTACCCAGGTGTTCCTGCTAATATTGATGCAGTCATAAATAAAGGAAAAATAAGTACATTTATTAAGGTTTATATTCGTATTATTTATGTATGTCGAATTCATTTAAATTATTTTAATGATAAATGTTAATATATATTAATTAATATAAACTAAATGCTACTATTTTATTTACCTATATAATAGTATATACGTGTGAGTCTATTGTCTATATATTATATGTGATACGAGCATAATATACACTATCTGTACATCGATAGTACGTCGTACACGTATTATACAGCTATTCACTAGCATTATGTAACATTATATAACACGCAACAATAATACTCATCCAGGGTAACAAAGTCTACGTGTTCAAATACAACAGCCTGCTTAGCGGTTATCCTAAACCTCTAAACACGTTATACCCGGGTCTGCCTAGATCTATCTCGGCCGCCTTCACATTAGACAAGTACGTCTACTTTGTGACACGTTCTGGAGTGTATTACAAGACCGCGGTGTCCCCCGGCAGTAGAATAATGGGTGGGCGTGTCCACAGAACTAGGTCACCGTTACGTAATGCCCCGAGTCACGTGGACACTATGTTCCACTCGACTGAGGGTACATTCGCGTTCACCGGTAATCGATTCCACATGGCGCTCAAGGATCGCAAAATCGTTAGTTTTCAATCTGCTTCGATATTAATCATATATAATTACAATAATATTAAATAATTAATTTATTAAGGCACATATGCATATATAATTGCGAAAAAAATATTTCATATTATTAATAATAAATACATTTTTAGTTTACAAAAGTGATGTCGACATCTAAGTATTGGTTCAATTGTTCCTAGTTTCCTGCAGTCTACACTTCATCGATATTATTGATTACTCATCAATAATATAGACACATTATTATGCAATACACATTGTCAGCCAGTATTATTAATAATATTATTTTAATTTGTTGAATAGTACATTTTACAAGATCCATTTATTTGTAAGTTAAATAACATGTTAATTAAAATTAAATTGTATCAACAAAATAACTCAGGATGTATCAAATTATGATCATATCTCTTAGAAAACGAATTTATATATGTTATATTATAGTAATAGTTATATAACATAAAAACATAATTCCCAATTGTTTATAAACATTTACAATTCAAATTATTTAAATTATGTTACATATATTATCACTTATATTATTTTATATGACATATTTAAGTATATAAAATACTTCAGTGGAATTTAAAATCAATGTGTATCCACGTGCATGGTTGATGGAATATGCATAGTTAACGATAATTATACTAATTTAAATATTACTATGATTTTAATATTATCATATTATTATTGAAATATATTATTATCAATTTATAAATTATAGTATTTCAACTATTATTTAAATATTAAATTATATTATTATTACCACCATAATTATTACCATGAACTTATTATAAATACAATTTTTATATGGATAATTAAAGTCAAATAAACAAATTGCACATATATTTTTTATGAATTAATTTATGAATACATACATTTATATAAATAAATATTCGTAATTATAAATGTACATATATATATTATATGTTAGTCAACATTATATATATAAGTAATAATATAAAGTTAATATATAAGTTAACTAAATTATATATTATATCATATTATGGCAAAGTTAAGCTTATAACTAGATTTTCTAATATTATATAAAAAATAGTTGGCAATGCGTATTATGTCATTAATATATGAAGATTAATCTTAATGAGAGGTTATAGTGAAACTAAGGGATATTATAAATTAAGAAGTCGGAAGAGATAGTAGAAAAGGATGAGTAATAGAGGAGTACTGGGTGTATAGAATATGATAGTATCAGTTTTAGTCATATTTAAGGAAATAGAATTATGAGAGAACCATTCAATGAGATCAGTAAAACAATTAAACATATAAATTTGAATCAGATAAGAATAACTACAACTAGGAAATGACATATATATATATATATATATATATATATATATATATATATATATGTAGATATTCGGAATAAAGATGTTAATGAAATAAAGATATTTGTGAAAAAAAATTGTATAGGAATAATATAAATAATGAACAATATAAGGTCAATCAAATATGGACTTGACCGTAAATAAATCAACTGTGGACTTGACCGTGTATACCAAATTCATTAAGTCAAATTGAATGAATATTAAGCTCGAGAGAATAAAAATCAATAGATAAGTCTAGTAGTACGATATAGCATTGTGCTTTATTATCAAGATATATGAGAATATCATTAATGATCAAAATAAGGGAAGTTTCAGGAAGTTTGACACGCACTGACATTTATCAACAATAGCATTGGATGTACTATTATTAATACGTTGAGTGGACACAACTCGTTATAAGGTCTTAGATATAGATGATAACTGGGATAATGGAGTATAACTTGATAAATTAGATTGGTCAAGTGTAGTTTTTTTTTAAATCGGAATAAGTATGAATATTTCATGGAGTGTTGAACAATAGATTATATCTGATATCCATGCATGATTTGATTGATAATTCCAATAAAATATGGTGATAATGAATGATGTAGATTAAGTGGAATAGGATCAAGTGGGGATTTTTTTCAAGTATGTCATCAGAGAGAATACAATGTCGTGGGAAGCGAAAAACATGACGAGCTATTCTGAGTAGATGGTAAAAATAGATTATGTCATGCCGAGTTGATATTTGGAAGTACATTGATAATACTAGACATTTTTTGTTAGAAGAAATTTACAAACAAGAAATAAATAACTGAATCATGTTAGTCAGGAAGATGATTGATCTGGATTTACCTACAAAGTTGAAATATAAGTTATAAGCTTGCTTAGAAGATATGCTATAACTACCGAGCATATCATTGAAGTATCCCAAGCAACCATAAACTGGTTACCGAAACGTAACATTATAGGTCAAATAATATGTTCCAATAGGCGGTAAAATCATAGGTAGTTTGTTATCAAATAAACAGTTTACTTTTACATATAACAAATCAATATTGGAACGTATAATTTTACCCATAAATAAACATCTAGTGGAAAGTATATTTTTACACATAAATAAATATATAGTAGAACTTATATTTGTATTCATAAATAAATATCTAGTGAAACTTATATTTTGACTCATACAAATATACACACAGTAAAAAATGAATTATATATAAATATATGTGAAAAATAATGGTATATTTAAAAAGAAGCATTTAAAACATTCATTCATTTATTACAGAACAATACACAAAATACGGCTATAATATAACACGTGAATAATGTATATAATAATAATCTGGGAATGCCATGGTATATTTATAATCATAATAATATAAATATGTATGATTCTAATCTAAATGTATAGTATAGAGTATGTGTATATAGAGGTTTCTGTTTATTATAGATAACAGTGTATAATACCATATATATATATATATATATATATATATATATATGAAATTCATGAAGATGATACCGGATCCTAGAGATGATTTTTAACATATGTATGGAGATATTCACCTATCCAAGCAGGAAGATATTTGTTGATGGTCTTATTTATCCTGAAATTATAAATTGTATATTAATATAAATTAATTCTCATGACACAATAATATGTATATGTGTGTACTTATTAACCAACTGTATTTATGATTTTCAAGACATCATTTTATATATAAATATATAATGATATTAAAAACAATAACGGTAATCTATAGATATATATATATATATATATATATATATAATATTAATATATAGTAGAACATTTTTATATTTTATTTTATTAATATTTGTATACTATATATATATATATATATATATATATATATATATATATATATATATATATATATTATATTATATATTATAATCAATAAGTGATATTATCTATATATCTATCTATCTATATTAAATGTTCAAAATAATAATGTATTAATAGTACAATATTAGGTTTTAAAGATTGTCATTAACATTTTGTTGCCTATTTGTAATTTTATAATAATTCATAATACATATTTATATATATTAAACATAATTTGACACTTTGATACTATATATAATATATAGTATAATATGGTATAAAAATATATAATATTAATATGATTATTTCATAAATTTCTAAAAAAATGCCTTATAGGGTGTTCACACGATGCGTGTTTTACTTGTCGTACGAACAAATACTGGACCGACATTTTTTGGTCCAGCATTTAAAAAACACGAGCGTTCACACGACGCGGGTTTAAATTGTCGTAGTTACTAATAACTGACAGCGGAAATAAAAAATAACGTAAATAAACAAAAATTTCAAATTCAAATACTATTTTAATTTATCTATTATAATTACATTTATTATAATTATGGATACTTATTTAAATAATTTATTATGTTTAATAACTGATGAAATTGCACTGTATATTTCGTATGAAAATAGCAAAATGAGAACTATATGGGCGAATAATTATTTAAAACGATTCTCGATCTTTAAAGCATAATATGCATAACAAGAAAATAGATTATCCATATTAATATAATATGGTATAAATAAATATGAACTCTATTCATAAAATTTTGAAATAATACTTATTTATACCAAAATAATGTGTTTTAATCAAAAAACGAAATATAAAACTGTGACGTCATAGTAGGATCCCAAATATAAATTCTAGGATATTTGAATTTTAAATTTTAAAAATATTTTATTAAATTTTTATTTTATATTATATATAGTTAAATAATTGATAATTATTTCGTAACTTTTGGATTCTATTTAAGTTATAAACAAACATTGAGAATTACAAAGGACAATAAAAATCGTAATATGTGGATAGGTTTAGTAATTTGAAATATAAATGACGTATAATAATCAAAATAAATGAGGCTGTGAATTGTTCATTTTAAAATAGTAAATTTAATGTGAATCCAAGTATATAAATGTTATTTATATATTATATAATGTACATATATATTAACTTAACATAATATTAATAAGAATAACATAATATATGTACATAATGTTATTAATTAATCAAATTACTAAGTATGATCAAACTTGAAAATATCGTAATTTGTATGACCTAAATATATAGGTTTATATTTTAACTGCACGATATTGCTTGCGATATATATTTCAATTAAAATTAGTAACTATGATCTATATTTAGATGGGAGTGACATATCATATATAATATTGTAAATTACTAGAGATAAGATATATATCGATCATATTTACTGCTGGCAATATAGTTTGATAAAATTATATAGAATGATCAATTATATTTTAAGATAGTAATATACATGATTAAATATAATATATAATCACTGAATAATGATATGGAATTATAATAATGAAATATTATTTAAAAATTAATTAGTGTGTTAAAAATATTAAAATCCTTTGATGTGTTTATAAATTAATTATAATTCTATTTACATAATTATAATTTTTTTTATATATTTATATATTTCATATATATATATTATATGTGTATATTAAGATATTTATATATATATATAGTGTATATTATAAACTCATGTGTATTATAAATTTTATATAATTAAACATTTTATATAAATATTATAATATAACTTTATATCATAATCATTTATTATTTAATATAAGAATTTTTACTATGGTATTGTATATATGCAAACATTACTTATATAACAGAGTTGTACAGTTTTGTACAAAGTATTCTTCTCAAAGTAATTATCCATATGACATTATTTAAAGTAGATTAAATCTTTAGTTATATGTGAACTGTACAATAAATTAGTGCATAAGCAATGCCATAAGACATGGTTAAATAGTTTTTTAATCACAATTTATGGTAAGTAAGCTATATAATTTAAAGTAAACTTTGATATTTTAATGAAGGCGAACTTGATGAAATAGTATATGAATATATAGAGGATAGTGATAATGATACAGGATTAACTGGATACAAGTTTCAAACATGACAAAGCGTAATAGCGTATAACCAAGAATATATAATATAAGAATTATAAAATTCAATTTAATCGTAGAAAATTTTCCAAGAACACAACAATTTTGCGAAGCATTTCATGAAGCAATATTTTGTGATTTATCCTTCAGAAAACCTCTGATATGAAGTTAAAGTAGTCATATTTAATTAGAGTAAATACAAAACCCATGGACAACTATAAAATACTGAATATTAAAGTGCAGTTATTATTTAAAATATGTATATAATATTGCCATGAATGCAATACCACTTATTATATGGATGATAGTGATGTGGAGAATATATATATATATATATAACATTTCATATGTAAATAGAAACACTATTATTATAATATTTAATAATATCTATTATTATGTACATTTAAAAAAAACCTATGTAAGAAATATTCCTGATATGGTATTGGAAGTGTTGACAATGGGTATAAAGTATCTCACAGTCAATGAGATGATTGTGGTAAAATCATAGAAATTAGAGGTATAATTACCCCATACCCCACGCTATAGCTATGGGTAAATTACTACTTACAATATCACACTTATGTGTGTTTAAACAATCAATTATTTGTATAAATAAATATTTTTTTATAAACTATATTTTATATTTAGGTGATATGTATCATTACAATAAATCATAGATAAACCAGGCTCTTAATTAATATATTATATAATACTTATTACACTAAATATACATTAGGAGAAGGGTTAGTCAGATAAATTGAAGAACCTGTTATTTATGGTATTTTTTTACTAATTTATATTTATTATATTATTACCAATATGAAATATGAAAACATTTCTAAATCTATAAAACTGCTATTAGTTGATTAATATGAATAATTAATTAACAATCTCAATTTTATAGATATATTATAAGATTTGATTGAACTATAATTTAATTGAATTTATTATTAAAACATATAATATTAATATTTTATACCAAATTACAATTTTAAAGCATCCAGTATATTAATTATTATCAGAACGACATTTTTTCTATATATATATATAGTTTTAACATTAATATATATTATCTATAGGTTAATATTTAGTTTGAATCCAGAATTATCTATAATATACATTATTCTTCAAAGTTTAGCATCAAGTTTTCTTAAAGCGCTTACATCAGATTCTTTCTCCAAGAGTTTCTTTGTTATCGCTTGAATTTCAAGTACACCTACCATATAAATATATAATATCATATATTTAAAGTAGATTTAATAATAGATATATTAATCATATTATTATTATTATTATATTATATAATATATGTTTATGTATATATATATCATATTTATATGACATTTTTAAGTGTATGAAAAAATGTTATATTGAAATTAGTTTAACCGAATAACTTATTGTACCTATATTTGTATTACTAGAATAGAATTTATTGAATTACTATATATATATATATATCATATAATGTACATGTATATTGTATATGATCATTTAGATATAATAATCAAGTTTATATAGACAAAATATTAAGTATGTATTGAATACTATTCAATGTGTTATTAAACACTCATATATATTAAACTTATAAGTCCTATACTATAATTTATAATTAAAATATAAAATTATAATAATAAGTTATATTAATATTATACTAGATGATAGATTATAAAGTAGATCGATGCTTAGTATAATAATAATAATAATATTATTAATAAAAATATTTTGAATATAATTTTATTAATATTATTAAAATCATTATACTAAGCATCGATCTAATTTATTATAAGTATAATGTTATGTAATTATTAAATATAATAAATATAAAAATTATATGATGCTGATAAGTCTTTAACTAACCAGTTATGTTCTATAACGGACGATTCATTTTCAATACCGCTGGTATATTTAAATTTCCACCAGTGTTATATTATCGGTAAATAACTGATCGTTTATTATTTTAATAATAGATTTGAATTGTTAACTTATAATACTAATGTTTAGTAATATATCTACATAATAATCTATTTCACAAGTTAATACTATATCCAGAAATGATATATTATAAGTATTTTAAATTTAATTATTATTCAAATTAATATTAAATATATTATGATAAATCTATTTTCATGCATATTATGCTTTAATTAAACTACTTTTTGTTATATCTTTACTTGAATAATTTAATTTTGTATATTCTATATAATTAATGTTTATATTGTATTTTATATTGTAGTAATACGATTAATTATATAAAAATTATTCAGTATTATACTGAGTATATTTTTATAAAATATTGTAAACATTATAAAAGATAGTAAGATATTTCGGTCCAGCATTTATTTCGGTCCAGCAAAAAATAGGATATTTTCTATTTTTGCTGTACGACGAGAAAAATAGGAATCCGAGTAAATGCTGGACCGAATCTATGATTTTGAAGAATTCGGTCCAGCATTTGTTCGTACGACAAGCAAAACACGCATCGTGTGAACACCCTATTATAGTAAAATATTATGTTTACTATATTTTTGTAAATATTTTCACAAAATTGAGTAAAAACCGGAATTTTTTCGTATATTATTAATCAAGTTATAATTACTAATTATATATGACTTGATATGCAAAGTTGTAATGTACATGTATTACTACTGGTATATGTATATTACAACTAGCTATATTACTACTTATTAAATTTCTACTGCAGTACAAATATTTTGAATGTATATAAATTACTACTGGTGTATGTATATTCCAGTAGTAATTTACCCAGTATACTATAGTAATATATCCAGTTGTAATATACATATATGAGTAGCAATTTAAATATATGCAAAATAATAAAAATATTACTACTGGCAACTATAACATTGTACTATATATATAGTATCAAAGTGTAACATTATGTTTAACATATATAAATATGTATTATGCATTGTTATAAAATTACAACTGGATAAAAAAATGTTAATAACAATATTTTAAACCTAAATGTTTACTATAAAAACATTATTATTTTGAAAATTTAATATCACTTATTGATTATAATATATAAATTATATAATATAATATATTATACATATATATATATAGTATCAAAGTATCATATTAATTATATTATATAAAAATAAATATTATGAAATTACAACTGGATTACAACTGGGTTTTAGTACATTCCAAAATATTATTTTATACAATTCTGAATAAAGGACATAGAGCTAAATAGTTTTTTCTCTAGCTCTATGATAACATCTATCAATTATATATGTATATATGTCTATATTTAACAATAATATTATTATATTACCTTATTAAAACAACTTGTATTATAACTTATATGATAAACAATCTAAATATTGCTAAATTGTCAATATAGGAAGTAGAATAAATATCAAACAAGGAAGTAAATAAACAATACAGTTAATTTTAATTTTCGCGCTAAACACAATTTCCACAATAACACACTTACCAGTGCAGTGGGTGTGGTGGGTGACGAAATGTGTGTGTATTGTGGTAAGGCTTCATTTTACACATTATTCACGACAGGTATGATATAATACATTCGTGGTATGCTATGCACCTCTATTTATAGATATGTATTATAACAACAAGATAATATCTAATATCTATTGCGCAATAATATTATATTAAATACTAAACTATTTAATACAGTATACCTATTTTATAAAGATAAGTTTATTAAAATATATTAATAACAAGTATATATATATATATATATATATATCCTATACTTGAATATTTATATATATATATATATATATCAGTGTTCATTCTAGGTTTCAGGGCAGCTACCAAAAAAAATTATTATAGGGCATTTAAATATATTTTACTAATTAAATGTAGGATGACATATATGGGTAATTTCGCCATCTATTTATAAATTCATTTATGATAAATGGTATATTATATGGACGTTTATACCCTGAGGCAATTTAAACCTGTAAAAATTGTTACTTACAAAAGCTACTTAGGAGGCTTTTTGAATTAGAGATGTAAATAAATAGCAAATAAGTATTCGATTCGATTACTTATTATTCGTTTACAATTAAATGATTTACAAATTGTAATTCTAATAAATTGATATCAAATAATTCTTTTTATATTCAATCTCTCAACATTTGATTCATGAGATATTCAGATATTAAAAATGTGATCTTCGAGCATTTATAATATTGAAAATTATGTTGTCGAGATCTTATAATATTGAAAATTACGTTGTCGATATGTTATAAAATTGAAAATTAGGTATTCGAGATCTTATAATATTGAAAATTATGTTGTCGAGATCTTATAATATTGAAAACTATGTTATCGATATGTTATAATATTGAAAATTAAGTAGTCGAGATATTATAATATTGAAAATTATGTTGTCGATATGTTATAATATTGAAAATTAGGTAGTCGAGATCTTATAATATTGAAAATTATGTTGTCGATATGTCTTAATATTGAAAATTAGTACTTGAGATCTTATAATATTGGAAATTAGATGGTTGATATGTTATATTGAAAATTAGGTAGTCGAGAAGTTATATTTTTAAAATTAGGTGTTAGAGTAGTTTGATATATAAGTAATTTGGTTCTCGATAAGTTATAATATTATGATTATTGTAATATCATATATATAATTATATATTTATTATAGTAATGTAATAGTAACTCTATCAAACTTATATATATACACTTATTTTTTTGTATAAATGTATTGGTAATATTACTAATCAATCGAATAGTATATTTATAATTTAAACTTTCATATTATTATAATCATTATTATAAGCATAATGATATATTTCGCGAGAAACACCTATACTATTATGTCAAGTATACAGGATTAGTTATTCGTATCATTAAATACTATAATACATGGAAATGTATTTATAGGAATATATAAATAAATAAGTTTCTATATATAACAAACTATATAATACAAATTATAAGATACTAAATATATAATATATATAGTAATTATTTTCATTAATTATATATTATATATACAATTAACGATATATAATATATCATACTTAGGAATACTTAAAAATACTTATAGGTAGATACAAATATACAAAAATATCTATACCTATATCTATATCTATATTAATATTATTAGATCATACTGGTACACATTATTATATATAATTTATATAAGATATTTTAATGTCATAATATACAAAATTAATTAGAATGTATATTATAATTGTACTGATTATTAAAATTTAATAATTTGTTTGCACATTTTTGTTAATAACTTTTGTTTAAATACAAATTTAAAAAAAAACATAATATGAATTGTATTATATAATTTAATAAGCTTTCCAATGATACTAATTTTATCATAATAAAATCAATATAAAATATGTCATGCTCATGTATCAACATGCAGTACGTACTCAGTATGAAGCTTGATTTTAAATTCAATATATATAATAACTAATAAGTAGTATAATACATGATATTTATGACATTATATTTTAAACATTATATATTATATATAAGAATAATAATTATGATAAGTATGATAATTAATATATAATATAATATTATTAAATATTAATGTAATAATAAAAATAAAAATTTTAAATTTAATAATTAGATTATAATAAATTTAAAAAGTATACAGTTTAATTATTATGAATATAAAAAACAGTGAACTTATTAATAATATTGGTGATTAAATGTTTCATTATTTTTATATTTTCATGGTTTTTAATATCTCTAATATCACTTTAATATTACGTTTTAAAATAGGATTTTGAATAAATATATAAAAATTACGAATTTTAAATAATACAATCATGTGATTTATATATAGTGGGAGAAAAAGAATTGGAATACAAATAATTATTGAATTAATTTTCATATATTATTATAAATATAAATTGGTAGCAAATTCACTACCCAATATTTAAAGTTTGCTACCCAATTTTCATTTTGGGTAGTGAATTTGCTACCCAAACTAAAAATAGATTATTCTAAATATAGTTCAAGCAGTTTATTATCATATTTCATATTTAATTTGTATTTGAATCTAAATTGTTTGTTTATATAAAATATCAAACGGATATAACAAAGGGCAAATAGTATATATTCGCCATTATTTGAAAAATAATGAATTTATCCTAATGTTATGACAGAAGTTATTCATATTCTCCATTATTTTAATACTTAAATAATAATAGAATAATAATAATATATTTAATCGCCATTTTATAAATATTTATTGAAAATCTGCCATTTATTAAATATTATTCCTGTAATTATAGATATAACACTTTTAATTAATGATATTACAAGTATATTAATAACAACTTAATAATTAAATTTAATCCATATAATTATATATTTAGGGCAGCTACCCACAAAATTAGGGCACTTCCCAATTTGGGTAGCTGGGTAGCTCTAGAATGAACACTGATATATATATATATATATATATATATATAATCATATTATTAATAGTTATTTTATCTAATTATATCTTATATTCATATTCCATTATAATAATGTATATTTCCAAACCAATGAACTAATTAGTTTATTAGTGCATTAGTACATTAATCTGGGATGTGAATTAAATCACAGAAATATTAAACAGAAATAAGTGTGTACATTAACACAATTAGATAATATATATATATATATATATGTATCCAAAGTGTTTATTTTACCTATAAAATATACAAAATTGTAACATATATTGAATACATACAATAATTATATCCAAAGTGTTTATTTGACCTATAAAATATACAACATTGAAACGTTGTTATATATTTTATGTTGACGGTCAACGTGTTTAGTTGTGCGGGATGACGATTTGGTAGAGATACTTGTAAAGTTATCTACAAACTTTAAAGGCAATACGATCAGAGTCAACTTTATAGGATGAATATTTACGTTGTAGTCTACGAATTAGTTGCATCATGTTAACAAGCTCAATATTAAAACAGGGAGACTTAGAATAAGTTCGGTCGATAAGAGTAATGGAGGGTGCAAAGTATTTTATTCTAAAATTATATTGAAGATATATAAATTAGAGATAAGTGGTAATAAACTTAAGTTTTTAAACTCATATCTTAATAATCGAGTTCAAAGAACTAAGTACAAAAATGATATTCTTAATACATTCATGCAATTCAGGTTTACCTCAAAGTTATATTGTTGGATCTATTCTCTTTCTTAAATATATCAATATAATTTCTTCATTATTTTCATACCAATTAACATGCTCTCTTTTTGAATATAATGCTAAGATTTCGCTATCCTATAGGAATACTACTGAAATATATATCATTCAATCAGAATTATCCGATTAATATATTTGAATAATAAAATGGATCCTTTAAAGTACATTTGAAAAATGTGCTTTATATAATCGGTAAATCTGATATATCTTAGTATTAGCTAAATATACTCTGATTCCAGAATATTCTAATTTTCGAGACATTGTATTGTTTTTGATGACAATATTAAATTTAATATTCATATTAATAACATATGTAGAAAATCCTACGTGATCTCGAATATAATATTTGGATATTTCATTAAAAAAATGTACAGTTTAATACTGAAGATATAGTACTTTAACATGGAGGAGGTATGATATATTTTGAAACTTCAATTTATCTCATCAAAAATTTGTTGTTAAGTTTTATCTTTAACTATAGTTGAATTATATATTTTAAATATTACAAACATTTCTAATGATTTTTCAGAAAATGTCGGAAATAAAAATAATGATAATTGTACATGAGTGTAATATTACAAGAAATTTATAAGACAAACATTAATTAATAATGTATAAAATGGCAATTTATTCACTATTTTAATATGAAAATATGAGAAATTATATATTTTAAAAAAATTTACGAAATATTAAAAAAAAAAAATGACTGGATTAATATTAGGGTTATTTAAATTATTTCAATAGTTGAAAATTGGTTAACAAATATTTCAGATCTTATCGTAAAAGGAATTTTCAAAAATATTTGTTTACACCATTTTCATATTATTTATAAAATATTATATTATATGTTATAAGTTTATAATCATTATATTGAATGGATTTTTTGAATTTAGCTCTGTTATAATAATGTGTGTATAATGTAATTGGTATGTGAATTCAATATATGAAGAGCCGTATTTTTTCAATATTAAAATATGAATAGGCATTTTTAAAAGCCCTGGCGCAGGTTATAATTGCTTATAAAATGAGTATACTATAGTGAAAAAAAGTTTACTATAGTGGTAGAAATACTCTACACAGTATATGATAATTTCGATATTTGTAAACAAAACTTAAATGGCGTAATTAACTTCTAGATTAACTTATGGAAAAAAATTAAATACATTCACTAAACGCATATACTTCAGATGTAACTTATTAGTCATATAACAGATATAGTTAAAAATAATCGTGTTATCGCTAAACCTACAATACTACAGGATGCGTAAAATACACCTAGCGACGTGTCTGTAGGAAGTCGCAACCAACGCCTAATAAATTACCTAATTAATCTATCCATAGTTGATAGTGAGTTAGATAAATATTAGAGAAGGTTAGATGGTGTAACATACTTTGTAATAAAATAGATTTTAGTAGATAAAAATTAAATCAATATTTCAAAATAATTAAAAGTATAATATTTTATTCTTTCTATAATAAAATAATTATATAAACTTAATAATAATACTTACATCAATAACTTAAGTTGAACTTAAGTTATGAACTTAAGTTGAACTTAAGTTATGAACTTAAGTTGAACTTAAGTCGTTTAATATAAGTGTATAATATATTATTTATTATTATTATTATTATTATTATTATTATTATTATTATTATTATTATTATTATTATTATTATTTTTATTATTATTATTATTATTATTATTATTATTATTATTATTATTATTATTATTATTATTATTATTATTATTATTATTATTATTATTATTATTATTATTATTATTATTATTATTATTATTATTATTATTATTATTATTATTATTATTATTATTATTATTATTATTATTATTATTATTATTGTTATTATTATTATTATTATTATTATTATTGATTGATTGATTGATAATTTATTTAAGCAAATACATAGCCGAAAATATAATCGAAAGTATAAAGTATAAATATTTGCTAACGATAACATACGTTATAGAAATAAATAAAGAATAATACGAAATTAAAAAATTAAGGAAATTAAAACGTTTTACAGTTACCGTAAAAATAAACGAAAAAAAATCGAAAGTAGAAATAAATCATATAGTAAAAATAAACGAAAAATGATCAAAATAGAAATAAAATATAGCGTAAAAATAATCGAAAATAGAAATAAAATACATTATTTTGTAAGTGGCATCGAAATATTCAATTTCTACTTTAACTTTATAGAATTCTTCATCTTGTATCCTTTTTTAGTAATAAATTATTAGTTATATAATTTAATATTTAAATGTTAAATTTTAAATGTTAAATTTTAAATATATTATAAACAGAACATATTAAAAATCAAATAAACCAATACTAGAATGAAACAAACAAATAATGTAATACTTACCAAAATCTGTAATAATAGTAGGTACTTTATTAATTTATATTTTAATTGTATAATCAATTTGAAACATATATATATATATAAAAACAGAACAAGTTACAAATAAAATAAACCAATATACCTATACAAAAACAGTTAATAACAAAACATACCAATAATATTACGAAACAAAATAATATAATACTTATCAGTATAATCTGAAATAATAGAAAATTATTAATATTGTATTTTAGTAATATAATACATTTGAAACATATTTACAAAATATATATAAAACAAACATATAATACCGAACAAACAAAAGTAAAATAATACTTCACACTTTATCTGTAATAATAATGTATTATTAATTTTATATTATAGTATATTTGAAATATAGATATAAAAAATCCGAATTTTCTATAACAAAAATAAATTTATAACAAAATATAATACAGAACAAACAAAAATAAAATAATACTTCCCACTTTATCTGTAATAATAATGAATTATTAATTTTATATTATAATATATTTGAAATATATATATAAAAACCTAAATTTTCTATAACAAAAACACATTAAAAAAAACCAGAAGAGATAATGCAATAATTTAGATACAAAATGAAACATAAATCAATATAAAATTATAAATTTCTGTTAAAAAAAAGTAGTTTGTCGAAACAGATTTTGTTTATTTTATTTTTAAAAGATGAAACAGATACAGATTTTATTATATCATTATTTAATGAATTCCATATATTAACTGATCTATTATTAATTATATTTTTAATTGTATTATCATAATTATGTATTACATTTAATTTTTTACAATTACCTCTAGTTCTACAATTATTCGAAATGTTAAGAATATCAGATATATCTGTATAATTATTTGAAATTTTAAAAATTGTAATTAGATCTATTTTTAACCTTCTAAGTTCAAGTGATTCTAATTTAAAATATACCAATCTCTCTATATATGATTTATAATTAATATTTGATGAATTTGTATATCCTACGCATCTTGTAATTAATCGTCTAGTAAATAATCTTTGCACTCTTTCAATTTGGTCTATGAGACTACAAAATTTACTAACCTTTGAAAAAGGTGACCAAATTATGGATGCATATTCTAAAATTGGTCTGCAATAAATGTTATATGCATTTAATAATGCTCTAGGGGATTTTGTAGTAATGCATCTAAAAATTGAATTCATAGAAAAATAAGCTTTTTTACAAATATAATCAATATGTTTATTAAATAAAAGGTTATTTTCAAATATTATTCCTAAATCTTTATAAAAAGTAACGTTTTCTAATTGAATATTATTTATAAAATATGTTGATGGAGTAACCTTCCCTAAAGTCATAACTGCACATTTTGATAATGAAATATTTAATTGCCATTTGTTTACCCATTGTGAAAATAAATTTAAATTATTTTGTAAAAGAAATCTTTCACTCTCAGATGCGTATGAAAAATATATTTTTGTATCATTGGCAAATAAATCAATATGAATTTTTGAAGAGAATATACTAGGAAGATCATTAATATATAATAAAAATAAAATTGGACCTAAAACCGATCCTTGTGGTACTCCAGATTTTACAATAGAACTATTTGAAAAAGAATTTTCAACCCGTGTAATTTGAGATCTATTCGATAAAAAATTATAAAACCATTTTATTATTTTATTAGATATACCGTATGATTTTAATTTAAATAGTAGTTTTTCATGAGAAACAACATCAAAAGCTTTTGCAAAATCAATATATATTATATCTACACATTTTTTATTATTCAATTCA